>JAHDVF020000115.1:2452500-3052500 GCA_022606425.2 Lepidostoma basale | reverse complement strand
TGCTCATACACTGTTTACACTCCATTAAACCATTTACTGGACTCGGGGCTCTCAACCGGCGTTTGGGCTCGATGTCCGCAGTCCTAATGGACCAGAACTAAACAGATATGTATGAGGCCACTATCCATAGATAAAATTGTCACTGCGCAATTATCGTAATGCTTTTGTTAGGAATCGTATTCATAAATGAAAAAAATAACGCAAATGAGTGTGAACAAAATTGATTTCATAGTCTATTGTTTTGGCCTAACACTATGATACTTCAACATTATAAACTGTTAAATTATAAAACTTTGTTTTTATGTATCACAATTTTATTTGTAACACCTGACGATGTCAACATGGGTTCACGAAACAGCTGTCGCGAAAAATAAAAATTGTCATCGCAAACAAAAGCTTATCCAAAAAAACTAAGATGGCAGTGCATAATGGTGTTCTTGTGCCGACCCTTATGTATGGAAGTGAAGCATGGAACTGGCAAAAGAAGGATGAAAGTAGAATAAATGCAGTAGAAATGAGATCTCTAAGACGAATATGTGGAAAATCTGTATATGATAGAGTGTCAAATGCAAGTATAAGATTTGAAATATGGCTCCATCGCCGAATGCTCAGAATTCCCTGGACAGACATGGTTACCAATACCGAAGTCCTGAGGCGAGCTAGAGTTGACAGGGAACTGTTATCAACTATCAAGGTTCGGAAAATTTCACATCTGGGTCATATACTGCGTGGGGAAAAGTACCACCTTCTCCAACTTATATAGGAGGGGAAGATTGAGGGATGCCGAGGGCCCGGTAGGAGACAAATGTCCTGGCTGCGAAACGTGAGGGAGTGGACCGGCATCCAAGTGTGGAGGAGCTGTTCCGAGCGGCGCAGGACAGGGACGGGTTCGCCGAGGTGATCGCCAACGTTGGGGGGACCCAACAGGGCACTTAAAGAAGAAGAATAATCTATTATACTTTTTGTATAAAATCTACCAGATAAATGCATAGAAAAACCATAAAAAAACATTGACAGAGACAATGAGTTGACTTGTATAAATATTTGGAAACTAGTGGATTGGTTATACATAAAAATTTGGTAGGCTGTGAAATATATAGTGACATTATGCAAAAAAGCTCAAGATATTTACTAATAGACGATTTATCTTAAGAACGAAAAAAGAAAAAGATGTGTACTATATATGGTTTAGAAAAGTATCAAATTTCAAGATTTAAATAATAACTTAGCCAAATAAAAACTTTTATTTGAACAAGATGCTTGTTATCTGGATTATTCTTCTTATTCGGAACTGGTTGGTCCACTGTTGGACATGAGCTACCCAAAAGTCTCATTCGCGTGAATGATTCTGGACACTCTGTTGTCACTTTAATCTGACATCTTCAATGTCGTCGGACCACCTTTGCGGTCTTCTTCTATGTCTTCGACAGCTTTTTGTTATTCATATTCAGCATTTAACCGGTTGTATCACAACCCGTACCCATCCTCATTTTAAATTCGAGATCGTTTCGATTGTGTCAGCAACTTTAGTTCGTTCGCTAATCAAAATGTTGTATACATGATCCATAAGAATTGTACGCTTCAATTCACTTTCAGCTGCGCGTAGCTTGCTCTCTGACTGTATAGTTTAAACATGGATCACCACATATGGCAAGATCACTTCTTGGTTATTTCGTGTAATTACTAAGTTTTTTTGGCACTACAACCCTTGGTGAGTCTCAGCCCCCTCCAAGAAACGAAAATCTTGAAGTGTTCGTCACGTTAGTTGTTTTACGAGGTTAAGTTGTTGGCATAACGCCCAACCCCCTTACGAGAAGGCATTATTTATATTACTAAGTACATTATGTTAGACAGACAGCATCAAAGAACATAAAAGCTACACCAAAAACATAGAAGCTTCACCAAGAACCACTAAATGGATAGTCAGTGTCACGTTTTCTGTTCTGTGCTCAACGAATCTTGATCAAATCAAATCAAATCAAATCAGTTTATTTTCTCAAAAGATATTACAAACAATTTGTATAGTTTAAGAATCTATTGAGAACAGGTAAAATATAATACCAGGAACGCATGAGAGATGGTTCGACATTAGGAATACAAGAAACTCTCCAAAGTCAATATATCAATACTGCTAATGAGCTTAAACATCCATTCATCCCAAGAAAGTTCAAATAATTATCAATACGAATGAAAACGTCAGTTTTCTAGAAGTTTTATTATATTTTATGAGAATGACATGTTTCGCGTTTGATAATGCTTAATGCCTTAGAAGGGCGAAACATGTCATTCCCATAAAATATAATAATACTTCTAGACGTTTTCATTCGTATTAATTATTAAGTATGGAGTTTTACATCATTGTTCAAGAAAGAATAAACAAATAATTATCAATTAATCGACATTTTTCGTTTGTAATCAGGTGCCCATATCGTTACCTATCGCTTGGAAGATTTTCCTTTCTATATGCATTCCGAAACTTCTACGGCGGAACGTGGTATCGGCTGAAGTTCTACACGTATAGACGCTTTTTAAGAGATTAGTTCAGTTCACACATTTCACATATTTTATCGTTTAACAGAAGTACTGGGTTTGAACAAGGGATACGTAAGATGACCAATGGCAGTAACACCAAGACAACACACCCTGTTCTTTCATTTTCTTAGCCATATTCCCGTCATCTTGGTTCGGCCCTCTTCTCTTTCCTTCGGTCTTGACTTTACTCTACCAAAAGCAGCTGATGTTGAGTTATTTCCTTGTGCTGGCCCACTAGATTACCAACGCGCGTCCTCTTCCCCTTGATGAGGATACTTAACATCACATAACAATACCACTAGAGTCGTTATTTGGACAAGTTTGAAACCGCCTTTCAAGTGCTCCTTTCGAATGTGATCTAGCCCTATGACGCCCCTTCCTGGTCTTAACATTTGTATCTCAGCAGCGTGAACATTGCGTTCATGATTTTTCTTTACAGTCCTACACTCCGCACCGTACAATATGGTAGACTATATTGCACTTTGCCATTTGTTATATATTCAAACTATAAAACATAAACGCAAATTAATACGTACTCAAATAAATGGTAGAGTGTAGAAGGATATTGAAAGAAGGGTTGGGACAGGCAACAGAGTAAATGGAGCACTTAAAGTTGTCATCGCAAACAAAAGCCTATCCAAAAAAGCTAGGATGACAGTGCATAATGGTGTTCTTGTGCCGACTCTTATGTATGGAAATGAACAATGGAACTGGCAAAAGAAGGATCAAAGTAGAATAAATGCAATAGAAATGAGATCACTAAGACGAATGTGTGATAAATCTGTGTGCAATACATTGTTAAATGCAAGTATAAGAAGTGAAAGCGGTGCGAATGGAATTGTTATGAGCAAAATAATGAAAGAATCGTTAAGCTGGTTTGGTTTTGGTGAAGAAGGTATATGTAAACGACGTGAACGGAGCTAGAAATAGAGAAAGACCGAGGAAAACGTGGCATGATCAAATTAATCAAATATTAAATGTCAGTCACGTGAGGAGACGGAGAAATCGACGTGCGTGCATGACAATATGTATGAATGTAGAGGAAGCGAGAGAAGTATATCAGGAAAAAACAGTGCGGCGGTCCATTCTTTCTACCTACCTCAGGGGTGATGGTTAGTTAGTTAGTTAGTTCAAACAACAACAACAACAACATAACCATCACGCCGTTTCCCCGCAGGGGTAGGCAGAGAGAATGGACCGCCACACTACTCTATCCTGGCAAACCTCTCTAGCTTCCTCCACATTCATACAACGAGTCATACACGCACGTCGATTCCTCCGACTTCTAACATGACCAACCTTAAAAATTTGATTAAATTAATTAACCAAATTGGTCATGCTTTTCCTCGGTCTGCCTCAACTTCGTACTCCATTTACATCATTAAAGTCTACTTTCTTAACCATTCTTTCTCCATCCATGCGTTCCATATGTCCGAACCAACGCAGCGATCCTTTTATAATTTTGTTCATAATACCTTCTTCCACATTCCTTTTTTATGTCAACATTTGAGATTCTGTCGTATATCGTTCTACCACACGTACGTCTTAGGGACCTCATCTCTATCGCATTTATTTTGCTCTCATCCTTCTTCTGCCAGTTCCAGGCTTCGCTTCCATACATTAGGGTTGGGACCAGAACTCCATTGTGAACGGCCGTTTTCGCTTTCATTGATAAATTCTTGTTTCCAATAACTATTTTTAAAGCTCCATTCACTTTGTTACTTATATTACAAACTGTCATTTGCTCTTCCCTTTCAAAAACCATCACCTTTGACTTTCCGACATTCATCATTAAATCATTTGACTTGCATACCTCATACATTCTCGACACCAAGACTTGTAATTCGTTCGCACCATCCGCAACGAGAACGGCATCGTCCGCGTAAAGCAGACAATTTACAGACAGATCACTCAAGTTCAAAGTTAGTTCAAATAAAGTAAACATCTCAAGTTCGTTCAAATAAAGTAAATATCTCAACAACCCGACGCCGCGATCAAATGTGTGCGGATGATCAGATGTCTCGTGTTAACAATGATTATTACACTTATAAAATGAATGGTGAATGGTGAAACGTAAACGCATTGTCAGGAGTGTATTGTTTCTCCATTGTTACCGGAGAACCTATAATCAATTCGTCAAACTTCTGGCGGACTGCCTTGTTCGACATCACATGTTATGAATTATTAATGAATTGTGAATCAGATGGGATGTGGTTTTAATTCAATAATATAATAATGGATTCATTAAGCAGTCATCCGTAGTTATTTCTTAGTATGATACGTACTTTAAACAATACACAATTTTATGGACACGAACTTTTGAATAATTACACTGAATACCACTGCATTCCTCAAAGTTTTTTAAGATAAAATAGTGTCTATGCTCACCTTCGTTCCACAAAATCATGTGAATCTACATCAGACATAATTATTATACCAAACATAGAGGTAATTTTATCTATAAATAATACACGTTTATTATTTTTTGTGTAATTTGACAGAATTTCAATTTTCTCCGCTTACAGCAACAAAACAATAATCATATCATAAACAACAATACAATCAAAACCGAACTAGAAAATTAAAAATAATGTAGAAAGAAATGTCGGCCACGTCATCAAACACTAAAAACGACGTGCGTGCATGACACGATGTATGAATGTTGAGGAAGCGAGGAAGTACCAGCCGTAAATAAATACAGCCCATTTATAATTATTTTTACTGCAGTTTCATTATATGAATATTAACCCTTATCGGATGCTAGCTTTGGTATCTTTTGCATTTGTTATTCTATCAATATTTAATTGAAAAAGGCACTACGTATGATAATCGCTTCATTGGTAACATTCAACTGACTAATTACGCACAGATTCAACATGATTCATCATGTCATCTCACATGTGCCATACGACCGCAGAGACAAAGTTCTGTTGTCACGTCAGAGGTGACTTACGTCCGTTAAGGGTTAATAATTTCATGGACAATAACGTTATTGTCAACTTGCTAGTTTCTCTTTGGAGTATTTAAGGAATTTATCATAATACACCATGAAAATGTTTAATATGTATAGTACATTCGATAATGCCGAAATAAGGCAAAACACATCATTCTCATAAAACAATAATAAAACATCTAACTTCTTATTCGTGTCAATGGCAAACAAATTTATAGGTATGGTCTTAAAATGGTCTTATCTCTCCTATTCTTTCGCTACCGTGGTGGAAGGTTTAGATGACTTTGAATCGTTTCCTAAGGTAGTATAGTAAGATACATAACACGGGAAGACAACTTCTTTGCCTCCAAAAATAAATACATAAAACAAACGTTTTCTTCAATATTCACATTTGAATTTGGAGTTTAACATCGTTATTTAAAAACAATAAATGTATCATGAACACTTACCAAAAAGTTCCAAATATCTCTCATAATTTCCCTCAACGATAAGGTGGAACTTACCTGAAACGAAAATAAAACATTTTAATTAATAAAAATTATATTTAATTCCAATTCAATTACGTCCTGGATCATGTCAATTCGGGAGGACCAGCCCGGAGGCTATGCTCCACATGTTGGAAATTTCTTGGATGTTGAGGTTGGATATTGTTGGATGGTGAAATGTGAGGGGTTCAAAAGGGTAGTAGGACTACGATGGTGTATGTTTTGCTGGAAAGCATGCCTCTACAAAATGTCGTAAGGCGCCATGTTACATTTACGACAGCAACACTACTATCAAGTCCAACTCTCTAGCGTCCACGAGAGGTATTTTAAAAACCCCGCGAGCCCCGGGCAATGTGGCTCATATTACTTAGTGCCATAGCAGATAGAGAGAGGACGAATTGCGAGCTTTCAGCGCCATAAAACTGGATACACCCAGCTAAGGAAATCCTCCAGAGAAGGCAAGGGGATACCACTCTGGATATTTTTCCCCAGGTCATCACTTGGTGATAGTCAACGTTAGGGAGACCTGACAGGACATAGAGAGAAGAAGAAGAAATGTGAGGACGACATTTTAACGATCTGGCTGGTAAGAAGGTGTGCAGAGCGTAGCACTTGGATTTGAGAGCGAACACCGTATGATATTTTTTTTTCATATTATGAAGCACAATAAAAACAATAATCCACTCACGCTGATGCACATACATATATATGGAACTTTTTTAACCATCTCACATTCCGAAAATAACTAAATAGCCAAAGTGTAGAAAAAAATGTGAGGAATTCAAATGACAGCTGCCTACGGACACCATCTTGTTGCAATGATGAATTTAAGTGCATATACGAACATTCACTTGAATCGTATTTAGGACACACCACATTCTAAATCATTGGTACATAATTCAAATTTATAAAAGTATATCGTAAAGGTGCGACAGGAGACACGATCCATGACGGATCGAATTAACAATGGTGCAGAGATTACTCGTAATATCTCTTTCACCGAAAGTAGGATAAATGTCAGATGGTGTCCATAAATCTATGACATCAATGAACGGAAGATTACGCGTCACAAATTTGTACCAAAGTTATTTTTATCAATACGAAGCCATCATTTTGTAACTCGTAACCAAATGCGGTCGTTTTAAATTCAAGACGGGACTATTATAATAAACAAGACAGAATTTGTTGTAATTTAACTGTATGCGCCATTACAAGAACGAAAATACGCGGCAATAAACAATTGAATCTTATAGGACCCCTGCAGATTACGAACTTGTTTCCAGCTGTTTTTCCTCAATTAGGAACATTACTTATTCTTATTCCTATCATATCTGTATATACTATACACTGTTAGTTTAAACGTAAATAAATCCGGCCGTATGGACATACTTAAACACATTAAAAATAATTTTATTGTCGTTCAAAATAAATTCTTGAAAACCTACAATTTCTCAATCACGTAAAACTTCACGATATGTATGTAATATTGATGAAAACTTAAAAATTATACAAATTATTTTATATTATATGTTCGAACAAGGCGAAGCATAAAGCCATGTAATAATTAAAATTCTGGAAAACTGACGTTTTTATTAACATACAATGAAAAACAGTTTTAAAAAAAGCAGTTTTCATTAAAAAAAACAGAATTTTCAGAATGCTTAGATTTTAAATCAATCAAAAATGAAATAAAATATTTAATTAAACTGTACTTTAAAATTTGGTAACAGTAAAATTATAACTCCTTATTAAAACCGACATATTGAAAAACGTGGTCACTATCCAAACCATTTTGATTATAACTAATTAACTAACCATTAGACCATCTATCCAAAGAGGTAGACAGAAATAATGGATCGCCACATCTTTTCTGTTATACTTCTCTCGCTTCCAGAATATTAATACATCGTTTCATGCACGTACGTTGATTTATCTGATTATTTACGTGACCGACTATATATTTGACTGATTTGATCGTGCCACGTTTTTTTCATCCTTTTTTCGTTTACGTCGTTCCTCACCATTATGCCATCATTCATTATTTCCATGTGCTCATACCATCTTGATGACCCTTTTATTATTTTGTTCATAACAAACAGTCCATTCTTCTGCTTACCCCTACGGGGAGACGGCGCGCCGTGATGGTTAGTTAGTTACATAGATGGTAAATATTATTTAAAATTTCGTTCCCTCGGGCGACACACAGGTATAAACACATATTATCAATCACAAGAAGTGATTTCTCTTCATTATCTCGGATATTTGAATACGTAATTGATACTCATCAATTGAAAGTAAACGCCGTAATCCCAGTGCAAGCGGTATCGGATAATAACAATAATTACCGCCGATGTCGGATCAAACTGCAGGAATACCGAACTTAAAACGAATTAGTTGTAATAACCATCCATCCGTGATGGTGTGTAATTATTGGATCACGCGCATATTAGAAGAGAGTAATTTATCGCTTTTAGAATAAGCAGATCATCATCATCATCAGCCATTAGTCGTCAAGTGTTAGACAGAAGCTTCCCTTCCCGACTTTCACAACTCCTTATCTCTCGGCACCCTGTGCCACTGAACTCCTGTCACTTTTTTAATATTATCATACCATCTTGCTTGTAGTCTAGCCGATTCTCAGTCGATTCTCCAAGGTGCGCCTGGTCTACGTTTAATAATACTATGGCCGTCCCAATTCCACGTCAGAAATACTATTTTGTACGCTACATCGGCAACTTTGGTCCTTTCTCTGATCCAGAGAATTCTGCCTTCTTAAAATCGGACCGTTGTTTATTCATTTGGTATTATAAGTTTTCCCGACGACGAGGAAGGTCCCTTCACGTCTGGTGTTATTGGAAATCTAATACCTGCCCACCCTGGAAACGCCATAAAGAAGGAAAAACGAAGAAGAAGATTTGCTGTCCTAAATTCTTACAACCCGGGTTGTTTCTCAAAGTTGTTACTATGGATCCTCTGTATAACAAGGTTGATTTAGATATTTTGAGTGATCAATTAGATAACTAACTAACTAACTAACAAACTAACCATCACGCCGTCTCCCCGGAGGGGTAGACAGAAAGAATGGACTGCCACACTTTTCTGCCCTGACATACTTCTCTCGTTCCTCTACATTCATACATCTTGTCATGCACGCACGTCGATTTCTCCGACTCCTCACGTGGCAGACATTCAATATTTGATTTATTTGATCGTTCCTCGTTTTCCTCGGTCTTTCTCTATTTCTAGTCCCGTTCGCGTCGTTTACATATACCTTCTTCACCATTCTCTCTTCACTCATTCTTTCCATGTGTCTAAACCATCTTAACGACCCTTTCATTATTTTGTTCACAACACTTTCATTCGCACCGCATTCACATCTTATACTTGGATTTTACACTCTATCATATACAGATTTACTACACATTCGTCTTAGAGATCTCATTTCTACTTGATTTATTTTACTTTCATCCTTCTTTTGCCAGTTCCATGCTTCACTTCCATACATACGGGTCGGCACAAGAACACCATTATGCACATTGTTCATCAAAATTCATCATTCTCAAACTAGTAACTCACAAATTAGTAAAAGATTTTATAAAAAGAAATTTATACATCATAATATATTATACCTGTATGTACATCAAATTGGTAAAAAAACGTTTTAATTTACATATTGCAAAGAAAAATAATTTGTAAATTTCACAGATAAAACACTACCTAAGCTTTTGCGAAATTTCTCAAGGGCTCAAATCAGACCCTAATATTTCCCAAAATTTTGTAAAAGCCCTTCAAAAGCTCATTATCATAATGTACATTGGCTTTTCCCGTCTGAGTGTGTTACGAGATGCTTTCGGAAAATATACCCCGAAAAATAAACGAAATGTATTAGCATTCGGAAATAAAAGAAAATTCTTGGCTTCACTCGAAGCTATAGCTATTTGAAGATGTATTAGTATGTATCTCTAATATGGAAATTTTTCACATATAAGGCGATAATAAAATAACAGTTATACTCAAAATGTTGATTTATAGTCGTAATTTTTTGTATTAACTTCTTCTTCTTTTAATAGATCTGATGATTTGTGACACAGATATCATATCTCATGAGATGATGAAGTCCAGCTGTCCTTACATCTCTTAGACGGTGTCCCCAGGGGATTTCATTAGCGCCTGTATATGCGAGTCTTTCACTATCCATTCTGGCTACATGGTTCCTTTCGTATCTTCTTTTAAATCTATCCACCGAACGATATCCTCTATCTAGCAAGTCTTTGTTACAGACACGATCCCTGAGAGTTTTTCCAGTAACGGATTTTAGGACCTTCAACTCAGATGTTCTTAATTTAACTTTTTACGTATATTCTTACATAACGCGTCAAAACAAGAGACCACACGAGTAGAGGCAATGGACTCAGACTGCTGTACCAGCATATTGCAATCTTGAAATACATTGCATGGACAATCAAAACACCAGACATAATAGACTCTCAGCCTAACGAAGCCGATGACCGAAGGGGATAGTGTGCAAAAAAAATTACGAATCAGGACCCGGGTTCATACACAAAGGTTACTAGAGGTTGTCCGGCAGAGTAGAAACAAAGGAAGCAAAACATATAAAAGCCGTACAGCTAACCACTCTACACGTCAGTCATTATTACGTCTTCTAACCGACACGAGTCTACGTTATCAAGTCTACATCACGAGGGATCTCGGACTCTCTCTCGCCGATCTACGAAACTACTCTACTACGTCACGTAGCCTCTGGCGAGTCTTCGCTTCAGCTGACCGACACTACCGCCCAGCGTAACATCGTCATCAGCTGGTCGCCGACCGGACTCCGTCCCGCTACTATCGACACCCTGCGCAGTTACGTCGACGTCCATCACGCTCCATTACGAGTTACCATTAATATATAAGAACTTTCGATCGAGAATAAACGTTGAAACTTCCACCGTCTTTCAACCGACCCTCAAATATTAATTTAATTCATCGATTTATTTATATTTACTTACAAATGTTTGGTTAAATGCTAAAGTGGTAATTTATTAAAAAATAATAAACCAATCAATGAAAAAAATCACAACGGAACTCTAACCCGTAGCTCACAATCAAAAGTAATAGTTCTGAAATGAAGTCCGTTAAAGCATACCATTTGAGTAGTGTAGCTTAATTATTTTTAACAATACGAAGGATACAATACGAATATATAATATTTAAGATTAAAAATAAGTCAAAATTAATATTTGATAAATACACAATGTTTAGTTGTTTAAAATCTTTTAATCTTCATTTATGAATATGGTTAATGATACTAATAAATACGTTAATTCCCCGGGTGTTCTCATCTTGTGTGCACCTTTACGAGGGCTTAACTCTGTACGTAGATATGAACTGTGAGACTAATGGGCTTACTTAGATACAATTCATCAAGTTTAGTGCTGCTTTGAGAACCGCCGTTGTCTTATATGGAATAAATTCCCGACACGAGCCAAAGCAATGAGGGAATATAGGGTGCTCACGAGTTTATTGCTCGCTGTGTGAAACAAACCATAAACACAGGGCGGTCGCAAAACCTCTAGCAAAATATGCACAAGCAATTTTTAGAGAAAAAACTATATTAAAGAAAATACATATAAATAACTTGTTTTATATTTGAGAGGTTACAATTTATAATATTGTCACACTCGTAGTAGAAAGCTTTTTCAACCATAATCACTCCCAAAACATGTTACAAAACTTCAAGAAAACGGACGTTATTTTTTTACAATTTAGAGTTGTGTTTACTGCAATAAAATGACTCACGATCCAGATATCCGGTTCCGGTTAAGTTCAATTAGGAGAGCCGACACTAAACAAATGAGAAATTGCTAGGAGAGGAGAAAGACAAAAATAATTTATATCTTGTATTATATAAAGATTCATCCGTTTCCATAAATTTAATGCAAATAAAATGTTTATGTGTTGAAAACGTTATATTTTTATCGATCTAAATATCGTTGAGAATGCATTTATTTGTTAAATACGCAATTTGTCATAAATTGATATAAATTATTAATTTTAATGTATTCAAAACTGCACGTTATTATCACAGATCATATTTTGATTAAAAAAACTTCAGAAAGAAAAAATATTTAGCATAAAAATAAAATAAAATACCAGTTGCTTTGGCATAAAAAGGTTGTGAATTTCAAAATAGGAATATATTTTACTTGCAAATGTTAAAATATACTTTCTGTCATTGGATTCTCTAATCTTAGGCCCTGCAATGCTTTTATTGGAGTTCTTTCATCAAGACATAATAAAGTAAACGCCACGTACAACATTATTTCTCGCGATACTAAAGTGTATGAAAGCCGCACAGTTGTCAGGTGTTTCTGCAATACGCACTACCATAACCTTAAAATTATACGTACAATCACGGATTCTGTGTATTGCTATATTCACTCGATTTTTTCGAACTCCTCGAATTTCAAGTATGATCATTCAATTATTTTTAGGCAGCAAAGATATACAACACAGTATAATAAAAAATATTGAAACCGCCATTTTAACACACTCAACAGTGTGATTGTCACAATGTCTTTGGTCTGGTGTAGAATTCACATGACAATAAAATGGCGATAGAATAGATACCTATGATATGTCATGAGAACCAATATGATAGCAATACCCGTTAAATCGATTTGGCTTGCTCTGCAATGATTTATTTATTTATTTATTTATTTATTTATTTATTTATTTATTTTTTTATTTTTTTATTATTTTTTTTTATACATTATACACAAATGAGACATTACAAACGATAAAACATTTAGGCGACTCATTTGGACACAAAACGGTATTACAAAGACCAAATAAAACAAAACAACATGAGACCAAAAAAATCATACATATCAGAAGGAATCCAAATATGTCGACGTCAGTGAGGCAGTACTCTTTCCAGAATTTGCAATATAATGATGTAAAGTGCGATTCAACAAAATAATAATAATAATTATTATTATATTCATATTGTTATCATATCGCTAATAGCGAATGGTGAATTTATTGTAACCTACTACGTTTGCGACTTGAACATAATGAGGTGACACCCTATTTACGTGTCGCCTTTTAAAATAAAAATTTCACCTTATTGTCAGGCTAATACGACTTTATATGTTTTGAGAATAACACTACACAAAGGTTGCTTTTTAACTAACTAACTAACTTACCATCTCACCGTCTCCCCGGAGGTGTAGGCAGAAAGAATGGAACGCCACACTGTTCTGTCCTGACATACGTCTCTCGCTTCCTCTACATTCATACATCTTGTCATGCACGCACGTCGATTTTTCCGACTCCTCCCGTGACCGACATTCAATATTTGATTGATTTGATCGTGCCACGTTTTCCTCGGCCTTCCTCTATTTCTAGCTCCGTTCACGCCGTTTACATATACCTTCTTTACCATTCTGTGTTCACTCATTCGTTCCATGTGTCCAAACCATCTTAATGACCCTTTCCTAATTTTGTTCAAAACACTTTCATTCGCACCACATTCACTTCTTATACTTGCATTTGTCACTCTATCATAAACAGATTTGCCACACATTCGTCTTAGAGATCTCATTTCTACTGCATTTATTCTACTTTCATCCTTCTTTTGCCAGTTCCATGGTTCACTTCCATACATAAGGGTCGGCACAAGGACACCATTGTGCACTGCCATCTTAGCTTTTTTGGATAAACAAAAGCCTATCCAAATATTGCTTTGAATAACAATAAACGGAAGATTACCATTCCAGACTAGTTTTCATCGTATAAAGATTCCAAAAAAAATGTAGTTTGATTTTAAAATACTACTCTAAACAAATGCGTGCTACAAACAACACAATCAAGATTTTCCATATTTCTTTATTTTATATCCCGTATTTCGTCCTTTGCCTGCCAATAAAATGATAATGAACTTCCCAGACCCCAAAAATTTCTTGGTAAAAACGCACAAGTTTTTGAACAAAATTCTTTTATGATAATTTACAAATTTAATGTTTTTTTTATGAAAATATCACTAAAAGTCCAAAGAGAATGCATAATTTAGGAATACCGTTATTTTCGTTCAAAACTTTCCAATTACGTTTTCCAGAAACAAAGTTAAATGTAAAAAATTATTCAGATTTCGTTACAAGAGCTTTCTCCAAGTAATTTGATAATAATTAATGAATTCAATCTTATAAATTTTTGGAGTAACATTGGAATAAGATTTACGTTTAGAGTCAATCAAAGATAATAACAAAATTTAGGATTGTACCGGCTATTGTTTAAATTTTGAATATCAGATGTTTTTAAACAAAACTACAAGTATGTCACGACTAGATAACTAGGTAACTCTTCCATCAATGGAGAATTTTTATGAATAAAAAAATATATATTTTTTTACCTGTGAACCATAAAGTCTTAAGTGAATTTTTGACCGAAAGAATTATGATGATGATGTCGATTTTTACGTTCAGGACTATTTCTTTTTTAAATGCTACTTCTTACTGCACTATGTACTGTGTGCTGAATATACTGTACTATATACAATATTTGGGATTAAAAAATCATTTAAGACATTATTGCTCTCAGCTACAGATTTGCTCAAAATATTTCGTAGTACAGATTTACTTAAAATATTTTGTTTTCGAGTAACGATATAAAATGTAACAAAACGAGTTTTAATTCGTTTAAAACAAATAATAAAATTTCAAAGCGTTTTTATTTTATTTGTGAAAAATTATGACTTTGTAATCGCAATTATCGTATGCAATTAAGTCTCGTCTTAATACAAATAAATATTTTTTAGAAAATTGTCGCAATTTAATTATTGAAATAAAATAAAAACAACGGCTGAACTGTTGACTAGATAGAGAACAGTTTCAATTTAAAGAAGTAGTCTTATATAAAACATTCTACCCACAGAATAAAAAATTCTTCGCTAACAGAGATGAAAAATTTAAAACTAAACTCGTACTTGAAAATTGTACACTCAAAGGTCCCACTCGGTGATCCAATACGACCCAACCTTACCTGAAAGGAGTGAAATTACTTTAACTACCCCTGTCTCGCCTATTCCAAAACTAACTAAACAAAAACGTGTTTTGAAATCTAAATTCTTTTGTTTGCTTTTGTTATTCGAATGGCATTTTAAAAAAGTGTTGAAAAATGTTTCTCGAGTAGATTTTAAATAAATAAGAATATGTTTGTAAGAAAGAAAACCGCAAGTGTACCACATTATTTAAGCATTATTATAGAAACTTTGGGCTATACGTATTTTTTAAAAAACTATTATGAATGTATGTAGCCGTTCTTACAGATTCAATTCAAGAGGGTCATAAAACAAATATTAGAAGAACTAAAATATTGCGTGGAAATAAGATCTTTCGCTTTGATAAGGCATGATCAAATGTGTACATTTGATAATGCTTCAGCAACGCGAAACATGTCTTTCCTATATAATATAATATAACTTCTAGAAAACAGATGTTTTCATTCGTATTAATACTAACTAAATACATCACGCCGTTTTCCCAGAGGGATAAGCAGAGAGGATGGACCCCCATACTCCTCTGTCATGACATACCTCTCTGGTTTCCTCTACATTCATACATCGTTCAACAAGCACGCTCGTCGATTTTTCCGACTTTGAATGTGGCCGCCTTTTAGTATTTGATCAATTTGGTCGTTCCATGATTTCCTTGGTCTTCCGAGGCTTCTCTTTACACTCACACTGCTTGTATACAACATTTTAACAATTTTTCTCTTTTCCATTCATTCCATATCTTCAAACCATCCCAGGGACCCTTTTCCTTCTTCTTCTTCTTATGCTTTATTTAGTACTGTGTCCTGTTATTTCTCGGAGTCTGTTCCTGGGATGCAGATGTCCAACTGTCTCGCCATCTTTTAGGTGGTCTTCCTGCAGTTCTCCTGTTGGTACTTTTTAATTTTACTTATGGTGCAATCATCTGTCTTACATTTATTCCTTATTTATCATACATCGTTTTCCCGCACATTACTCTCTTATTTAGATACAACAACTAAAAATCTGATCCAGCATGAAGGGACATTCTTCGCATCTTACAGATTCCACATTAAATCGTAACGACCTATCTTATATTTCTTCCTTATTTCGACGATCGGTATTCTATCAGACATCATTTTCCTGCAAGATCTTCTCAGTGATCACATTTCTACGGCATTTATTTCTTATTAATTACTCTCTTATTTAGATACAACAACAAAAAATCTGATCCAGCGTGAAGGGACATTCTTCGCATCTTACAGATTCCACATTAAATCGTAACGACCTCTACTTCATGCAGTAACCCTTCTTTCAGTATCACCCTCATCAAAAATAATCAATCTATAGAGTACTGTGAATCTTCTAAATTATCGTCGTTGTCGTGCAATGAACCATAAACATAATGTGTAACAGATAATAGAACGTATTGTGCTGGTATGGGAATATGATTGCCTATTAGTGCCAGATGAAATGATGCATGAAGTATTTCACAAACCGGAGGAGCAGTCGTGATCGCTGCCATAATAGAGATTGGTCATGGCTGTTTACTCGCTTGCGATTCACTTAAAAATGTATTGAAAAGACTCGGAAATCATAAAATTACAGTGTTTCTGTTGTTGTACACGATATTTTATACAAAGTAATCTAGATGGAATAAAACATAGAACTAAAAGAAGAAGAATTAGAACATAATAAATATGGTAGATATGAGATAATTTAGACGTATGTGAGGTAAAACAATGTATGCTAGAATTTCAAAGACTTAAAATATCAGGAAGGAATGTAGAGCGGTAAACAAAATTATAAAACTTTTATGAATTAAAACACTGTTTTTTCCACTTGTGATTCAAAAGTGGAAAAAACAATGTTTTAATTCTTAAAATTTCGCCATTATGGAATTACACAGTGTTAACGCCTTAATTTTATCTAAAATTATGAAAGGATCACTGCGAAGATTCGGACATATGAAAGGCATGGATGAAGAAAGTATCGTTATAAAAGTTGTATAATTTAACGATGCGAATGGATTACGAAGTCGAGAAAGACTGAGGAAAACATGGCATGATCAAACATATCAAATTTTAAATATCGGCCTCGGTACTCGATAGAATCTACGTACGTGTATGACTCGTTGTATGAATGTGGAGGAATGTAGAGAAGTGTGTCAGGCAGTGTCGCGGCCCATTATCTCTGCCTACGTTTTCGGGGAAACGATTTGATAGGTTGTTTTTGTTGTTATCTAGTTAACTTAATAACTTGTAAGAAATAAACGATTTCGACGGACTGGACTAACAGTCCTCGACGAGGTATCTGGAGCAAATTTGCGAGGATATGAGCTGCAATTCATTCGTGTAGATGAAGATGACTGCAGAGGACCAAACGTAGTAGAGGATCAGACGAAGATTGAAACCAAAGGAGAAGAGAACGCCATTTTTTTGTGAATTAAAGATTTTTCTTCTATATTCGCCATAATTTTGTGTTGCGAATTCAATAACAATGTTACTTTGTTACATACTTTTCTATTCATTGACAATAATTATTGTTATCAAGTATTCATGTTTCTGGTTGAAATGGTTTCATATTTATTTTCTATTTAATTCTATGATAAAAAGTCGATAAAATCTCCCGTCTATAAACAGTGAATTTATTTCCTAGTTTACTCATAGTTGAGTACTTGGAGACCACAAAAATGTTATTGCTTATGGCGCGATACAGATGTTATATATACAATATAAATAAAAATATACTCGTAACTTTATATACTTATGTATATATCGAGTCACATAAAGAAGAAATCTTAAAGCATAGATAAAGTGAAATTACTTAAACCAGAGAATCTTTGTCTGTGAAAGATTTTATTCGGAATATGAAACCATAAAACGTCATTATTTCTATGAATTTCAAGCAGGGCGAGCTCGTTTATAAGTCTTTATTCTTTGTTTAAAGTTGGAAATTTTCTCCTGCATTGTAAATTGAGTAATTTAAAAAGAATTTTGGAGTCTTAAAGAGAACTTGCGGGAGATAAGAGGAATCGTAAATGCAAAAATAGTCCCATGACGTCAGAGGATAGTACGAAGGGGGTAGTAATGGAATGTGATGTAGAGGGGTAGAAAGGATTCGGGTGTAAAAATTTAGGAATGTTCGAAATGGGCAAAATCTCTTTGTAATGAGAGTTTTTGTTTTTCATTGATAAACGTTATTATTAAAGTCAATACTCAGGTTTTAACAAGGCAGTGTTAATTGATATTTAAAGGAATAACAACATAACATAAAGAGAAAAAGAAAAGCAATAAAGCATCGATTAACTTCCAATCTCGGGGACTTGAAGTTCAATCCTGGAGTCGACCTGATTCCTTCTTCATAATCATGAGTTATCGTTTGTATTCACAATTATAATTTAAGATTTATTTATTGTTTCTTGAACAATGATGTAAAACTCCGTATTAAATAATTAATACGACATTTTTCTGTAAGTTTAATTATATTTTATGTGAATGACATGTTTCGCCTGTCTAAGGCATTATTAAATGTTTGCAAACCATCACGCCGTATCCCCGGAAGGATAGGCAGAAGTAGAATGTAGCGCCACATTACTCTACCCTGACACGCATCTCTAGATTCCTCTCCATATTCATACAACGAATCATACACGCAAGTCGATTCTTCTGACTTCCGGCATGGCCGATCTTTAAAGTTTGATTATTTGGTAATGCCATGTTTTCCTCGGTCGTCCTCAACTCCGTAATCCATTCACATCGTTAACGTATACATTCTTAACCATTCATTATTTATCCATGCGTTCCATGTGTCCAAACCAAGTGATGCTTTCAAAATGTTGTCCTCAATATTTTCTTCCGCTTCACATTCCATCACACATTCGTCTAAAGAACCTGATCTCTACCGCATTTCATCTGCTCTCATTCTTCTACTGCCAGTTGCATGGTTCGCTTCCATAGATAAGGGATGGATTATAATTAAACTTATGGATATAAAATAATAAAACACTTTGTATTTAACCACGTTGAATTGAAGTTGTACGAGCTGCATTTAATAAAATGAGAACATTATTTTGAAACGATAATCTTTTCTTGAAACTCCGACAAAGAATGATTAAATGTTATATACTCGTATGGTCTGTTCTACTATATGGCTGCGAAACCTGGACTCTGAAAGTGAATGTAATGAACCGGTTGGAAGCGTTCGAGATGTGGATATACCGCAGAATGCTCCGTATACCGTGGACCAATAGGGTCAGTAATGCAAATGTACTACAAAGAGCCAGAGCCAATAGAGAGCTGTTGTAGAGTGTGAAAATTAGAAAGGTCTCATATTTGGGTCATGTGCTAAGGGGAGAAAAATACCACCTCCTTCGACTGATATTAATGGGTAAAGTGGAGGAACGTCTGAGAGTTAGTAGAAGGCAGCTGTCCTGGCTGCGGAACATCAAAGAGTAGCAGGAATAACAAGAGTTCAGAACCTGTTCCAAGTGGCGCAGGATAGAGATGCCTTTGCTGTAGTGATCGCCAACGTTGGGGGGACCTGACACGGCACCGAAAGAAGAAGATTTAACCACGGTTAGGTTATTACAAAATAGATGCCAATGATGATTTTCGCTTGGACTCAAATTTCATTAAGCTTGGGTCCAAGCGAAACTAGTTGGCAGCAATTATAATAACCGTACCGTGGTTAAAAAAAAAGTGTTTTATTATTTAACCATATATCTATAAGTTTTCAATAAAAATCTCTGTAACTTATCTACCTCGACCGAAGTTTCAGAGACCGATGCAGTCTCCATCTTCAGGGTAATTACTACTAACTACCCTTAAGATGAAGACTGCAACGATCTCCGAAACGTCAGTCTAAAAAGACAATTATACGTATATATACTCGTATACCCAAGATAACTGTTATTATATTACCCTGATGAAGCTTGGGTCCAAAAGAAACAAGTTGGCATCAATTTTAATAACCATACCGTGGTTAAATACAATGTGTTTAATTATTTTATATCTATTAGTTTAAAATGTCTTACCACAAAATGAGTACTTCATATGGATTATAATTATAATTTTTACCTTAATACTCGTATACAGATAAAACGCAGTATTCATGTAGCGCCAATCAGAATTACTATCAATGTTGAAAATTGTTACAATTTGCAGGAATGCGACCCATATAGGATAATCACTAATTATACAGAAACCCCGAGACACGATAAGGGTATACGGAAATTAAACTTGCGAATTATTAAAATTGTTTGGAAAATTCCTTGCCTTCAGAATACAAACTAATTTTAATGACATTGTAATTACGAATATCTATGCTAATGTGTATATAAACTAGAGAAATTTGTTTTGAAATGCGTAATTTTAATTAAATACATAATAATGGATATATAAAAATAATAATGAAATATTATAAATAATACAGGAATTATATTCACGGCACTCAACACTTCAAGTCTTCAATTCAATTACTAAAGAAAATATGAGAGTAGGTACATAGAAAGGATCACTCAGGTGGTTTGGACATTGGAACCAACGGTGAGAGAACAAGCAGTATAAAGGAAAAAAGAAGTCGATGATGGCCGAGGAAAAATGGTATGACCTTGTTAATCAAATACTAAAAGGCGGGCACATTCGAAGTCTAAAAAATCTACAAGCATGCGTGTTAAGATATATGAATATAGAGGAAACACGAAAATAATGTCAGGGTACATCAATATGATATAATCTCTCTGGCGGCGTGAAACGGCGTGATGGTTAGTTAGTTAGTTTATTTACATATTTTGTTGATTTTTTCTTGAACAATGATGTAAAATTATATAACAGCTACCAAATCACATTCCAACAATGTTCCTACAGACGTAAGAGGAATAGCCATTAGAGCTGAACCTCTGTAAGCCAGAAGATCTAAGTCCAAGTCCAAGTCCATATTAAATAATTAATACGAATAAAAACATCTGTTTTCTAGAAAGTTTGATTTCATTTCATGGGAATGACATGTACCGTCTTGCTAAGACATTATCAAATATTATTATTATTATTTTGGTGAATCGCTCTTTACATCATTACAGCGCATTACAGACAAATCGATGTAATTGGTATAGCTATCATATTGATTCTCATGACATGTGATGGGTAGCTAATCTATCGCCATTTTTATTGTCACGTGAATTCTACACCAGACCGAAGACAGTCAACATTCAATAATGCTTTCGCAGAGTGAAACATTTCATCAAATAAAATTATTCCTTTTGTTCCTGAATGTTTCCTTGAAAATGAATATAAAAAAAGAATATAAAACTTGTTTGGACATTATCACATATTTGAGACACATTCTCCACAACGAGAAATACTATCTGCTGCACCTCATCATGAAAGGGAAGTCGAGGGCAGGCGCGGTGTGGGAAGACCCCAGATGTCCTGGCTTGAGAATATCAAGGAGTGGACCGGGATAGAGAGGACAGAGGCCTACGCCAGGGTGATAGCCAACGTCGGGGGGACCTGACACAACGCTCGAAGAAGAAGGACAATATCAAACATAACATAAGATTAACAATATTTTATGGGAATGACATGTGATACATTTGATAATGTCTTAGTAAGGCGAAACATGTTATTCCCATAAAATAAAATTAAACTTCTAGGAAACAAACGTTTTCATTGGTATTAATTACATATTTTGCATTATTTGAGATCTCAATAATCAATTTTAATCATAACTAACTAACATATTATACAAATTAAAGACTCGCGATCCGGGATTGATATACTATACCATATATTCCGGTTTAAATGAAAGCAGGAACTCTACCGCTCCAGTTTACACCCTAGAAAGCGAGGAATAAACCTGCCAGCGACGGAGATGAATGGCTGATGGCTCCGGTGACTCGGATTCATTTCTCCTCCGGAGATCAAATTGATTCCGAAGCGCCGTTTATTAAGATCATTTAACCATGAACTCTTTATGAGCAAAAACCTTGAAAGATCATAAGACATGCCATCCCGACTACGCGGACTGAAAAGCTCCTAAAACCAACGGGCACTTCAACGCAAGACCCAAAGCAATCAATTCGAAACAAATCAGTTTATTTAATGCGATTTAGCACTTTTGCATTGGAAGTTTACTGTGCTTTTTGCTTATTATTTCAGATACGTTATTATTGCATTAAGTAGTCAGGCCATTTCTCGTTTTAGTGATGATCAAGAGATGGCGCATGCGTATATAAGGTACGATTATGCTGTAATAATATGTTATTATAGCTAATTGCAGGGTTACCAACCGAGAATATTGTTTTTCTAGGAACAGGCATATTAAAGAGAGTGAAAATATTTTTTGATATAAAGCAAAATAATAACGTGTTGAATTTTAGAAGCATCCAAAGAACATGGTTATGTCGGATAAAAATGGTAAGTAACGAAATTATTATTTTATGGAACAACTCATTTTGTGTTCAAGGGTGTAATAACCGGTAATATAAGCCCCAAAGAATATAAAAAGTTCTAGAAATTCATTAAAAGCTCGTTGTGCTATTCTCATACAATATTATGCCCTTACAACTCAAGCCCAAACTTACTTAGTAAGATATTGGCGGTATAACAGGTTATTTAATATACAGGTGCTCGTTTACGCATTCCGATCGGTCGAATACAATGTGAATATTAGATTCAGTAAATAAAATTACAGTTCTTTCTTAATCCTTAATTTCATGATGTAAAAATTTTTCTAAAAAAGAAAAACTCTACATATAGGATGGGAGAAAAACTTATCAATGTGGTATGCTATGCTGACAATGCAACAATACTGACAGAAAGTGAAGACGATCTACAAAGAATGCTTTATAGGTTCCATCTTGCGTCTGAGAAGTATAATATGATGATATCCGTCGCCAAAACAAAATGTCTAACAATATCCAGATACCCTCTAAGATGCAAATTGATTGTAGACGATAAACCCATAGAACGGGTCATGAAGTTCAGAGATCTTGATGTATATATATCTAGTTGCAGCGATCTATATAATGAAGTTTAAAACAGACTGATAAAGCTGCAGTAATCTCTGGGTGCCTAAGGGACACTGTCTGGGACAATAAGCATATGCTAGTGAAAAGCAAAGTTAGAATTTATAAAACATGCATCAGGCCCACAATGACCTACGGAATCGAAGCAAGAGCAGACACTGTCAGAACCAAACATATCTTAAGAGTAGCAGAAATGAGAACATCGCGACCTATTGTGGGGAGAACTCTTAGAGATAGGATACCCAATGAAGATATTCGCAAATCCTGCAAAATTTAAGACATAGTGAAATGGAGTAGGCAGAGAAGACGATTCTGGAGGGACTACATAGAGAAAATGGATCCAGCAAGAATTCCTAAGATCGTGATGCACAAGACTCCAGAGGGCCGTCGACTACCAGGACGACCACCAAAGAGATGGAGAGAAGGCTGGTCGTCTTCATCACAGGAAGAAAGTTGATATCCTGCATAAACAGATCGCAAGATCTACAATCAGAAGAAGAAGAAGAAGAAAAACTCGGGAAATATTTGTATAGAATATTTTAATTTAATATCTATTATTGGTATACGCTACACTCTACATTTCCATCTACCTAGTAATGTACACAAGCTATCACTAGTGGCCCCAGTTTACAAAAAAAAAACAATTTTACTTCGATATTTGGTTAACAGTTGACCTATGTACTTCGATTACTCTCAGTTTATTAAACATTTCGAGTTTTTTTTTAAAACGTAAGTTTACAATAAATTTAAAATATCTACATTACCAGGTGAGTATTTATACCATAGCCAATCGTTTGTTGTGTGTAATAATAACATTCTAGAAAATTTGCTACAAACACTTTTTTATGATATAGGTATACCTGTATAAATAAACGAACATACATTTTGAATTATTTTTATGTATATAACTTAAAACAACATTCTTGCTAAAATAAAATAAAAACAAAGGTTAAGTGAGAAGGGATTCCTTTTTGGTAAACCTCCATAGTTCCATAACACCGCTGTTACATTAAAATTTCTCAAAGATAAATACAACGTTTAAGTCAGTGTTGCCATTTTCTTCACCTTTATCGTCAAAATAATTTTTTTAAATATTACATTGTCAACCGTTAAGCACAGAACGAAAAATCTTATTGTCTTATCGCAAATGGCTGACATCCTTAATAAAATGGCGGCTCAGCGCGCCAGTCCATACGCTGTACCATTCTTAGGTGTATTGTGGGGAAAGATGAGAAAAGCGGGAGAAAAACGATTTACTTTCATGACACGGTTTTACGACAAGGATCACGAACTTACATACTTAAACACCCACCCCTATCTTAACGTTTATTACAGAAAAAGTAAAATGTTCTCGCGGATTCTTTAGGAGGGAGTACTTTCATAAAAAGAACTAGTGTAAGTACTTTTTTTATTTCAATCGTAATTTTTAATAATATTCGCAGAAAAAGTACCTACTTACAAAAATGGCGGAATATCACAATACGACGATAGATTTTATTACAATGAATTTTTTACAAAAAAAAATTCTTTCATTATTTGTTTTTAAACTAAAATAAAATAAAAAAAACTGTACTTTGTTTTTCACCACTATGCGATTATTTTAATTGCCGACTTGTTTCGCTTGTTCCCAAGCTTCCTCAGGGCTTCGTAATAACAGCCCTAGTTATTACAAAGCCCTGAGGAACCTTGGGTACAAGCGAAACTAGTCGGCAATTAAAATAACGCATAGTGGTGAAAAACAAAATACAGTGTTTAATTTTATTTTATTTTAAATACAAATAATAAAATAAAATAAAATGTTAAATGTCGAACCACAAAGTGAATGCTTCATACAAAGATTTTTTTACTAATTAAACATAATTGCCTATGGATTGTAGATTACCTTTACCCCTGTTAACTTGCATAAACGAAATAATTCGTAATTATTAAATACAGTTCAATGTTGAGCAATCATTAATATTATACGAGTATATAGATTTTCTAGACATTAGTGAGATTCACTATTTTTTCCACTTATGAGTTTATTTTTATTTTCTTTTATGTTGTACACAATGGACTTCTAGTGCCAACCCTCATGCATGGAATCAAAGCTTCGATCTGGCAAAAGAAGGATGAAAGCAGGATAAACGCCGTAGAATTGAGATCACTTAGAATAATGTGCGTGAAAACGTTTTATGATAGAATACCGAACGATGAAATAAGAAAGAAATGTAAGGCAGATTACTGCATCATGGATAAAATTAAGGATAAAAGATAAGGAGATGGTTAAAAAGTTGTACACAAGCAGCATGAGTGGAAAAAGAAGTCGAGGACGACCGAGGAAAACATGGCAGGACCAAATTACTCAATTACTAAAAGGCGACCACATTCGAAGTCGGAATAATCGACGTGCGTGCATGGTACGATGTATGAATGTAGAGGAAGCCCGATAGGTATGCCAGGACAGAGCATTGTGGCGATCCATCCTCTCTGCCTACCCCTCCGGAGAAATGGTGTGATGGTTAGTTAGTTTAGTTAGTAATGAGTTTATTTTTCTCGACAAGTTTCGAAGGTTTTTACACCTTCAACACCCTAATGACGAAGATGCAAAACCTTGAAAACTTGCCGAGGAAAAAAAACAAAAAAGTGGAAAAAACAGTGTATAAATTCATAAGTAAATTCGCCATTATGCAATTGCACAGGGTTGACGCCTAAGTTTATTAAAAATTCATAAAATTTGTTGAATATTTAAGACTCTGTACTGGTAAGCACTACTGAATATCTAGAATATCTAACTATAACTAGTCTCTCCGAAAGTGTAGGCAGAGATAATGGACCGCCATATCATATACAGATTTATCACACATTCGTGTAAGAGATCTCGATTCCACTGCATTAATTGTATTTTCATTATTCTATTGCCAGTTCCATGCTTCACTTCCATACATAGGTGTCCACACAAGAACAACAATGTGCACTGCCATCTTAGCTTTAGAATATAAAGTCATTTAAATTTTGCCATAGTATTGACGGGAATTCTCGAGGCTCTCAATAAGGATCTTGACTTAAATCAGGAAGCGTTAATTCTGTTCGATAATGATCTTAAAAGCATTTCTTAAAGTGTCTAAAGTTAATTAACAAAATAAATACAACACAGTATTAATATTCCCACATATAATATACTACACGAGACTCTATCATACTCGATGGCATAATCTCGCAAACCTGCCGCAATGAATACCTGTTTTTTTTTCTTTCGCCAAAAACGGGCAGGTGTAAAAGCGAACCGGGTCCATTGTGAGTAGGTACCTACCGGCGAGGCGGCAGTAGGCAGCAAGGTGGGTACCTCACCAAGTACCTAACTGCCCAGATTCCCGCGGCCGCTGATGTATGTATTGTGTCCGCCGATAGCTCGTTCGAAATACAAAAGTGGTGGCCGGGTTCGATTTCGGCCGACACTCATTTGTCAAATATTATTGGAGCGGAATTAGTTTTGAAATGAGAACGTTCTAATGAGATTGCCAGTGGCCTAGGAATAAAAAATCTTTTATCTTTATGAGAAATAAAATTACACGTGTTCTTATTTTAAGACGATAAAATATAAAGTGTTAGTTGTACCGACATTTAAATAACTGAAAATGTTAAGATTTGCGTTAAAAGTGTAAGGTAATAAAATATCGCATTGCTCATAACATTGTCTGCTATTTCTTCACATAACTATGACTAACTAACTAACTAACCATCACGCCGTCTCCCCGGAGGGGTAGGCAGAAAGAATGGAACGCCACACTGTTCTGTCCTGACATACTTCTCTCGATTCCTCTACATTCATACATCTTATCATGCACGCACGTCGATTTCTCCGACTCCTCACGTGACCGACATTAAATATTTGATTCATTTGATCGTGCCACGTTTTCCTCGGCCTTCCTCTATTTCTAGCTCCGTTCACGCCGTTTACATATAACTTCTTTACCATTCTGTCTTCGCTCATTCTTTCTATGTTTCCAAACCACCTTAATAACCCTTTCCTTATTTTGTTCATAACACTTTCTTTCGCACTGGAAGTGAAGCATGGAACTGGTAAAAGAAGGATGAGAGTAGAATAAATGCAGTAGAAATGAGATCTCTAAGACGAATGTGTGGCAAATCTGTATATGATAGAGTGACAAATACAAGTATAAGAAGTGAATGAAAGTGTTATGAACAAAATAAGGAAAGGGTCATTAAGATGGTTTGGACACATAGAAAGAATGAGCGAAGACAGAATGGTGAAAGTATATGTAAACGGCGTGAACGGAGCTAGAAATAGAGGAAGACCGAGGAAAACGTGGCACAATCAAACATAACTATGACAAATCACACTAATGAATTTTGTTCTAATCTTTAGTTGTTTGTATGCTGATGATGTCAACATATGTTGGCGAAACACCTGAAAATTGTGAAAGTATTTCAAATTTATAAAATATATTCGTTAAGGACCACGTAGCAAAAATATATACATACACACACATTCAATATTACCAGTTAATCGTGATATATTTCAGCGAATTCAACGTTAATATCCCATTTATTTTTTAATCCCAAAATATTCCCGAGGGATAACTTTGATATTAAATTAATTAACAACTCTCCCCTTAAATAATGGCGTACCTACCCAAAAAAAACTCATCGCCATTCAATTCTCTATGGAGCGGTACCTACGCGAACGCTTCCCGTTCGATTTATCAATACAGTCGAGTCATTATTTTTATGAAAGCTCCACTCGACATATGGCAAAATGGCTTCTGGGATGATTAATACACTCCAACTTCGCGACCCCGACCGACACGCTGCGGGAAAAAAGCATTTGCCATTGATTTTGTGTCAAAATACAGCGTCAATACACAAAAACTCAAAATCCAACCATGGAGTATCGTCGAGTAAACCGTGCATATGTGGATTATGCAACAATATGTTATCCTTCAATAACATTCAATAACATTAAAATAAATATATTTTTAATAATCAAATGATTTTACTGAAATCTCTTGATGGAAGTTCATTTTAAATAATAATTAAATAAAACGATGTTTTTTAACTACTTCCACTTTTGTCTTTATTTAGACAGCGACCGGTTTCGCCTGGCGAAACCGGTCACTGTCTAAATAAAGACAAAGGTGGAAGTAGTTAAAAAAACGTCGTTTTATTTAATTATTATTTATATTTTTAATGACACTAAGTAACCGTAGAAAATCAGTGTAACCTATTATACAATGGATATAATCAATACATGGAATCGAGTAGTACTGATGAATTAGCTATCGAAAATAGAGAGATAGAGAGAGTACTCAATTGAAAAACGAAAGTACGAATTCGAATCTGGCTGATTGCCAGATAATTTTGAGTTTAAAAAAAATGATTCTCAATGTTTTCCGGGAGGGTTTTACGATATGTGTATTATTTTTTTAGTAAGAATAAAAAAACATTAAAAATTAAAACAGAATGTTCAGAATACTAAATAGCACAATATTTTAAAATTTATCTAAGTCAAAAACATGTATTTAACTATAATCATTTTAGAATTGCTAGTATGATTTTTGAATCATTTTATTTTTCGAATACGTATTCTAATACGCTGGCTGATTGCACGAAACACATACGGAGGAACAAATAAATGCTAACCGAAAGTTAGGTCAAGATATACAAGGCGTGCATCCGGACCATCATGACGTATGGAATAGAAGTCAGAGCCGATACCAATAGGACTAAGAACCTTCTTAGAGAAGCAGAAATACGAATCCTACGCTCCATCGCAGGCAAAACCCTCAAAGATCGGATCAGAAATGAAACGATAGGGTCTTTCTATGTTGTTGGGGACATAGTAAGATGGGGAAGAAGCAAGAGGCGCTTTTGGAGAGACCACGTGGACCGCATGGAGAATACAAGAATTGCAAAAGTTGTTAAATATGAAAACCCAAGCAGCAAGAGATTACCAGGAAGGCCGCCAAAAAGACGGAGAAAAAGCTGGACATCATCATTCAGGACACCTCACCGTCATAAGCAGGTCATACGACCTAAACTAAGAGGATGAAGAAGAAGTATTTTAATATGAGTTTCCTATATTTAAGAACACATATTTAACATTTATCATATTTAAGAACAGTTTGATTTCATGCATTACAAAAAATATTGGCTCTGAAGTAAGCTCATTAACTACTTAATTTATTTTTAATATTGTGTGCAAAAAAATGAAACAGTAAATATATATCTTTGGTATATCAATTACTAGTAGGTGGTAATTTTCGAAGTCGGAACAATTGACGAGCGTATGTCACGGTGTGTGAATGTAGGAAAGGCGCGAGTTATGTCAGAAAATAACAGTTTAGCGATCCATCCTCTCTGTCTGCCCTTTCGGAGAAACGGCGTGATGGTTAGTTAGTAAGTTACAAAATAATAATTAATCATAAAACCCAACGCTTGTTGCATGACACATTGTTGCAGAGCTCTTCTGGAATGAAATGGAAATTTATTCAATGGATTTGGCGTTCTATGAAGCCCATTTTCCGCGAAAAATCAAATAAAAAAACTGATTCGATTTCGGCGTTCATTGAAATTCATCTGATTGGCAAACCAAGATTGCGGGACGTTTTGATACAGGAGGCCGGGAAACATTTGAGCCACAATTGAATCAATTCGTTGCATATTTTCCTGGTGGAATATTCCTTATTTATTCAGAAACTGGCTGTAAAATGATCAAGAATAAACTGAGTATATATTTGAAATATTGTGAGTATATTTCTTTGTAGAAACCCTAAGATATTGTAATAATTTTAACATGTGTTTTCACTTTTGACTACGTTATGGTGAACGTGATGATAAAAACCACTATTAGAGTCAAGTCAGAACAGAGTAGGGGACATCATCGGAAGAGTGGCAGCGGTAAAATGGCGCTGTGCATGTCATGTCGTTCGAAGCTCTGACGATAGACAAAACGCCTCGTTTGCTGACGTCTAAGAACTGTCACCCGAAACCCCCAGGACGTCCCAAACTTGGATGGATGGACATTAAAGAAACCACTGGTACGACATGGATGAGTGTAGCCCAAGATCGTCGGACATGGAAGCAGATGGAGGAGACCTACGTCTACTTGTTCACAAGCCCTTACATGGACGAGCGCCCTACTACCTCACAGAACTTTGCAAGCTGATAGATTTAAACCCTCGGCAGTCAACTCTAATCCTCGAAGGAAGAAGCAACACACAAACTTCTCGTCCCGCGGCGCCAAGGAGCTTCAAACATCGCAGATCGCGCTTTTGGCATCGCGGGACCGACGGCTTGGAATAGGCTGCCCTACAATATCCGTAATCAAGACGACGAAGGAGTGTTCAGAAACTCTCTTAAAACTTTTCTTTTTAAGAGAAGCTTTCCGGACGTTGAGCGCCCTTGAAGTGAATCTGTCACGAAAATGGGGCTATACAAATCATCATCATCATCGTCCAGGAGTGGACGGATACAAGCTGATAATGATTTTATCCTAGTGGTTCGAACATATGGAATATGAAATAAAAAAAACAATCCTGAATTTAATTAAATTTTACAATGAAATGTAAAGCTATTGATCATATTTAAAAAACCAAAGAGTATTTTTTGAAAGAATAAATACAAATTATAAAATATATTTCATTTAGGTATATGAATGAAAACGTAATCAACATTTAATAATGTCTTAGCAAGATGAAACATGTCATTTATTTACTCATACTGGTCTTCCGCGGCTTCTCTTTCTAACACAACAACATTTTAACCATTCTTCTCTCGAAAGCATGGGATGAACTTAAATATTCAAAGTCAATAAATCAATCAAAATATCTATCATATTCCACAGATTTCGTTACCACTTTGAACACTTGTTATTAATTATGAAATATTATAGTATTAGAAATATATATACAACTTTCATTTATAACGGTTATGCAATTTTTATTTTCTTAGTGCAATTATATTGATTGGGCGTGTTTAAGATATTATTTTATATATGATACAATTAACGTAGATAAAAAAACGGTGCTACCGGTTTAAAGGCGTTTATGAAATAAAATAAAAATTTGGATGTAAATCTATGATACTAGATAATGTTGTATGTTTTCAAAGGCATATCTCCCGTGAATGAATTTATTTTCTGTTTTATTATGTCTATACAAAAATGAACCAAAGATGCAACATAAAAAATAACATACTTTGAATAATCAATAAAATTCCAATAGACATGACTTCCTTTCATAAAAAAATCTTTATTGTGGAATTCCACAGTGTTTATCTAAAAATAATTAATTCGAATGTAAATATCTGTTTTCTATGTTTTATACTATTTTATGGGAATGAAATGTTTCGCGTTGCTAAAGCATTATCAAATGTCACAAAATTTTGATAAAGCTTAGGCATGGCGAATTATGTCTTTCCCACAAAATAAAATAAAACTTCCAGAAAACAAACGTGTTTATTCGTATTAATTATTAAAAATGAAGTTTTACATAGTTGTTAAAGAAACTATAAATATCTTATGGTAAATATATTCCACATTTGCCTTCACTATGTGTTGTGAATTCGCATTTATTATAAGATTGTAGAAAACTATTTTTGCAAAAAAACATTATTTTACTGCCCAGCGACATGTTTCGGATGGTTCTAATCCTTCCTCGGCGTACAAATCTTAACTAATTTATTGACATATCTGTTAACAGTGAAATGTTTCAATGTTTTCTAAAACATATGTAGTCTTTAAGACACAGATTTATCTCCATTTCGTGATAATTTTAAGCATCTTTACACACAATGTTTATTTTCTATTAACCAATCAAATTATAAAAGTTAAGTTAGTGAAAACACTCCGTTTGAAGCGCGTTACAATAACCTTTGTACATTAATGAGACGTATTGTTTCTAGTTTCTGGGATTCAGCGAAACAAATCACGAACGGCTCCACGTTATTAGGGCACAGTTTTGGAGTATTGTGTATCACGGACGAGGGTCTCATTGAGGGCACTCCGCCGGTACCTACCCGCAATAATTATTGGGGCAAATATTTGTGGGGTAAATACTGAAGAGCCCTTATACAATATGGCTAATAATAGCCGCGGCTGAATAGTAGGTACCTAGCAGGGACAACGCGTAATACCTCATTTTTGGGAGTGCGCTATGGTAGAGATAAACGCTTATGTTTGAGTGAAATATCAGTTTTTTAAAGGGGATGCTCTTGTTTGCATTATGAGATTAAATTATAATTAAGCCGTTGTCAGGAATACTTTATAATCACTTGATTATTTTCACAAAATATAAATCATTTTTACAAAAACAACTTATTTTAACCCATTCAAAATAATGTAATATCTTAAAATAAAGATTTTGAAAGTACAATTAGCTAAGTTATACAATAAATCCAAAACAGAATTATGATTATTATAAATATTTAAGTTGAATGTTTCTAATTATCGAATAACAACTTCATCATTGGGAGAACGGATAATTGAAGTTTGGAAACATGTCGATAATAAACTAAAAAGTGTAAAAAAAACGTGGCACAATCAAATAAATCAAATATTGAATGTAGGCCACGTGAGGAGTAGGAGAAATCGACGTGCGTACATGACACGATGCATGAATGTTGAGGTAGCCATAAAAGTATTTCAGGAAAGAAAATCGTGATAGACCACTCAGTTTTCCTCGGTCTACCGCGACTCCGTACTCCATATACATCATTAACGTATACTTTTTTAACCATTCTTTCTCCATCCATGCGCTCCATATGTCCGAACTAACGCAGCGATCCTTTCATAATTTTGTTCATAATACCTTCTTCCGCTTCCTTTCTTATATCAGTATTTGAGATTATGTCGTACATCGTTCTACTACACATACGTCTTAGGGACCTCATCTCTACCGCATTTATTCTGCTTTCATCCTTCTTCTGCCAGTTGCATGCTTCGCTTCCATACATAAGGGTTGGGACCAGAAGTCCATTGTGAACGGCCGTTTTCGCTTTCATTGATAAATTCTTGTTTCCAAAAACTATTTTTAAAGCTCCATTCACATTGTTACCCGAACCAACCCTTCTTTCGACGTCACTATCCATAATAAGTTTACCGAGATTATTATTAGTTATATTAATTCATAGTACCTATAACTAATAATAAAGATTAAGAAAATAAATTTATTCAGTCGGGTGTTTACAAATTAAAATGTAACGATAGCACGTCATTCTACATAGAAAAAAAACAACGCGTAATTTTAACATAAGAGTTAAAGAACATCTTAGATGCCTTTCTAATTATAATTATTCGGAGTTCGCTAACCATTTAATTGAAAATAATCATACATTTAATAAAGAAAACGGTATTGAAATTTTGCATATTAATATTATACTAAAAACCTAACTTTAAACAATTTAGAAATTTTAGAAATTAAAAAAGCCATCAAAAATAATGAAAATATAATAAATAACCAATTCAATTTAAATTCAATTTCCATGCTCGATATATTCCCGTTACATCTCCCCTCTCCTCAATCCTAATTATACCCCTTCCACTCGTTTTGTTCCCGTTACATCTCCCCTCTCCTCAATCCTTATTATACCCCTTCCACTTTTATACATAACTCGATCTCCATTTAGTATATAAGTGACCGCTCTGTTTTATTTGATTTTTTTAAATTGTGTAAATTGATAAACGTTACTTGTAACCGAAACATGTCTGAGTTCAGTGAAAATAAAAAGTGTTGTTATACAAAGTATAATTATATTTATTCAAATATGAATTCACAACACAAAGTGAAGGAAATTGTTCTTTTTAGTCCTTATTGCGCCTTATTGTCTCCCCTTGAAGCGAATTCTATTTTCTAACTCGAATATTCATAATACAAGATACATTGTTTGTATTCGCCGAGAGTTCGCCGTGGAACTAGCATAAGTAAGTGGTAACATCGAACCATTCGGATGCATTGTATAATATGGGGATACTAGAAGCATCCAGAAGTATGCGGCATTCCTCGCTTGGATACTCGCAGAGCGCCGCACAGCGAGATAAAGGGAATAGAATACACGCGAATGCATTTGCGATGTTATTTGAAGGAGTACCTAGACGCTTGCACCGCAAACGAAAGTATTTTAATGCAGTAGGAATCTGAGAGTATGAATGCGTGATTGTCCGAGAGTTGAGTCAGAAAATTGAATTGATATCAGTAAAATAAAGACTAGAATAATTCGAAATTCCGTTTTCAAAAATAAACAGTTTCCCAGTAGATTTTAATGGTTGTTACTAGGGCTCGGAATTGTCATAAAACGCATATCTTTTTCATCGGCTTCGCTTTCAAAAAGACGCCATTTTTGTATTTTAACCCTAGTTATTAAGGAATATAAAATCATATTATATTTCAGGGTTCAGCGAATATTTAAGAATATTTTTAACAAATTTAGGTTGGTCATGTTAGAAGTCGGAAGAATCGACGTGCGTGTATGACTCGCTGTATGAATGTAGAGCAAGCTAGAGAGGTATATCAGAATAGAGTAGTGTGGCGGTCCATTCTCTCTGCATACCCCTGCGGAAAAACGGCGTGATGTTTTTTTTGCTAAGAATATTTTAGGGTTCTCGGGGTGAGAGCAAATAAATGGCATATTTTTGGCCACATTGTACGTAGTCTTCTTTTTAAACTTGTTACTGGTATGGTAAGGAAAGCCGAAGACTGTTTGAATGTGTTTTATACTGAAATGATTTATGTCACTTGTTTACTCCACATGGTGCAAAGGGCTAACAAAAGTACGATAATTTTCGCCTGTGGTGAACGATCTAATTTCAGCGACAAAAATAATAATCAATGATTGCACAATCTACAAGTTCGAGAGTTCGTTTTCCCTTCTAAATAAAACTTTTTTTTAAATTTATTGTGTCATACCCCCGAAAATATAAAAAAATATGTAATTCTACGATACAAAAAACAGTTTGTCGCACAAAAGATCTGTTTTTTTCGAGTTAACAGTAAATATAAGGTTAGAGCATATTTTGGCACATATAAAATAATATTTTAAACCTTTTTAGCAAATATTAATCCGAACCCTAGTTATCACTAATAATATTTTAATAAATTGGATAATTAATTAAAATTAAATCGTTAAAACGGCGTTATCCAGCAGTGCGTTAATGGCGGTAGCCTTTCACATTGCGCTAATAAAAAATATCTTCTGCTTAATGCTTAAATCCAATCTTCATAGATGGCGCTAGTGTGTGGATTGAAACTAACATGTGAAGTTTGGTGTTACAGATTAACATATATACAACTTCCAAAAATTTGTCAGACATGGTGGTCGTAAGAAGGGTGGAATGGGGAATGTTGTATTACATAAAGCGTACGCTTAACCCAACCAATGACAGGTCATAAGTCCTGTTAACACCTCAATCACCATATTCTGTTTTCAATTTGCATCTTCGTCTCTATTGAGATACAATCAATCCTTAAATTGATTGATAACCCGCAATGGGTAAATAAAATCCAGTATTCGTATACAAGTATTTGTATACATTCAAAATGTTGTAAAAATTAAAACGTTTCCTAGAAGTTTCATTATATTTTATGTGAATGACATGTTTTGCCTCTCAAAGACTAAATCAAATGTCAATATTTTGTAATGCCTTAGACAAGCAAAACATGTCATTTATATAAAATATAATAAAACTTCAAGAAAACATACGTTTTCATTCGTATTAATTATTTAAAATTTGTTTTACATCATTGTTCAAAAAAACAATAAATAATAAATTGTATGATTGATAAAGCGCCGTTTTTAAGAATTAATTATGATTATTTTGTTGAAAAACTCTTTACGTCATTAAATTTAATCAAATATGCCAATGAAATGAAATCTAAAATATCTACAAATAATATACTTTTAGGTATTCAATTTAGAGATTTTTATCGCCGCTCAAACCACAATAAGCAATGCGTTTTTATTACTGCGTCAAGTGCAAGTTATTACGACCTGATAACAATATTTTAAAAGGCATCAAATAAACACTTTAATCTCTGTAAATAGACTAACAATATGATAGTTCTAAGATAAGAATGAAATTTGAGGATGTTGCAGTATCTGAATAAATAGGCAATCATCTAAACACGTGTGTCAATCAACTGCAATACAAAAACAACGAATGGCCGATAAGAGCGAGATAAGATTTCAGTCTGAAGTGTTTGTCAATTCATTACATCTAATAATGAGTAAATGTTGAGTTTATTATTAAAACAGAGTGGATATGATTAGGCGCGATTATTATATATCAGATGGTTTGGATCATTAAGATGGTTTGGACACATGGAAAGAATGAATGAATAAAGAATGGTAAAAAAAATTATATGTTAAATGGAACTAGAAATAGAGGAAGACCGATGAAAACGTGGCACGATCAAATAAATCAAATATTGAATGTCGGCCACGTGAGGAGTCAGGGAAATCGGCGCGCGTGCATGACACGATGTATGAATGTTGAGGAAGCGAGAGAAATATGTCAAGAAAGAAAAGTGTGGCAGTCCATTATTTCTGTCTACCCTTTCTGGGAGAGGGCGTGATGATTAGTTAGTTAAATATAAAATAGTGTGGAACATCAAACATAATTGACATGTACATAGGTAAACCTATATATTCAAACAATGCATTTATGTTTATATATATAAAAAAATTCAATATTTCATACATATCATTACTATTGTATCACAGCTATACCAAAAACCAATATGTAGTTATACGCATAAATAGGTATCGGATTCGGCAGCTATTTGCTCATATCAGATGTTATTGCTATCTCTCTCACGGTCCGTTAGATAATACCCCGCGAATGGGATGGAGCTACAGAACGATGATTGCCGATAATAACGTTTATCTCCATACGAGCTTTAACCCCCGAGTTAATGCGGGAAGACATTTGTGAGCGTGAAGATGAACACAGCTGATAGGCAGTAGACGGAGCTTGGAATAGGAGACGGAGTGTTGGTAGCTGCGCCCCACCACGCCAAGCGGCCAGTGCCGGAACCATAAATTCTGCACCCTCCACATTATACATATCGCACATAACTAACTAACTAACCATTACGCCATTTCCCCGGAGGGGTAGGCAGAGAGGATGGATCGTCACACTGGCCTGTCCTGGCATACCTCTCGGGATTCCTCTACATTCATACATCGTACCATGCACGCACGTCGATTATTCCGACTTCGAATGTGGCTGCTTTTTAGTAATTGATGAATTTGGTCATGCCATGTTCTTCTCGGTCGTCCTCGGCTACTTTTCCCACTCACGCTGCTTGTGTAAAACTTTTTAACCATTCTACTCTCATCCATTCGTTCCATATGTCCGAACCATCTCAGGGATCCTTTTTTAATTTTATTCATGATGCAGTCATCTGCCTTACATTTCTTTCTTATTTCATCGTTCGGTATTCTATCATACAACGTTTTCTCGCACATTATTCTTAGTGATCTCATTTCTACGGCGTTTATCCTGCTTTCATCCTTCTTTTGCCAGCTCCAAGCTTCACTTCCATACATGAGGGTTGGCACTAGAACTCCATTGTGTACTGCCATCTTTGCTTCTGTGGATATATTTCTATTTGCAGATCGCACATCCTTTGAAAAACTGTCACAACACAAAAAAAGCAGTTCTGAGAAAAACACTTTTTAATATTTTTTTTACCTAACATGAACTACTATGTTGTAATGATAATGAATAATAAGCGTATATTGTTATTATTGTATGTGAAATTCATCAATATATTCGTGGATCATAAAATAAATTAGATGACAGCAATATTTTTCTTATTTTCATTGAAAACAAACATTTTCTGTGTTACGACAGTTTTTCAGAGGGTGTGCGATATGTGAAACCAAACAAAAACAGTGAACTGCAATTGTGAAAAAAATACTAACAGAATTGATTTTGAAAATAATAATAATAATAAATTGGATAATTTATAGAGCGCCATTTTTATGAATTACTCATCTCAAGGGCGCTGTAGAAGATGCTCCGTTTTATCAACTAGATAAAAAAAAAATAATAATAATAATGATCACAATAATAATAAACATATTTAGTATGAGGGCTACACCTGACGTAGTCGATCAGCCCTTCCTGTTAGGAAATTATAATTTGAAAAGGTGCGTTTTGAGTCTCGATCTAAACTCTGATTGATTCTCAATGCACTTAAGGTCTGCTGGAAGATTGTTACAGGCTGAAGGGCCGGCTACCGCGAAGAGTCGGTCGCCAAAGTTTGGGCTAGGACAGCGTTTTGACACAGTCAATCTACCGATCGCAGAAGACTTAGCTGATCGCAATGTAGGCTGTCTAGCATTCAGGTTCTCGGTGATGCAGAGTTCAGATATATAAGCTGGTGCCATTCCATGCAACGCCTTATAGACCGTGTAAATGTGCGTGTATTGATACCGCGGTTTCATTTTATAATCAATGTGTTTTACTCTGTATCTATTACATAAATTCTGTGGCATTTTGATACGAGCATATTAAAATAATTACTGTATGAATCCAGTATCATTTCGAGAAAGCTCAAAGCTCTAAATATTTGGCAGTGACGTTAAAAGCGTATTGCTGTACGGATGTGAGACTTGGAAATCTACCGCGGACGTTATTGGAAAACTCCAGGTGTTCGCTCAATATTTAAGATCTAATGGCCCCTAACAGAGTCAAATGCCGTTCTTTGAACCATGGCAGGCGTAAAGCCAATTAGAGAACAAGTCGCTAGACGTAAATGGCGGTGGATCGGTCACACTCTGAGATGGGACCCAGCCTGCATCGCTCAGGGCGCACTAGACTGGTCCCCTATGGGGGGAAAGAGGAAGCGAGGCAGACCTAGAGCCACCTGGAAAAGAGCCCTGCAGGACAAGGTTAAGGCAGCAGGTTTCACTTGGGATAATGTGGAGAAGGTTCCTTGAGGCCCTATGCACCACGGAGGTGTGACAGGACAAAAAGAAAAAAGAAGAAGAAGACTGTATAAATGTAGAAGTATGAGAGGTATATCAAGACAAAGCAGTATGGCAGTCCATCCTCTTTGCCTACCCCTTCAGTAAAACGGCGTGATGGTTAGTTAATTAGTTTTAAAAACGTATATTTTCTAAAGATTTTATTTTATGATACGAGTATTTTATGGAAATGGCATGTGTCGCTTTGCTAGAGCATTATGAAAGGTATCGAGAGTAAAAAATATGAAAATGGAAATGGTTTATGGAGAAGGCCTTCTTCCAGGAGTGAACATCTGTTAATTAACGGTGCGAATGATGGTGTTATGAACGAAATAATTAAAGGATCATTCAGATGGTTTGGACATATGGAATGAATGAATGAAGAAAGAATGGTAAAAAAATTATATATTAACGATGTAAATGGAACCAGAAATGAGGAAAACCGAGGAAAACGGGTTGTATCTACAAGCTGATGATGACAATGATGATAAATAATAAACCGATAGATAATTTTTTTTTTTTAATTTGTTTAGAATAATCCACCAAAAAATGTCAAACCTGCATTAACATATTATAACCGATACTTCTAAAATATTAAATTAAAGCGTATTTGGTAAGTGCTAGAGTAACGTAAAATTATTGTTTGACTTAACTTAATTAAAACAAAACCTTATCCCACAATGAGTTAGAAGTATATTATTAGAACTGAAGAGAGCGCCTCCCACTCGCGAAACTTTCGTTTGACATGTATAATAATACGAGGTTATTCACTTGCTCCAGCACAAACCCGCATAAATTCGAAAGGGCCCTTGTTGCTACCGGAGAATGCTTACTCCACGTGGGCAGTTGCGCCACTGTTAACGGGGTGTATTTTACCCCGATGTAAGCAGAAACCCTTATCTCCCCCAACAATGGTCACGTGTGAACGGGAACAGAAGGAACTGTAGACAAATTTGACTAACTAAACCCCCCTCTCCCCTGGCATGTCGTTAAGTCGTTTCTGTTTCAAAGCAACTAACTAATTGACTAACTTATTGTTCCTTGCACAATGATGTAAAACTTTCACTTATTTATTTATTTTAAACATATCTAAAGCATTGCAGAATTTTTTTTTCAATACACTAAAGATACAAGTTAGAGATACACAATAATAAGTAATACATAATAGATTAATAAAAAGAGCGAGAAACGTAAGATGCAAGAAAATTAATAAAATAAATATACCATACAATTATAATAAAGATAGTACTTCCCTTAGATGAGCCAAACTATCACAAAATATGTCAAACTCCGAGGTGATACGATTAAGCAAAGATATTGCTTTACCTACCGGCATAACCATTGGCAGGTTGGTTCTGCACCGTGGGAGATAAAACAATAAAACAATCTCAATATATATTTATCATGACAACGTCCGTTTACTATAAATTATATTTTATTTTATAGGAGTGACATGTTTCGCATGGCTAGGGCAAGTGTATCAAGTGTAGAGATAATCAAATCGTTTACCCGGTGGCGGTACTCCCATAGAAGCCCAGAAGCCCGGTTTGCGTATTTTTTTAAATCAAAACCTCTTCTGACTTACAGAGGTTCAGCTCTTGTGGCTATTCATTTTATGTCTGATAGGAACATTGTTGGAAGGTGATTTGGTGGGTTGTTGGTTTATGCGGGGGCACGATTTCTTGGATTTGGGGGGTTTGATTCAAAATTTCTTACGCAAGCCGGGCTTCTGGGCTTCTATGATAGTACCACCACTGCGTTTACCATATATACCCTAGTTGATTAGGTAGAATAATCTTTTAATGTGTTAATTGTTTCTTGAAAAATTACGTAAAACTCCAGATTAAATAATTAGTACGAATGAAAACGTCTATTATCGAGAAGATCTCAACATTTATTAAATTTTTTGGACATATGGAACGAATGGGTGAGAGTAGAATGGTTAAAAAGTTGTACACAAGCAGCGTGAGTGGAAAAAGAAGCCGAGGACGACCGAGGAAAACATGGCATGACCAAATTAATCAAATACTAAAAGGCGGCCACATTCGAAGTCGGAATAATCGACGTGCGTGCATGGTACGATGTATGAATGTAGAGGAATCAGGAGAGGTATACCGGGACAGAGCATTGTGGCGATCCATCCTCTCTTCCTACCCCTCCGGGGAAATGGCGTGATGGTTAGTTAGTTTTTTTTTTATATTTATTATAATTTAATTGTATCTTTTAGACGAATGTGTGGATACTCTGTGTATGATAGAGTGTCGAATGAAAATATAAGAAGTGAATGCGGTGCGAATGATGGTGGAATGAACAAAATAATGAAGGGTCATTAAGATGGTTTGGACATATGGAAAGAATGAATGAAGAAAGAATGGTAAAAAAATTATATGTTAACGATGTAAATGGAACCAGAAATAGAGGAAGACCGAGGAAAACGTGGCACGATCAAATAAATCAAATATTGAATTTCGGCCATGTGAGGAGTCAGAGTATTCGACGCGCGTGCATGACACGATGTATGAATGTTGAGGAAGCGAGAGAAATATGTCAGGAAAGAAAAGGTGTGGCAGTCCATTATTTCTGCCTACCCCATGGGGAGACGGCGTGATGGTTAGTTAGTTAGTTAATTTTATTATATTTATACTGGAGAGAATTTAAAATTTTTGCCGCATAAAACCTTTTATATAACTTGGACTTGGACTTGGATCTTCTGGCTTACGGAGGTTCAGCTCATGTGGCTAAGAGAACACAGGACCATGTTTTGATAAAATTACTTGTATATATTTAAAATTTAGTTCAAATTCCGTAAAGTTCAGAGATGTTTGATGTGAAGTAATCTTAAGTGTATTGACTTAATGAAACCAACGTGTAGAGCCCACTTGCTCGCCCCAAGCGATAAGGAGGCCTCAGGAAGTCAAGAAGTATGTACACATCAAATACTATATGCCCGCAGTAAATAAATCTCGTGTTCTCTGATATCAAGTATCCCAAACACTGCCGACTTGAAAAAATGCACCATCATCCATTACACGTAACTAAAGTAAGTACTATTAGAATATTCAAGGAACAATTCAACTGTTTGTTATCGTTTGAAAAGAGAATTTGTGTTTTTCTGGCATAATTTACTATTTATTCCGAGACCAATTAGGGTAGCGTGGAGCTCTATTATTCCTTGTACTACTCCAACTTCATATCTTTCATTTCCAGATCACGACCCAAATTATTACCATATTCCTTATCAATAATGACCCTTTACCACAATTTTTCCACCATCATTCAGTTCTTTACCCCTCCCGCAATCAATGCGGATAATAATAATAAAATCCTCCCCGATAGCCCACTACGTACTCCGCCAAACAAAATGGTCTCACGCAGGATGCTATCTCCTACCACAACTCTATCCAGGCACTGCTCCTCTTATCTTCCCCTCGGGAACAGACTTTTTTTACAATCCCAACACTAACTGGTCTTCCGGAAGGACACTCCGGGTCATACAATTAGCCCCATCAGAAAACAACTACCAAATCACATTCCAACAATGTTTCCTACAGACGTAAGAGGAATAGCCATTAGAGCTGAACCTCTGTAAGCCAGAAGATCCAAGTCTAAGTCGTCCCTACTGGCATCTACCTAAACAACGGAATGGAAAATATTGACTAGTCTAGGAAAAAAATCTTCGCCTGTGTAAGGAGTGTCAGGAGACGACCTAAAAGATGGATTGACGACATTGCCCGAATAGCTGGAACAACCTGAATGCGAAAGGGACAAGACATGGACGAGTAGAGAACAATGGAAGAGGTCAATCAATATTCAGCAGTGGAGGGAAGAAAGCTGAAGAAGAAGACATGGAAATTTGATTATTCATCATCATGGATAAAGTATATCTCCGATACTTTGGCTTCCCAATTTCTAGTCCATATTCATATCGAAAATAATGGTTATTAGCTGTTAACAACATATACTCGTATATGTTTACTGCATCTCTGTTCAAACGCAGAGTACTTTCTTGTCATTCGTCTTTTTATATTCTCTGATGATGGAGCGAGTGCAGAAAAAATTGCTGCGCTTTCTTTACCTCAGGGAGCGCGGTTATTACCCGTGGCTCTTTCCGACTGAATTCTTGCTAGGTATGCTAATCTACCAATCATTGGAGAGAAGGAGGAATATCCACTTGGGAGTTCACTTCTTTCAGCTGATTGGCGGCCGTATACAAAACTCGGATGTCCTGAGTGATGTAGGTCTATTTGTCCCTGATAATGGACCGGGGACAGACCCAGGGCATGTACGAGCGAGGCTGACGAAAGGGCACCGCTACGCCCTGAAACAGCCTCGGGTGTGTGGCGGCAACTTCTAATGTTCCTTTAAAAAAAAAGGCCTACACAAATAAGAGGAGAAAAAGACTCCAAATATGTGGAAAATGGGAAGGAGAGAAAAAAAGTTATAGGAAATACTATACATAATAACAAATAAGTACAATACAAATTTGACGACAAATAGAAGTATTAGAAGAAAAAAATTTAACAATTTTCACTTAGTATAAACCACTTTATTGAATTAGAAGCGCCAAACGGTTTCACTCTGTAGCGAGCATCGTCAGGGTTATTACTCAAACTGTTTGTGTATAGCCATGAGAAGGCTCGATACCGGTTGGCGCTAATAACTCAATATAGCGGTTTATACTAAGTGAAAAGTATTTAAATTGTCTATTTCATATGTCAAATCACAAAGTAATGGCTTCGTATCGCAGTACAAGTATTAGAATTATCCCTTAAACATGTAAACGCAGTTGGGAGGTAATAATATAATTTACTCGGTAAACGATTAATAAACAATAAAAGCTTGTAAGAAAGACCGAAGAGGAATCAGTCTAAAGAAACAATGTTCTTTTAATCTCCCCACACAAAATGTTTCGTTTACTAAATCTTTTTGATGTACGAATTTAACTAACTAACTAACTAACCATCAAGCCGTCTCCCCGAAGGAGTAGGCAGAAAGAATGGACTGCCACACTTTTCTTTCCTGACATATTTCTCTCGCTTCCTCAACATTCATACATCGTGTCATGCAAGCGCGTCGATTTCTCTGACTCCTCACATGGCCGACATTCAATATTTGATTTATTTGATCGTGCCACGTTTTCTTGGTCTTCCTCTATTTCTGGTTCCATTTACATCGTTAACATATAATTTATTTACCATTCTTCCTTCATTCATTCTTTACATATGTCCAAACCATCTAAATGATCCTTTCATTATTTTGTTCATGACACCATCATTCGCACCGCATTCTCTTCTTATATTTTCATTAGACACTCTATCATACACAGAGTATCCACACATTCATCTAAGAGATCTCATTTCTACTGCATTTATTCTACTTTCATCCTTCTTTTGCCAGTTCCATGCTTCGCTTCCATACATAAGGGTCGGTAGAAGAACACCATTGTGCACTGCCATTCTAGCTTTTTTGGATAGGTTTTTGTTACAACTTTAAGTGCACCATTCACTTTGTTGCCTGCCCCAACCCTTCTTTCAATATCCCTCTCCACTCTCCCATCTCTTGTAAACATACTACCTAAATACACAAACTCAACTACTTGCTCCAAATTTTTACCATTCGCGCACGAATTTAAATATACAAATTTGTAGGAATTCTCCGATCGATTAGCTGAATTCCAGGAAGGTTCTCACAACTTTACAGAATTAAGTTCTCAATATCTTGGTGTTTTTACATTTTAAATAATGAACCTGCATTAATATGAAATTATGGACACATGTTGCCTTCTTATTATCTCGAATGAGGGTCCCGGGCAGGTTAGTACGTAGGTATTATCTTTCCATAATTACATCTAGCCACAGAACCCAACGCCATGAAACACAAAAAGCCACGATCCGCAATTTCGCCAGAACCCTAAAGCACGTGTTATTTTCTCTCCGCTAAAAGAGAATTGGTAAACCCCAAAATTAAGCAGCTCCTCTAAAATTCTAAAGTGCTCAACACGTGAAACAAACGAATGGCGAATAAACAAAAGACAAACGAATACAATGACGTAAATGAACCATGAAATTAGAACTCTTTACGGCAAAAAATCGGTCTCTGTTACACCAAAACAATAGGTTTTCGGTCTGGAGGTGTTTTTGTTCAGTGCTCAATGCAGTGCTCGGTTCAGGTATTATTCTGAAAGATATACAAAAAATCGTACGCAGCTAACGAGGAAATAACAAATAACTTCATCGCGTTGCATAACGCGCCGTGACAAGCAGGCTAAATTCATTTTGCCTCGCTCAAAATTCAGTATATCGTATAAGGTAGACACTTTACTTCTTCTAGAATAATAAATAAGATAAAAATATGCAGAAAGGTGCCAATCCATGTTGCATGTTTCTATGATCGTGCTTTCAGCGTTGCGGGTCCGTTGGTGGAATAGCCTCCATGTTAGAATTAAGTATGAGGATAGTGACGTTAAATTTAAGAAACTTCTGAAGACTGCACTGTTCGGTCAGTCATTTCCTAGTGCGCCCTTGGAGTAATTGATTTTACAAAACGGCGCACTTAAAATACAAGTAATAATAATAATCCGCAATTTTATGTTTATATTTTTATATGCAGATTCTAAAGTCAGTGGCTGTTGAAAACGCCCAATCTTATTTTCATACAAAGATTAGGGAAATTTTAATGATAAAATTTACCGATAATTCGAATTTACCATGTACTTGTACAATTTAACGTATATGTAAATGTACAAAATATTAATTTACATTAAGGGAAATGGACAGGACATGTCGTCAGACAGGGTGGCTAGATGGGCACCCAAAGTCTTGATGTGGAAACCATGGGAAGGGAAAAGAGACATCGGTCGACCCCAAAAAAGATGGGCTGACAACATAATTCCAATTGTAGGAAGAAGATGGATGGATAAAAGTTGTACAAGATAGAAAAAAACGGCTATTTGAAGAGACCATCCGGCAGTGGGAAGATAAAGATATATAGAGAGAGAAAGAGAGAGGAGAGTGAGAGAGGAGATAGAGAGAGAGAGAGAGAGAGAAGAGAGAGAGAAAGAGAGAGAGAGAGAGAGAGAGAGAGAGAGAGAGAGGGGGAGAGAGAGGGAGAGAGAGAGAGAGAGAGAGGGAGAGGGGGGAAAGAGAGAGGGGGAAGAGAGGGAGAGAGGGAAGGGGAGAGAGAGAGAGAGAGAGAGAATGTACACAATAGGTGATGTATAGATGAATAGTATTTCTGTAATTACAAGGAAAACGCTCTGCTTAACAAATTTCCGTATTTTATAAAATATTGTTTTGTATTATTAATAATGATATATACAATACTTTTTAATTATCATTTAATATTGTAATTTTTTTAAACATTATGTTTATATATCACTTTTTAAAAGTGTGGTTTACTTAATAAGTTTTAAAAATAGCTTTAAAACTATATCAAATGTGGGTATAGACGCTAAGTGAGTATAGGAGAAATTTCTATCGTATACTCGTATATGCAGTATATTTTCAACAAACACAGACGTTGAAAAAATACATAAAATTAATTCCGCAAAAATCTGTACCCCATGGAATTTAAATCCAGGGTTTGACCGCTGATGTAAAAACTTCAATTTATGGATCCTTTTGAAGCCAAATGATTGCATGGCCAAATCCCCAACGGCTCCCGATTCCTCCAATAGTTTTTCTTATTATTTATTTTTCGGCGACATCCGTTACGATTTCTCGCGGGATCTGTCTACACCAGTCATTCCCAAAGTGATCTATATCGACCCCCAGGGGTCGAATCCGATCTGCAAGGGGTCCACGTCAAAGAAATAAAAATGGGGATCCATGAGATGTAAATCCACGAAAGTGGATCCCATGTAGGCAGGCCCCGGCCGTGACCAAAAATTTGGCTTCCCGCAACTTTAATAATCCACCTCACAGATAGCAACTATATTTACGTAATAGTTTCTTTTAATATATGTTAATTCTTTAAATATATTTTGATTTCATAAATTTGTTCCTCCCATTAAAACATGATTTTTTGTGTATTTATTTATTTTGTATTTGAATTTTGTTTCGTTTAAATGAATCGTTACTTTAAATCTCAACTAAAAACCCACATTTTCAAAATATCGCATAAAATATAAACAACGGTTATCTGATTGCTGGTGTCAGATGCACCTCTCATGACTAAAAACATTGTCAAAGAGCCCTTGAGGTGAGCTATTCACGAAAACGGCGCTATACAAATTAGCCTATTTATTATTATTAAATAATACAATAGATTCGGGTGGAGAAGATTCCTTGAGGCCCTATGCACCACGGAGGTGTGACAGGACAAAAAGAAGAAGAAGAAGAATACGAATAAAAACGTCAGTTTTCTAGAAGTTTTATTATATTTTATGGGAATGACATGTTTCACCCTTCTCAGACATTATCAAATGTCTTAAAAAATAACAATGACAGAATTTGGTGTGCCACAAGGGTCCATCCTGGGACCACTACTTTACATACTTTACATTAACGACATAACAAGATACAAAATGACAGGGAAAATAATTATGTACGCAGACGACCTTGCTATATTTTACAAAAACGACAACGACAATGAGACCTGCAAACAAATGAACATAGACATAGAGACACTAACCAACTGGACAACCAACAACTACCTGACCTTAAATGTAAAAAAGTGTAACATTATACACTTTGAAACAAGCAAGAAAAACCATAACATGTGTATAAAAATAAAAAATGACGCAATAACCGAACTCGACTATGTAAAGTACCTAGGACTAACAATGGACAGACAACTAAAATGGACAAAACACATAGACAACCTAACAGACAAGTTAGCATCGCTATACTCCCTCTTCTACAAAATACAGAATTACATACCAAGAAGGGAAAAAGTTATGATGTACGAAGCGTATGTAAAAAGCCGACTGACATATATGATTCCCTTCTGGGGGACAGGAAACCAAAAGGACATCTCCAGACTCCAAAGACAACAAAATAAAATAATAAAACTAGCATATAACATTGACTACCATACCCCAACCATACAAGTTTACAGACAAACTAAACAAATGGACATATCAGACCTGACCAAATATGAGACCTTAAAAATTGTACACAGAGTGACCATGGAAAAGCCAACAGACAGCACCTACAAATTAACTAAAAATTCAGACATACACGGACACTGGACCAGGAATTGTGACAGATATCACTTACCGATTGCACGAACTAAGACAGGACAATCAAGGATATTGAACAATGGACTGAAACTTTACAATGAACTACCTAAAGACATAAGGAATCTCACTACAACTCAATATAAGAAGTGTCTGAAGCAGTACATAATTAGTGGTAGGATCTAGAAATGTAACCATATAACCCAATTGGGTTTTTAAAAAAAAAAATTAAATAAAAAAAAAAAAAAAAATTAAAAAAAAAAAAAAAATAATGCCTTGGAAGGGCGAAACATGTCAATCCCATAAAAACTTCTAGAAAACTGACGTTTTCATTCGTATTTATTTTTAATATGGAGTTTTACATCATTGTTCAAGAAACAATAAATAAAAATAAAAATAAATAAATAAAATATTATTTTTATTAAAGTATATTTTCTACAGTAAAGTCTGTTGCAAAACCAAATTTATAGATTACGAATTTGTAAAAATCAATATTAGAAAACACGTGGTCTACACAAAACAGAAAAAAATCGGGAAGGGATCTACGGGACAAAAAAGTTCGAGGGCCTCTGTTCTACACCATTAAAAAACAAGGATAGAATAAATTGAAAGTTATGGATATACGTGTTTTTACCGCGGTGAATGTTTTATGTGTAGCGAAACACGAAGGAGCAGAGGCATTTGGAGATTTATCTGTGATTTAGTGGCGTTTTCTCGCATTAAGATCAATAGATACACACACCCGAAACTGTTCGCGCTTCCATGAGAGTTGTATCTTATTCCGCTTATCGGCGTTATGAAACACATTACAAGGAAGTAAGTCATTTAAACGGGCCGTATCTTACATATAAACGATACATTTTCGAACGTGTGATAACTTAAAGGTTAATATTGAAGTTTTATACAAAGATCTAAATCTATCAACTCTTTTAGGATATGTTCTTTTGGGATCTTGGGAAAATCCGTGTAAAAGTCAATTTACACTGGACCGTCATCAGCCGATACCGACACGTCACGCGTTTGCGTTGAGCAAATAATCGTTTTGTTTGTTTTGATGATGTCTTGTTACTTTTAATTAATGCCGATTCCATTCATATTATATATATTCTGTAAAAAAGAATTATATACTGTAAGAAACACATCCTGAAAAATGTTGATCATTTTTATTAAGTGTCAATTTAATGTAGGTAGGTGCTTCCTTCGGCAACCCCCGACGATGATGTTATTATAGCATTTGAGATAACGAGTCGGTGAGATTCAAGGCTATTTTTATCGTGACGTGTCGGTATCGGCTGATGACTGTCCAGTGTAAATGGACCTTTACTCGTCTTTCTGGACCGACGTTTCTTAGATCAAATCGAATCAAATCCGTTTATTTTTTTCAAAAGGAAACAAACACAAACAAACAATAATTATAATTTAAGGCATCTATTGAGAACAGGTAAAATGTAAAAAAAAAAAAATATATAATACCAGGAACGCATTAGAGGTAGTTCGACATTCGGAATACAAGATACTCTCTAAAGTCAAGAGTATTTGTATTCTAAACGTAATTTCTCGAATATAAAAGACGCCGATCTCCGAAGGGATCATGTTCAGGAGTTTATTGCTCTCCCCGCCGGCATCACCAGAGCCAGGTTAGTTCTGCATGCTGAGAGATAAAACAGTCTGTGCTGACGCTGTCAAAGGTAACCATCTGGAACATAAAGATGGATAGCCTCCAAGATAACGGAGTTCTCAAAGAATCCCCTGATAAGTCTGAAGAAATGGGTAAGTGTGCACCGATCCCTTCTGAAGCCGAAGACGCAACGTGGGAAGACCGCGACATCGTAAGCTGGACCTACAATTGTTGGAAGTCAGAGCAGAGGAGTGAAAATCCAAAGCTCGGGATAGTGTCGGCTGGAGAAACTTTCATAATTTTGTTCATAATACCTTCTTCCGGTCTACTATTGTGAAAGGATCGCTGCGTTGATTCGGAGATATGGAGCGCATGGATGGAGAAAGAATGGTCAAGAAAGTATAAGTTAACGATGTAAATGGAGTACGGAGTCGTGGTAGACCGAGGAAAACATGGCATGATCAAATTAATCCAATTTTAAAGGTTGGTCGTGTTAGAAGTCGGAGGAATCGACGTGTGCGTATGACTCGTTTTATGAATGTGAAGGAGGTGTTACAGGATAGATTAATGTGGCGGTCCATTCTCTCTGCCTACCTCTTTGGTGAAATGGCGTGATGGTTTGTTTATGTTGTTGGATAAACTTTTTGGAGGCGGCTCAAGTCCACCCAGAACCGAAGAGCCAAAGAGAAGAAGGTATAATTTGTACCGTGTTTATGATATTACGCTTCCGTTCTTATTTTTATTTTTCATGAGTATTATAAGGGTCTTTCTTTGAATGAAATTAACGTCTGCAAATATCCCTAAGATTGAATTAGGCCATTTTTATTTAAAACTAAGAGCTCCTTTTGAAATAATGATACGGCAAGCTAAAGGAAATCCTTTGAATTCGCACATCAGTATTCAAAAGCTTACAATATTTTTATAGTAACGAGATCATCTGCATTCATCTGAATATGAAATGAGAAACACAAATTGAAATCTCTATTGGGGGGACCGAGATTGGATTTTATGTGTTCGGGCTGTGTTATTCAGATTCGCGTTATTCGCACAAAGAGAAACGTAATCTGCGCCCATTGGTCGTTGAACGATGGACTTTCAATGGAGAGGTAGCTACTGGGTAGCGCTGGGTGCCTACCCTATAGCCGGGCTGTACTCCAGGGCGGACTCCATTTGGAGGGAAAAGTGAAATAATATCAGCTGCGAACAAAGGAAGGACACATGTCCCAAAATTTTAATTTTACCCCAGGGATATCAAAGTATTAAAACATATTTATTTATTTGATAAATCCTGTAGAAATGATATCATTAAGAATAATGAGCTGATGAGAAGCAAAAATAACACCAAAGGAAATATACATAGAACCATTTAAATATAAATATCAAATCAATCAAATCAAATCAAATCAGTTTATTTCATCAACAGACATTACAAAATTAATTTTTAAGGCATCTATTGAGAACAGGTAAAATAATATATTGTGTATAGTATACTACCAGAAACGCATAAGAGATGGTTCAACATTAGGAAGACAGGATACTCTCCAGAAATAAGAGTATTTGGCTTCTGAATGGACTAAGAATATGGAATATGAAAGACGTCGATCTCCGAGGAGACCGCGTTTAGCAGATTAATTTCTCTTCCCACGGGTGTCACCAGAGGCAGGTTGGTTCTGGCGGCCGGTAGGTAAAACAATCTATGCTGTCGCTATCGGAGATATCTATCAGGGACAAAAAGCCGAACACCCCCCAGGACGGCCGAGTTTTCGAAATATCCCCTGAGTAATCTAAAGAAATGGGTTATGAGATGACTATCTCTTCGAAGCCCCAAGCATTCCCAAAAGAAATGCTGTGGGATAGAGCCACGGTTAGCTACCATACTCCCTCATGTAGAGACACCTCAGAATTTTTTTCTGAACCCTCTCCAGCATAACGAAATATCTCGCCTCGTGAGGACTCCATATCACAGATCCACTTTTAAGTCTGCTCCGAACCAATGTGTTGTATAGGACTCTGAGCACATGAGAGCCTTGACCATATGTCCCAGATATACAAAAATAAATATACCATATAAATAAGAATATATAACCTAAAAAAAATGAATCAGCCCTACGTTAGACCTTTAATATTCCGACGGTTGACTCCACGGACAAGCCGTACATTCACGAAGTTGACCTATTAATCAAAAGTCATTATAAAATTACAAACATGGAAGTATCTTTGTCGGAAGCTGATCTAAAAATAAATCATTCTTCGGAGCGGCGCGTTTCTCAATCAACCGCGTTACGTACATAATATCAAATTGTGCAGTGTGTTCCACGCGGTCCATAACGGTCGTAGAGATGCCATGCAATTTAGTCGCCGTTGCTTTATTGTGCCAGTCCGGCCGTCCTTTACAGAGAAGTGAAATATGATTCGTTTCGGGGCTTCATAAATTAATTTGAATCATGTTCACAACAAACTCGCAACGAATTGTAATTAATACGAATGAAAATGTCTGTTTTCTAGTAGTTTTATTATAGTTGCGTAGATTTTCACGGTTGGCAGCGATATATTTTGTGTGATTTTGGGTAACACCGTGTGATTTCTCTGTTGCAGTCTCCATCTTCAGGGTAATGTGGCGACATACAGCCCGGGAATGGTCCCTGTGCTAAGCTAATTCGGGGAACCTAGCACGGTCTATTTATTTCTCACGTACACACTGCCGGCGACATGGTACAATAGTGAAGTACCTTAGCAGACACAACTCATATCACATTTATTAATTTACTCATCAATGGGAAGGAGTAACAGACTTCCGAGTCTCACTCCAATAAGTCACACGATCCCAAATCACATTTATTACCACCAATGGAATAACATGTTTCACCTTTCTAAGGCATTATCAAATTAGGACACTTAATAATGAAACATGTCAGTCTCATAAACTATAATAAAACTTCTAGAAAACAGACGTTTTCATTCGGATTAATTATTTAATATGGAGTTTTATATTATAGTTCAAAAATCAATAAATAACGAATTGTATATACGATACATATAATATTATTCCGTATTTGAACGTGTTTCTTTTTTTCCTTTAGATATTAAAAAAAAGCCATTAACATTATTATTTAAAAAAAACCTAAGCCCCTTTTACGATATATTTCCATTACCCGCAAAATCATAATTAAATAAAAACCCACCTCTAGACTCAAAGCCACCCCTATCAATTAGTAAGAAGTAACGATGTTTTATCATGGTTAAAATTTGTACACCGAAGAAGGATAAACACTACCCGAATACATCTGTGAAGAATTAAAAAAAAAAATTAAAATACGATGATTTAAACTCTTTATAATAATATCGTTGTAAAAATAGTTAAATTCTGTGAAACAATTTTTTTAAAACTAGCCTAAAAGCGTTTATACGAATATAAAATAATTTTTTAAATGTATTAAGATTTATTACACTTGTTTTTCTAGTTTCGATTGGTTTCTGGTACCATCAGAAGATGGTAGAGAGAAAACTAAAATAACGAGTGAAATGAAAAGTATACATTATAAAATAAAAGCAGTGTGAATGGAAAGAGATGTCGTGAAAGACCAAGGAAAGCAAGGCATGACCAAATTAATCAAATACTGAAAGGCAGCCACATTCGAAGTCGAAAAAATCGACGAACGTGCATGTTACGATGTATGAATGTGGAGAAAGCAAGAGATGTATGTCAGGACAGAACGGTATGACGGTCCATCCTCTCTGCCTACCCTTCAGGAGAAAGGGCGTGATGGTTAGTTAGTTTGTTAGTTAAAAAAAATAAAGATAAACTTAAGGCGTTAACACTGTGGAATTCCATAATGACGAATTTTTATGAATGAAAACACTGTTTTTTCCACTTTTGAGTTAATTTTTACTCGACATGTTTCGAAGGCTTACACCTTCATCATCGGGGAAACGATATATAACTTCACAGTTTTATATCGTCCTTCCGATGATGACGGTGTAAGCCTTGGAAACATGTCGAGAAAAAAACTCCAAAGTGGAAAAAACGGTGTTTTAATTCATAAAAATTCGTTAAAAAAAATACATGAATACATATTTTCGTTCCTTTACATTTGTTAAAAAAACCTATTTATATCGATCAAGTATTAAAATAATAATACAATAAGTTTCAGAATTCTTATTGTTTGGGTATTTTAAATGAAACTCAATTCCGTGGCACGACAAAATAAGCTTTCAATTCGCTTAAATATTGTATTTCACGAGTCTGAAATTCTAGATTTTCAATCTTGTATCTTACTGGAAAAAATACGCTAAAATATTTGACACGTTGAATTAGTAATTTGATATCTTTTGGCACGAAGAACGTTATTTTTATGTAATATTATTACTCTCCGTATAAAATATAGTAATAACATTAACCTAGATATTAGATATACGAGACATCGCCAGCGCAGCGTACATTCACACAAATATTTATCGAAGGGTGTGGTGTTGGGAGTCGTAAATTCCTAATTCATATTCATTGCTCGTAAATTATAAACTAAATAAACAAAAGAGCATAAAACATATTAAGATAGAGAGTCCAGAGGAGAAATGTCGGTAAACTAAAACCATACATTGCCGATAGAGACATTAAAGATTCAATACGACGAGATATCAAAATTGTTGGTCAGTGTAATGAAATAAAATATATTTTTAATGTACGCATTCCGTAAATATCAACAGTAAGTTGCGTCACGCACAGTAGGTATACTATAACTAATCGCGAACAAACAAAACATTACAAACATATACAGATTTAAGTTATCAATGGTGTTCTTCTACCATGTACAACCCTTATGTATGTAAGCGAAGCATGGAACTTGCAAAAGAAGGATGAAAGTAGAATAAATGCAGTAGAAATGAGATCTCTTAGACACTAAGACGAATGTGTGATACTCTGTGTATGATAGGGTGTCGAATGAAAACATAAAAAGTGAATGCGGTACGAATGATGGTGTAATGAACAAAATAATAAAATGATCATTAACCGCCCTACGTTCGGGTTAGTTTCCGAGAAACGTGCAAAAAAAGCAGGTTTTTTATAAATGAAATTTATTTATATATTTTATTTATTTTTTAAATTACGAAACGTCAAATACTCGGTAGCACACTTCGCCTGTCCCCTGTAAAACTATCATATTTATGAAGACTGGTACTCAAGTGTTGTTGGCACACGCGCGTATTCCTAACAGTTTGTACATTTAAGGTACATTACTTTTTCTCAAGCGCGTACGTGATACGGGATAGCGCAGAATGGTACAAAGTGTACGTTCAAATACGTAGGGTGGTTAAAATGTTTTGGACATATGGAAATAATGAATGAAGAATGAATGGTAAAAAAATTATATGTTAACGATGTAAATGGAACCAGAAAATAGAGGTAGACCGAGGAAAATGTGGCACGATCAAATAAATCAAATATTGAATGTCGGCCATGAGAGGAGACAAGAGAAATCGACGCGCGTGCATGACACGATGTATGAATGTTGAGGAAGCGAGAGAAATATGTCAGGAAAGAAAAGTGTGGCAGTCCATTCTTTCCCCTTCGGGGAGACGGATGGATGATGGTTAGTTAGTTAGTTAGTTTTAGTAATCAATTTGGAAGGATGCACCATCCTGAAAACACAAGAGCGCAAAGGAGGCTGAGTTATTTGTTTTAAATCTATAAGTGTAAAACATATTTTTGATTACCTGATTGGCACTTCCAGGTGCATGCTCGTAGATCGTTCAAATTTCTAAAATGGCGGATATTAAGAATGTGTTCGCGACGTGTGCTCCCCGATATCCTGTGATTTCGTGCTTCGTTCCTACCATATTTAGATATTATGGCCGACGTACACGTCACATTTGCAGCCAAGTTGCCCGGAAAGCGGCCGCGGAATAAGTTAATTTGTCAAATTTGCATGATGGGGGACCATTCGCAGACCAACTGCCCTTGTAATGCCGCCGTAACCCGTGTAGCGAGCTTGTTGTATTTAAAATATGGCCGCTAAAACCATTTCAGATATGAAAATAGCGTTATTATACAGTTCATTTAGATACATTTGCAAGTTTCAGCGTAACTAACTAGTCTGAATAATAAGTATAATTTATGTTTTTACAAACAAAAAGTGGTGATTTTTTCTATGTATAATTCGCAAATAAATAATAATACTAACATAACTAACTAACTAACCATCACGCCGTCTCCCCGAAGGGGTAGACAGAAAGAATGGAATGCCACACTTTTCTTTCTCTCGGTTCCTCGACATTCATACATCTTGTCATGCACGCGCGTCGATTTCTCTGACTCCTCACATGGCCGACATTCAATATTTGATTTATTTTATTGTGCCACGTTTTCCTCGATCTTCCTCTATTTCTGGTTCCATTTACATCGCTAACATATATTTTTTTTACCATTATTTCATCATTCATTATTTCCGTATGTCCAAACCATATTAATGATCCTTTCATTATTTTGTTCATAACACCATCATTCGCACCGCATTCACTTATTATATTTCCATTCGACACTCTATCATACACAGAGTATCCACACATTCGTCAAAAAGATCTCATTTCTACTGCATTTATTCTACTTTCATCCTAACATTACTTTTGCTATTAATAAAAAAATCTTATTTCCCTATTTACAATCAATTTACAACGATATTTTTCTTTTAGATAAACTTAAGGCATTAACACTGTAAAATTCCATAATGAAGAATTTTTTATGAATTAAAACATATTTTTTTCCACTTTTGAGTTTATTTTTCTCGACAAGTTTCGAAGGCTTACACCTTCATCATCGGGAGAACGATATAAACTATAAAAAGTTTATATCGTTCTCCCGATGATGATGGTGTAAGCCTTCGAAACATGTCGAGAAAAATAAACTCAAAAGTGGAAAAAGCAGTGTTTTAATTCATAAAAAATTCGATATTTTTTTTTAAACATTTGGTTACTTTCAAGGCTTATTTTTTTGATTGCTTACATGTAAATTTTTTTTCATATACTATAAGTATCATATAATTTAATATAAAACGTTCAAAATTTTACAAAACATGGAAATACATATAATTTCCTTTTTTTATATTCTTGCACTAAACATGCGGCTTCCGGCGAAATTGTGCTGTCAGTAAAGTGTTAACATTTCGGTATATTATTTGTTACAAAAAATATTACTGCAAAAAGTAATGGCAACTATTTTCTTAGAAATAAATCTTCGTGTTGAATATGGACAAAACAGAGCTGAATGAACGCGGCACCAAAGAATAATACAAATTGATATCCTGTTCATTATAATATCGTAGGTTTACCAATAAATTAATCGTCCCGTTTACTATAGAAAAACGTCTATAATTAAATTAATAGAACCCATAAATTAGTTTGGGCTTCCGATAAAATCAGACATCGAAACGGGCATCAGGTTCAAAGGAAGAATGCAAGATTAAACAATGGAGCATCGAATTCAAAATGGAAGAATATTTTTTTGTCGAGATGGAAAAGGATGAGAGCTTCCTGACTGAATGGAAGCCAAAGATTTAACGAGGAATAATAAATTTAAATCGCAGGATATAAAGGCGATAAATCTAACGTGGTCGACTCTAGGGCCAGGTGCTAACGTCTTCCTATTAGTTGGGAGTGTAAAACGGTTGTGTTGGGGGAATTTATAGAATGAGAACCGAAGATCGATTTTAAACTTATTTTATTGCATTTTGTGGGGTGCCCCTACAACCGTTCGTTTTAATTGAAGTTATGGTCGATTTAACAGTCTATTTTTTTATATTGAAGGTTATCGAAATTGAAATTTCAGGTTTCAGATTTATCATATCAAATCAGTCTATTTCATCAATAGACATTACAAAATTATTTTTAAAGCATCTATTGAGAACAGGTAAAATCATATACATATTGTATAGTATACTACCAGAAACGTATGAGAGATGGTTCGACGTTAGGAAGACAGGATATTCTCCAGAATTCAGAGTATTTGCCTTAAGTCATGACTGAATGAAATGAATGTGGATGAAGCTAAAGACGTGTGTCAGGATCGAGTAATGTAGCGGTCCATTCTCTCTGCCTACCCCTTCGGAGAAACGGCGTGATGGATTGTTGTTGTTGTAGTGAAATTTCAGGTTAATGAAAGTGTTATGAACAGAATAATGAAAAGATCATTAAGATGGACACGTGAAAACAGTGAATGAATTTATCGTTTTTTGAACAATGATCCAAAACTCCATATTAAATAATTAATACGAATGAAAACGTCTGTTTTCTAGAAGTTCTATTAAAATTTATGGGAATGACATGTTTCGCCCTTCTAAAACATTATCAAATGTTATTTGAATTTATAGAATCAATTACTAAAAGCCAGCCACATTTGAAGTCGGAAAATACGAGGACCGTGTGTGTATTACGATGTGTGAATATAGAGGAATATCAAAAGGTGTGTCAAGATAAAGCAGTATAGCGGTACATCCGCTCTGTGTACCCCTGGTAATAATTATTAAAGTTATGATAAACAAACTATACCGTGCTTACTGTGAACTAAGTAAGTAATTGTTACGTCAGTTAATTTTAACTTTAAAATATTCACTTACATACCATATAGCATGGGTCGACAACCTTTTGTTGTGAAAGGGATAAATATTTTACGTGGGGATTAGTGCGGGCCGCACTTGGGTCACATGTCATTACAGTATACGTAAAATATTTAACCTAACTAACCAACCATTACGCCGTCTCTCCGAAGGGGTAGGCAGAAAGAATGGACTGTCACACTTTAACCGATGCGGCACTCCATCCTCCTCTTTTCTCCCTCGCGGGAGACGCGGTGTGATGAGTTGCGAACCTCATCGCCACCAATAGGCTTCTCTCACTCCTACAATATTTGTGTAAAAATATTTGTTTCAATAAAAAAATGCTTATTGTATATTTTTACGACATTTATTGTACGAGTAGTTAATAAAATGAATGAGATTTTTGTGGTTGCACTTGATTTGCAAGTTTTTTTATATAAAACTTTGTATTTTTAAGACGCGTAGTATTGTGTCTAAATGTGAATCCGATAACCGATAACAGGGTTTGTTTTTTGAATAATAATTAATTGAAAAGCTCCACTGGCTGAACTGTCCAGAAAGGATACAATACAAGCTCTGCTGGATAGTCTTCAAGGCGTTGCATGGTATGGCACTATATCTGAACTCTGCATCACCTGAATGCCAGACAGTCTACATTGCGATCAGCTAAGACTTCTGCGATCGGTAGATTGACTGTGCCAAAACGCTGTCCTAGCACAAACTTTGGCGACCGAGCCTTCGTGGTAGCCGGCCCTTCAGCCTGGAACAATCTTCCAGCAGGCCTTTAGTGCATTGAGAATCAGTCAGAGTTTAGATCGAGACTCAAAACGCACCTTTTAAAATTATCATTTCCTGATAAGAAGGGTTGATCGACTGCGTTAGGGGCAGCCTTCATTCTAAATATGTTTATTTTTTAACTAATTCATAAAACGGAGCATTTTCTACAGGGCCCTTGAGATGAGTAATTCATAAAAATGGTGCTCTATAAATTATCCAATTTATATTATCACACCGACCCATGCCTTATAGTATAATATGTACTCGTCGTCTTAACACAACACCAACGTGTTGGCGTTGCACCAAGCTTATAGCACAATAGGCTGGTCCCATGTAGGTGCTAATAATTCTTTGAAAAATGGGTCAAAGAGAATACATCTCTTCGATCCTGCATATTGAGATAGAATCACGGATAACCACTAATTGATATAATCAAATTAGCATAAAATTTCTAGTCACGAACGTTTTTGAGTTCGTTACAGAACTACATTTTAACACACGCAAAACCATGTGGACGCATGCAGAAGTTGCGATCAACTTCATATTGACTACGCATTTGTTTTTGATACCATAAATTATGTAACATTCTGATATACGCCATATCTTAAGTCCTAAGCACCCATAAGTGTTAGTAATTACCCGGTTTGAAATTAAACAGCGGGAGAGTAGGTACTAACCATAATTTAAAGTGTAATGCGGAGGTAATGGGTTCAGAAATGCTAATTCGCGATAACAGAGGAACCTGTTTAGCGATAGCAGATTTCCTATTTATTATTTCAATCACAATATACATCAAACTTATTTACCTTTGTGAAATTTTGAGACAGTTATCTCTTTTTTGTTCTCATTTCGTTAATTTTAAAAATACAAGTATACCGTTTTATTTATTCATTTATTTTACTTATACACAAATATAAGAAGAGAATCCGGTGTGAATGAAAGTGTTATAAACAAAATAATGAAAGGGTAGTTAAGATGGTTTGGGCACATGGAAAGAATGAATGAATACAGAATGGTGAAGAATGTATATGTACACGACGTGAACGGATGTAGAAATAGAGGAAGGCCGGCTAGGAAAACGTGGCACGATCAAATCAATCAAATATTAAATATCGGTCACGAGAGGAGTCGGAGAAATCGACGTGCGTGCATGCAAGATGTATGAATGTAGAGGAAGCGAAAGAAGTATGTCAGGACAGAAAAGTGTGGCGGTCCATTATTTCTGCCTACCTCTCGGGTGAGACGGCGTGATGGTTATTTAAGTTAGTTAGTTATACACAAATGAGAACAATCGTAAAACATTTAGGCGACTCATTTGGACCCAAAACGGTAAACAAAAATATAATATCGATATGAAACTATATAAGAGATAACATACGAGTATCTCAAAAGGATCCCAATTATGTCGACGTCAGTGAGGCAGTACTCTTTCCAGAATTTGTTATATATTTTTTCACTCACTGACACTTAAAATGTCCAACTCCGAGACGATTAAATTCATCGTCCGAATTGATTTCCTACTGGCGTCACCAAAGGCAAGTTGGTTCTGCGTGACGGAGCAAAGAACAATTGATATCGGCGCTGTCGCAGGTAACCATCAGGAACAAAAAAACCTATTTGTTCCGGAATATAGGGGTTCTCAATAAAGCCCCGAATCAGCTTGATTTTTTACGAACATACCTAACTATTTTGTATATGTAGCGAAGAGTTCAAAGGCAAGAAAACTTCCGTAAGTGCCTTTCATTCTGTAAACATACCCGTAAGTCGAAACAAGCCACAAAACTTGCGGAAATTTACTTGCAATATTTCATGCTTGCATGCTTGCTTTCGAACGTTCCCTCTTAGTTCTATTTAAATGTCATCAATACAGCGCTTAAATATATATATCAGAACAAGATCCAATTAAAAACAAAGCGGGAACATAATACGTAATTGACACCTCTTCTAGCTATCAAAACATATTTCATCATAATAATAAGTACAATTATTGGAAACAAGTTATTGGAAACAAGAATTTATCAATGAAAGCGAAAACGGCCGTTCAAAATGGAGTTCTGGTCCCAATTCTTATGTATGGAAGATAAGAGTAGAATAAATGCGGTAGAGATGAGGTCCCTAAGACGTATGTGTGTTACGATGTACTCGTACGACAGAATCTCAAATGCTGATATTAGAAAGGAATGTAGAGTGTTCGGACAAATGTAGCGCTTGGGTGAAGAAAGAATGGTAAAAAAAAGGTATACGTTAACGATGTAAATGGAGAACGGTCGAGATAGACTGAGGAAAACATGGCATGACCAAATTAATCAAATTTTAAAGGTTGGTCATGTCAGAAGCCGGAAGGATCGACGTGCGTTTATGACTCGCTGAATGAATGTGGAGGAATCTAGAGAGGTATGTCAGGATAGAGTACTGTGGCGGTCCATTCTCTCTCCCTACCCCTGCGGGGAAACGGCGTGATGGTTTGTTGTTGTTGTTGTTGTTGTAGTAGTCAAGAACTTAAGTAAAAAGTTTTGTTAGATACATTCAAATATAAACTGTAAATGAAGTGAGCCATAGTTCAAAAAAATATCATTTTTTGACTGCAAATGTAGTCAGCACAGAAAGGTTGTATAGTAATTAAAAATAGTTCATGTTAAGATATCAAATTAAAATTTGTTAATACATAATATTAAAAAATATATATCTTTGAATAAACACAACACCAAAGATGAAGTCAACATTACCACCGTTTATTATGAAAATATTAAATTTAATTAATTTAAATATTCAACACTTAAAACACGTCGTTACTATAAAATGGCAATGGGCAGGTCACGTAGCCAGAAGCTCAGATGAAAAGTGGACAAGAAGACTGCTGACTTGGAGACCGTGGACGGCAAAGAGAAGTGCAGGGCGACCGCAACTACGGTGGAAGGATGAACTGAACAGACACGTCGGAATAACCTGGATGCAGTCTGCACAAGACAGAGTAACATGGAAACGAATGGAGGAGGCCTTTGTCCAGGAGTGGACGGGAATACGCTGAGGAAGAAGAAGAAGACGAAGAAAACACGTCGTTATGCAAGATTCATAAATAAAATAATTTTTATAAGCATTAAACATGTGTATTTATTTTTCTAGTTGAAGCCCTACTTATTTCAGAAAAAATAAACCTATTTCTAAAGTAGCGTATAAAGTTAACGAATAAAACATAATGTTTACCCATTTACTTCATAACAAATTAAGTACCTATTTAAAGGTGTATCTAACAATACAAAAAAAAACATTAAGTACTTACTCAACTGGCCTAAGAGAGACTAGGTAAATCCTTCCAAGAAATACGGCATGCAAGCCGGTACACAAGATGTAAAAATAAAATAAAAACAAATGCGCGATTTGTTCTACAGATTGCTTTAGATGAAAGATTATTAAGGAAAAAATATTGAAGAATTGGTCTCGTTGAATGTCCCCTTTGGGCGAATGTCACTGATAAAATACTATTGATAAGAGAGGCTGTGACAGCTAATGGTTACATTATTCAAAGCAGATGAACTATAATTCAGAAGTAATCCGCAATGGCTATCTTCAACTCTTCTTGACATGAGATAAACAAGATCGAGTCGCTGAAAGTTTTCAATAAAAACTATGCGTAAAGCTGTATCATAATAAACGACAAAACCTACGTGCTAATTTTATTTTTTGTTTCTTGAACAATGATGTAAAACCCATAATGAATACAATAATTAATCAAATCAACTCAAATCAGTTTGTTTCATCAATAGACATTACAAAATTAATTTTTGAGGCATCTATTGAGAACAGGTCAAATAATAGGTATATTGTGTACAGTATACTACCAGAAACGCATGAGAGATAGTTCGACATTAGGAAGACAGGATACTCTCCAGAATCCAGAAGTCCAGAAAGACAGGATACTTTCACTAATATGAAAGACGTCGATCTTCGAGGAGACCGCGTTCAGCAGATTAATTGCTCTTCCCACCGGTGTCACCAGAGGCAGGTTGGTTCTGGCGGCCGGTAGGTAAAACAATATATGCTGTCGCTGTCGGAGATATCTATCAAGGACAACAAGCCGAACACCCTCCAGCACGGCCGAGTTCTCAAAATATCCCCTGAGTAATCTGAAGAAATGGGTTATGAGATGCCCATCTCTTTGAAGCTGCAGAGAGACGAATGAAAACGTCTGATTTCTAGAAGTTTTATTACATTTTAAGCGAATGATATGTTTCGCCTGTCTAATTAAATAGCTATCTCAGTTGATTATGTTTTTCATAAATTACCACGGGGGGAGAAAACAATTCGTCTCATACGGAATTTTTCAATCGGAACCTTTTCTTGTAAATTCAGGGATGCCACAAGGTTCAAACCAAGGGCCACTCCTCTTCACCATCTTCATAAATGATATTGCGAATGTGATAAACCTCTCGCGATTTCTTTTATTTGCCGATGATCTGAAATTATTCATAAATTAACAATCCTGACGACTGTCTTCGCCTCCAGTCGGACATGGACCGTTCTGGAATGGTTGCCGTTGGTCTTTTTGTCCCTGATAGATATCTCCGACAGCGACAGCACATATTGTTTTACCTACCGGCCGCCAGAACCAATCTGCCTCTGGTGACACCGCTGGGAAGAGCAATTAATCTGCTGAACGCGGTCTCCTCGGAGATCGACGTCTTTCATATTAGTGAAGGTACGCTCAGGGGACAAATACTCTTGACTTTAGAAAGTATTAATTTGTCTTCTTAATGTCGAACCATCTCTAAGCGTTCCCGGTATTATGTTGTATGTGTATAATATTTTACCTGTACTCAATAGATGTCTTAAATATTTATGCTGTTTGTAATGTCTTTTGATTAATAAACTGATTTGATTTGATTTGATTATCTATTTCACTATGTTCCGATAAATTAGACTACAATCAACAGGATATTTTTATTAACTGCGTATCAAAGGAACAAACATAATTTAATCCATGTATAGTATATTGTCGACCTTCGTGACCGAGTGGTTAGTGCTATAACTGCCATACCGAAGGTTCCGGTTCGATTCCCGGAGATGGTAATGTGATTGTCACACTGTCTTTGGTCTGGTGTAGAATTGACTTGACAATAAAATGGCAATAGATCAGCTACCACATGTAACGAGTATCGATATAATAGCTATTATACCCTTTACATCGATTTGGCTAGCACTGTGATGATGTAAAAAGCGATTCACCAAAATAATTATAAACGTATGGCGTTCACACTGTGGAATTCCATACTGACGATTTATTGACGACGAATTAAAGCACTGCTTTTTGAGTTTGAGTTTATTTTCTTCGACATGTTTCTAAGGATTTACAACTTCTTCATCGGGTGAACGGTATAAGCTGAACGATATGAAGGACTAAAACCAAACTCAGTGTTTTAATTCATAAAATATTAGATACATAAAATTTAAGTGAAAAACATCGGCCCGGTTTCATCAGTAGGTACGTCCGATTTAGGTAGGTATAAAAAGCAAGGGTGGGGCGATAATTAATTACCATGTAAAATAAACTTTAGAAAATAAAATTAGTTTACCTATTAAGAAGAAGAAGAGGGCGATCTTCGGTGCCATGGTGAACTCCGTCATCTCAAAGTTACGGTGATAAACAAACTTTGACAGTTTAATTAAAAAGGGCGAATGGACCCATTTTTAAACTTCGATCCTTCCTTTAATCCTTGAGAGAGTAAACCTCCAGTTCACAGGTTTAATTTTTGTGTACAAATTCACATAGCAGTAATATCCTCAATGTGACGTTTGTTTGATTGGTGATTTTCTGTTGATAATATTTTATAAACAAACACTTGATTTTAAAAGAAATAATGGAATATCTAGAGAATTTTAAATGAGGAATGAAACTAGATGCAATTCTTCGAACGACAGCTGAGCTGATTCTGTTCCGATGTCACGCTCGAGTAGGCGACACGTGAACCGAGCACAATCACTGAAGGAACACAAAACACTTCAAACTAGGCGCCTTATATTATTATTTGAATCTTTGTAAGAGTTCAATTGTTTTTATTTTCGCGACTGAAAGCGCGGGAAATGGTGGGGGAGGGGTAAGTAGTTTTTTATTATTTTATTTAAGACATTGTTTTTCGGGTGATTGGCATGCGAGTTTACGTCTGTTTTTCGCAGCGGTAGACGAGCGTGCCGCGCGAGACGAGGTTCGGTAGTGTCGCGTGTCGGGTGAAGTTCGGGGGCGGGGCGCACGCGCGCTCGGCGCGGTCTCGGGCCGTACTGGCGGGCGGCTATCGACCCGCTCCCGGCGCGCCTGCGCCCTCCTTCCCACCGAGAGCCACCCAGTGGCGCCGCCGCCCTCCCGCCTAAACTTGCAACCACCTGAGCTTCAGATGAAATCATCGCCAAAATAATGGTGTTCGAACTAATATCATTAACTAAAAAAAAAAATAATAATAAAGAATGAATGAAGAAAGAGTAGAATGGTTAAAAAGTTGTACACAAGCAGCGTGAGTGGGAAAAGAAGAAAAATAGTAATAATATTAATATTAACATTAATATTATAATAATAATAATAACCGCAAACAGAAATATATAATATTTTGTATATGGACAATTGTATGAGAGAGCTGAAAGGGTTGGATGTAGGTGCCAAAATGAGCGGAGTGTCAGTAAGCTGTCTCTTGAATGCGGATGACGCTGTCCTACTTGCTGACAACGAGCATGAACTACAAGTCCTGGTGAATTGTATGTATGAGGTATGCATGCGAAATGATCTGATGATGAATGTTAATAAGTCCAAGGTAATGATTTTTGAAAAGGAAGAAACCACGACAGTCTGCAACATTAGCGTGAATGGTGAACACTTGGAGCAAGTAGTTGAGTTTGTGTATTTAGGTAGAATGTTTACAAGAGATGGGAGAGTGGAGAGGGATATTGAAAGAAGGGTTGGGGCAGGCAACAAAGTGAATGGTGCACTTAAAGTTGTCATCGCAAACAAAAACCTATCCAAAAATGCTAGAATGGCAGTGCACAATGGTGTTCTTCTACCGACCCTTATGTATGGAAGCGAAACATGGAACTGGCAAAGGAAGGATGAAAGTAGAATAAATGCAGTAGAAATGAGATCTCTTAGACGAATGTGTGGATAGTCTGTGTATGATAGAGTGTCGAATGAAAATATAAGAAGTGAATGCGGTGCGAATGACAGTGTCATGAACAAAATAATGAAAGGATCATTAAGATGGTTTGGACATATGGAAAGAATGAATGAAGAAATAATGGTAAAAAAATTATATATTAATGATGTAAATGGAACCAGAAATAGAGGAAGACCGAGGAAAACGTGACACGATCAAATAAATCAAATATTGTATGTCGGCCATGTGAGGAGTCAGAGAAATCGACGCGCGTGCATGACACGATGTATGAATGTTGAGGAAGCGAGAGAAATATGTCAGGAAAGAAAGGTGTGGCAGTCCATTCTTTCTGCCTACCCCTTCGGGGAGTCGGCGTGATGGTTAGTTAGTTAGTTAGTTCAGAAATATATCGACTGAGGCAACGATGGCAGTGCACAATGGAGTTCTAGTGCCGCCCTTATGTATGGAAGTGAAGCTTGGAGTTGGCAGAAGAATAATAAAAGTAGGATAAATGCCGTAGAAACGAGGTCACTAAGAAGGATGTGCGGAAAAACAATGTATGATAGAATATCTAATGATGAAGTAAGAAAGGAATGTGAGGCGGATGAATGCGTGATAAATAAAATCATAAAAGGGTCAATAAGATGGTTTGGACATATGGAACGAATGGATAAGGGAAGAATGGTTAAAAAGATATATACAAGTAGTGTGAATAAAAAAAGAAGTCGAGAAAGGCCAAGGAAGATATGGCATGATCAAATTAATCAATTACTAAAAGGCCACATTCGAAGTCGGAATAATCGACGTGCGTGCATGGTACGATGTAAGAATGTAGAGGAATCCAGAGAGGCATGCCAGGACAGGTCATTGTGGCGATCCATCCTCTCTGCCTACCCCTCCGGGGAAATGGCGTGATGGTTAGTTAGTAAGTTAACTAATAAAGAATGGAACGCCACACTGTTCTGTCCTGACATAATTCTCTCGCTTCCTCTACATTCATACATCTTGTCATGCACGCACGTGACCGACATTCTATATTTGGTTAAGTAAACAAGGCTACTGTCACTTCAGGATGTTGGAATAATTCTAGCTAACTAACCATCGCACTGTTCTGTCCTGACATACTTCTCTCGCTTCCTCTACATTCATACATCTTTTCATGCACGCACGTCGATTTCTCCGACTCCTCACATGACCGACATTCTATATTTGATTGATTTGATCGTGCCACGTTTTCCTCGGCCTTCCTCTATTTCTAGCTCCGTTCACGTCGTTTATATAACTTCTTTACCATTATGTTTTCACTCATTCTTTCCATGTGTCCAAACCTTTCCTTATTTTGTTCATAACACTTTCATTCGCACCACATTCACTTCTTATTCTTGCATTTGTCACTCTTTCATATACAGATTTGTGACACATTCGTCTTAGAGATCTCATTTCTACTGCATTTATTCTACTTTCATCCTTCTTTTGCCAGTTCCATGCTTCACTTCCATACATAAGGGTCGGCACAAGAACACCATTTTGCACTGCCTAATGCACTAATATCATTATCACCAATATAATCCAAATTATTTATTTATTGTTACTTGACAATAAATAAATAATAGAATTATGAATAAAATTATGAAAGGATCGCTGCGTTGCCGTTGGTTCGGACATATGGAGCGCATGGGTGAAGAAAGCATGGTTAAAAAGTATACGTTAATGATGTAAATGGAGTACGGAGTCGAGGTAGACATAGGAAAACATGGCACGACCAAACTAATCAAATTTTAAAGGCTGGTCATGTTAGAAGTCGGAAGATCCAACGTGTGTGTATGACTCGCTGTATGAATGTGGAGGAAGATAGAGAGGTGTGCCAGGATAGAGTAGTGTGGCGGTCCATTCTGTCTACCTACCCCTACGGGGAAACGGCGTGATGGTTTGTTGTTGTTACTTGACAATGGAAATGACCTAGGAAAAGATGGCATGACCAAATTAATCAAATTTCAAGGGTTTGTCATCTTAGAAGTCGGAACAATCGATGTGTTTGTATGACTCGTTGTATGAATGTAGAGGAATCTAGAGAGTAAATTATATAATTGAAAAAATCTGTCTTCGAGGAATTTTATTAAGTTTTATATGGAAAGACATGTTTCATCCTTCTAAGGCATTATCAAATGTACCATTTGATAATGCCTTAGAAGGGTGAAACATGTGATTCAAAATAAAACTTAATAAAACCCCTAGAAGACGGACGTTTTCATGAATATTTTTCGTATTTTTCAAATTATTTATAATATATTTACAAAATATTCATTTAAAATCGTCATTAGCCTTATATACCAATATTCCTGAACAATGGTGTTCTTGAGCCGATTCTCGGTACGGAAGTGAGCATGGAACTGGTAAAAGAACGATGAAAGAGTAAATGCAGTAAAATAAGATATTTTAGATGAATGTGTGATAAATCAGTATATATCTGAGTGTCAAATGCAAATATATGAAATGATTGCAGTGCGAAGGAAAAGTCATGAACAAATTATTAAAGGTACCACTAAGATGGTTTGAACACATGGAAAGAATGAATGAAGACAGAATGGTAAAGAAAGTATATGTAAACGGAACTAGAAATAGAGGAAGACCGAGGAAAATGCGACACGATCAAATCAAGCCAATGTTAAAGTTGGCTACGGGAGTAATCGGAAAAATCGTCGTGCGTGCATAAAACGATGTATGAATGTTAGAAAATCGAGTGAAGTACACGTATATCAGGAAAGAACAGTGTGGCGGTCCATTCTTTCTGCTATCCCTTCGCGATACGGTATGATGGTGAGTTAGTTAATAAGTTTGGTTACTGGTAAGCGTAATATCGTATTAAAAAAAGACTGAACGATAAAATTATAAATTAGAGGTAGGATACTCTGATTAATTCATTTTATATTTAAACAACTTGAACACACAAGTATCATGTTATTTTCCACGTCTTCGACTTAAAGTGGCGTTAGATAAAAAAATATATGTTTCATATATTTCCTAAAATGTCACTTGTCAAATCAAATCAGTTTAATTTCTCCAAAGATATAAATATATACAAACAAAAAATGTAGTTTAAGGCATACGAGATGGCATGCTGTATATGCTGTGTATGCTGCTCATGTATGAATAGGCTCGTATATTGAGAACATGTCAAATATATAATAGTGTATAACACCAGGAACGCAAGAGAGATGGTTCGACTTTAGGAATACTAGATACTATCTAAAGTCAAGAGTATTTGTCTTCTGAACGTACTTTCACTTATATGAAAGACGTCGATCTCCGAAGCGATCATGTTCAGCAGTTTGATTGCATGGGGCAGGTTGGTTCTGCATGTTGGAAGATAATACAGTCTGTGTTGACGCTGTTGAAGATAAACATCCGGAACATAAAGATGGATACCCTTAAAGATGACGGAATTCTCAAAGAATCCCCTGATAAATCTAAAGAAATGGGTAAGTGTGAACCCATCCCTCCTTATCTGTAGACTGTTGACTATTGGTCCCCAGCATGCCCAAAAGGAATATGGTGGGATAAAGCCACAGATAGCTACCAACCTCAGCTATTTTTGATGTGATACCTAACTACTCGTACTTTAGGAATAAAGCAATGACGAAAATGCTGAAATTAATTCATTTACAATATATTCGCAGTATCTCATTCTTGAAAAACTCAATCGCGGTATCCTTAAATATTAAAGCGGCCTTGACATGATTAATACACAAAAATGGCGTTCTATAAATTATCCAATATATTATTATTATACTAACTAACTAACCATCACGTCGTTTCCCCGGAGGGGTAGGCAGAGGATGGATCGCCACAATGTTCTATCCTGACATAACTCTCGCGCCTCTTCCACATTCACACATCGTGACATGCACGCTCGTCGATTGTTCCTACTTCGAACATGGCTGCCTTTCAGTAATAGATTAATTTGGTCATGCCATATCTTCCTTGGCCTTTCTCGACTTCTTTTTCCATTCACACTACTTGTATATATCTTTTCTAACCATTCTTCCCTCATCCAGTCGTTCCATATGTCCAAACCATCTTAATGACCCTTTTTTGATTTTATTTATCACGCATTCATCCGCCTTACATTCCTTTCTTACTTCATCATTAGATATTCTATCATACATTGTTTTTCCGCACATCCTTCTTAGTGACCTCATTTCTACGGCATTTATCGTACTTTCATCATTCTTCTGCCAACTCCAAGCTTCACTTCCATAGATAAGGGCGGCACTGGAACTCTATTGTGCACTGCCATCTTTGCTTCAGTCGATATATTTCTGTTTGCGGTTATTATTATTATTTTTATTATTATTATTAATATGAATATTATTATTATTATTATTATTATTAATATGAATATTATTATTATTATTATTATTAATATGAATATTATTATTATTATTATTATTACATTTCAAGCATTTACAGAACAATAAAAATTCATATAGAAACGGACTTGATGGAACCGTTCCAAATAGTATTTTTTCGTAAGCTTTAAATGGAAACAGCACATGGTGTGAATTTAAATTATCTGGATTTACACTACGCCCCTGACGGCCCACCATCTCCAAGATACATCTGTCACCCTCAAACTCCGTAAAGTGGGATTCGTGATACTGCCGGTCCCGAAAGATACAGACACTACCTCCAAACAACCCTAATCATTTACGTTGTAGTAAAAAGGATGCATCAACCCCGAAGGATGTATTTTACGTAACACATTGTAAAAAATCTTTTTGAAAAGTGCCTTTTAACTAGTACCTTATAATGTTCTGGTTAAGTTTGGATCTTATTTCTTCTCTCGCTTGCACTGGGTTCCCAACCGTGTCGTTCAAAAGCGAGTCTTGTTATTTCTCTTACAGATAAATTGAAGGTTTCTCGTAAAAAAATAATCTGAAATTCTTCACTGGCCAGTTTAGTTAAGTAACTTTGATAGGTTTTTTTTATTAAAGCTCCATAAAATAATCAGTTTTTTCGAGTAAGCAAAAACCCCAAATAGTGCCACCACGTGATTAATAGTTACGTGATCCAGGTGGTGCGTAGTAAAAAAAACTATTAAATTTACCCCACACTAGCGTAAATCTGTACCTGGCTATAAAGCTCATTGATACTTATCCCTAAAACTGTGATTTAAAAATGATTTGCAGCATAAATTACAGATGTAGGTCAAATTTCAATACACGATTTTTTTCTGTGAAAAATTGTAAAAAACAAATAATTAAAATATTATAAACGGCTCTACCGTGTGAAGTGACGGGTCAAGTAAACAAGGCTGCGGTCATTTCAGGATGTTTGAAGAATTCTAACTAACTAACTTACCATCACGCCGTTTCGCCGGAGGGGTAGGCAGAGCGGATGGATCGCTACATTGTTCTATCCTGACATAACTCTGGCGCATCTTCTACATTCACACATCGTGACATGCACGCTCGTCGATTGTTCCTACTTCGAACATGGCCACCTTTTAGTAATTGATTAATTTGGTCATGCCATATCTTCCTTGGCCTTTCTCGATTTCCTTTTCCATTCACACTACTTTCAAATCAAATCAAATCAAATCAGTTTATTTTCTCAAAAGACATTACAAACATTTTTTATAGTTTAAGGCATCTATTGAGAACAGGTAAAACATAATAAATATATAATACCAGGAACGCATGAGAGATGGTTCGACATTAGGAATACAAGGTACTCTCCAAAGTCAAGAGTATTTGTCTTCTGAATGTACTTTCACGAATATGAAAGACATCGATCTCCGAAGCGATCATGTTCAGCAGTTTGATTGCTCTCCCCACCGGCATCACCAGAGGCAGGTTGGTTCTGCATGTTGGGAGATAAAACAGTCTGTGCTGACGCTGTCGAAGATAACCATCCGGAACATAAAGATGGATAGCCTCCAAGATGAAGGAATTCTCAAAGAATCCCCTGTGGGGCAGTCCATTATTTCTGTCTACCCCTTCGTGGAGACGGCGTGATACAAAATTTGTTAGTTCTTAACAGCGCCCTTGAGATGATTAATTTTTAAATAATGGCTCTCTTTTAATCACCCAATTATTTAATTAGTATTAAAATTATTCTTCGAAAAATTTGTTAACGATTATTTTGCATGAGGAAGGCATTTGATATTTAAATATATACAACAACAACAACAACAAACCATTACGCCGGTTCCTCGCAGGGGTAGGCAGAGAGAATGACACACTCTCCAGCTTCCTCCACATTCATACACGCACGTCAATTCTTCCAACTTCTAACATGACCATGCTTTAAAATTTGATTAATTTGGTCATGCCATGTTTTTCAATATATATATTTAGGATTAAATGTTCTATAGATAGGTTAGTAGGGATAGGATGGGGATATGCTTTGGCGGGAAGTATGCATCTATAAAACGTCGTAATGCGTCATGTTTCAATGACACTAGCATTAGTAGGTACTGCCAAGTACAACTCTCGGGTAATGTGACTACTGAAATTACCATCAGTGTCATAGCAAATAAAGAGTGTACAAATGGGGAATTTCCCGCGCCACTAAATTCACCAAGCGAAGGGAAGACACCCTCAACAAAACATCCTCCAGAGAGGGCAAGGAGAAACCACTCTGGATATCATTCCCCAGATCATCACTATGAAGAGGGATCAATCACTCCCAAGTCGTCGAAGGGACCTGACATGATACCAAGAGATGATTCAAATCTATGACATGATTATTCTTGGCTCCAAGATAAACTACAGTGACGATCAGGTCTTAACTAGCTAACTAACCATCACGCCGTGTCCTCGGAGGGGTAGGCAGAAAAAAATGGAACGCCATACCGTTCTGTCCTGACATACCTCTCTAGCTTCCTCCACATTCATACATCGTAACATGCACGCTCGTCGATTTATCGACTCGAATGTGGCCGCCTTTTAGTATTTGATTAATTCGGTCATTCAATGCTTTCCTTGGTCTTCCGCGTTTTCTCTTTACCCTGCTTGTATACAACATTTTAGCCATTCTTCTCTCGTCGATTCATTCCATATGTCCAAACCATCTCAAAGATCATTTTATAATTTTACTTCCGATGCAATCATCTGCCTTACATAGTGTGGTTTTTTTAGAAGTTTGGTTTTTAAACTGGCAACATTGTTTCTACAGACTGTCAATTTAACAGTTGATAGTTGATTTGTGGTCATTACGTTTTGCCATTTCACCATTAATAGACTGACATCAGAACAGCGCTTTCAATTTCGGTTCGCCAAACTTATCGTGCACTACGTCCATTTTACGGTCGACATAATCGTCCATCTGAGCAAGTTATTCGGAAGACTATGGATCGTTTTCGCACCACGTACACTTGTAGTACATGTAGTGGATAATACGCATCCACAAAGACGACAAACAGTGCGCACAGAAGAAGTTATTGCTGCTGTGGAGCGTAGTGCTGAGGAGAATCCGAATGAGTCGATTCGCCATCGTGCACAGCTATTGGAGCTGTGCCCATCCACTTTGTGGAAGATTCTGCGGAAAGATCTTGGCTTAAAAGCTTACAAAATCCAGCTTGTGCAAGAGTTGAAACCGCGTGACCATAATGCTCGTCGTAGGTTCGGTGAATAGGCCGAAAACAATATTCAGCTTGATCCTCTTTTTCAACGCAAAATTTTGTTCACCCATGAGGCACATTATTGGTTAAATGGCTATGTCAATAAGCAGAATTGTCGCATTTGGAGTGGAGAAAACCCAGAAGCCTTTGTTGAGACGCCCTTACATCCATTAAAAGTCACTGTTTGGTGTGCTTTATGGGCAGGTGGAATCATTGGCTCATATTTTTTTAAAGACGATGCCGGCCAGAATGTTACGGTCAATGGAGAGCGCTACAGAACCATGATTACTGACTTCTTCGTACCTCAGTTGAATGGCATTGATGTGACAGAGCTGTGGTTTCAACAAGATGGTGCAACATGCCACACGGCGGGTGCCACCATCAATAAATTTATTGCGGGAAACATTTGGTGAGTAATGGACCTGTGAACTGACCTCCACGATGGTGTGATCTCACACCATTAGATTACTTTCTTTGAGGGTATGTGAAGTCACTAGTCTATGCTGATAAATCAAAGACGTTGGACCATTTGGAAGTCATTGTTATTGCCGATAAACAGCCCCAGTTGCTCGATAAAGTTGTCGAAAATTGGACTTCACGATCACGCTTCATTCGAGCTAGCCGTGGCACTCATATGCCCGAAATCATAAATTTCAACAATAATAGCATAAAATTATCTATTAAATTAAGCCAATATCATAGACATTAACATTATTTTAATGTTTTTTGTGAATGTATACTTATACTTGTATACTAATACTGGATTTCACCCACGGTGGGTGATTAATTCATGAAATTTAATTGTATCTCAATAGAGACGAAGATGCAAACTGGAAACTGAATATGGTTGATCAAGGTGTTTACAGGACTTATGACCTGTCATTGGTTGGGTTATGGTTGGGATCGTGGGTGAAATCCAGTATTCGTATACAAGTATAAGTATACATTCACAAAAAATATTGTAATCATTCTGGTCAATTCTTTGGCATATAGATAGGAGTGACATCTCCAGGCGGCTTCTAACAATGCGCTAATGGCGATAGCCTTCACATTGTGTTAATAAAGTAGTTCTGCTAAATGCTAAAAATTAATCTCCATATATGGCGTTAGTGTGTGGATTATATAGATTAATCTAAAAAAAGATTAACATATGTAATCAAAATCCACATAGATGGCGTATTGAAACTGACATGTGAAATTAAGCATAGATTTGTAACATATATACAACCTCCAAAAATTTGTCTTACATGGCCATAAAGAAATAGGTGGAATGGGGAATGTTGTAATTACATAAAGCGTGCGCTTAACCCAACCAATGACAGGTCATAAGTCCTGTAAACACCTTGATCAACCATATTCAGTTTCCAGTTTGCATCTTCGTCTCTATTGAGATACAATTAAATTTTATTTTAATGTGTTTTTTTTATTATTTTGGATTTGTATACCTCTAAAAAACACCCTTTATTTCGTCTTATCTTCTTTCACATTTATACACACGTGCTCGTTTTTTTTTCAATTTTGAATATTATTATTATTATTATTATTTTGTTAAATCGCTCTTTACATTACACTATTGGTACGTAAGTTATTCCATAGAGTAAAAAAACTGGGTCAAATTTTATTTTTAAAAAATCGTCATAGTTTTGGCAATATGCATTTTACAGATATTTATTTCGTTTATTACCTATATCATAAATAATGTCTTGAATAAGATTATAGTAAAAACATCAAAATATAATATTATGAAACATAAAACTATCACTGTTTAAAACAGGGGTAATTTTCAAACAATGTGTAGTTTTAGTGGACAATCTTTGTTTTTCAGAGAAAAAACTGGTTTTAACGCTGATACTGACACGCCCTAGAAACCGGTCACATAAATGAGCTTTTCCGGCTTTAATTAATGACTCTGGTGAATTCTGAATACTTTGTGTGATATATTAAGTTAATTGATTATGCATCTGGGTACCTGCCTACTTTTTAATCGAAAATGTGATTGAATAACTAACTAACTAACTGACCATCACGCCGTCTCCCCGAAATGGTAGGCAGAAAGAATGGACTGTCACACTTTTACTGATGCGGCACTCCATCCTTCTCTTTTCGCCCCGCGGGAGATGGGTATGTAAATGTTTGATTGAATATGTAAACAATATAAACGATATATTTTTTTTTAATGTATACATATACTTGTATACGAATACTGGATTTCACCCATTGCGGGTTATCAATTCATGATTTCATGATGATATAACAGTATTCGTATACAAGTATACGAGTATGTATACATTAAAAAAAATATATTGTATTCATATCTGGTCTAAAGTTTGGCATATAGATAGGAGTGACATCTCCAGGCGGCTTCTAACAATGCGCTAACGGCGGGGTAGCCTTTCACATTGTGTTAAAAAGATGTTCTGCTTAATGCTTAATAAACATAAATCTCCATAGATGGCGTTAGTATGTAGATTATATATAGAGTAATCTTAGAGATTAACATATATGAGTATAATCAAAATCTTCATAGATGGCGCATTGAAATTGACATGTGAAATCTGGTGTAGGACTTTAACATACAACTTCCAAAAATTTGTCAGACATGGTCATAAGAAAGGTAGAATGGGGAATGTTGTAATTACATAAAGCGTGCGCTTAACCCAACCAATGACAGGTCATAAGTCCTGTAAATACCTTGATCAACCATATTCAGTTTCCAATTTGCATCTTCGTCTCTATTGGGATACAATTAAAAAATATAAACGATGTTTTAAAAAGCCAAGCCGATGAAAGTGTTACATATGGGTCACCGCTTTGGGCAAATGGAATTAATGAATTACAATAATAAGAAATTATTAATTAGCACGAATGGGGGAGCTAACACGAGGCATAAGCAGATGTCATTCGTAAATAAAAAAAGAATTAATCCTTTTACAACAACGGAACCAGAATACAATATTATGAAAGTTAATCTGAACAAAAACGTAATGAAAATTAAAACATACGGGAAATCTAAATCATATTTCTTTTCACGAAAATATTTTTCCATGTGTTCTTTGATTCATTTCACATTGTCAAAAAATTTCACTTGAGAACTCCGAGCTTCTCTGCAAATTGTCACTCAATTATGTCTCACACAAGACACTCCGCGAGCCAAGCTTTCCATCTTCATATTTATCGCACTACCTACGCTCAGAGCTCAGAACCGCATGTATCTAATTTGTGAAAACTACAACAAGCATTTTGGACACGTGGACTCTGAAAAGGGGTCAAGTGTACAAGTTCCAAGTTGCCCAGCGTGCCATGGAAAAATGCCATGCTTGGAACAACCTAGAGGGGCAGATTCAGAAATGAATTTATTGGACAACGAACCAAGGCATTGACTGGAGTGAGCTGACCATATTTTTCGTATGACCGACAGCCAATGGGGAAGAATCCAGAGAGTGGAGACCGCGCAAAGCAAGCCGTAGAGTAGGATGTCCCCCCTGTCCACTAGGCCAACGATATTATAAGATTTGCTGAACACTGATGAGAATGGCAATGGATAGGTTGCAGAGGCATGTTTTGGGAGAGGCCTATATATAGCAATGGACGACGACGGTTAATAAGAAAAAAAATCCCGTTGCGGTCACGTGTCCGTCCTACAAACCATTACCATCACCCCGACTATAAAGACCAGTACCATACACCGCCTGACATAAAAGTTCAACTAGACGTGGAGGCTTAACCGTGAAAGCGAGTCGCCTTCAAATTAATAAAATGCTTAATCGTAAGTTAATCTCATCGTCACTGAGCATTTGGAAAAATGAAATAAAATCTGAATAAAAACGTACATAGTCACCATTTATTTTGTATTTTTCTATTTAATAAAGTGTTTACAATTATCCACAAACTTCGTGCTTCTGTTTATTTTTCTTGTATCTAAATTATATGAACTTATAAAATTGATTGGATGTTTAAACATTATTTTTTTAATCATTTATAGAGTTTTATTGAGTACGTACCCTGTATATAAGATACGTTAAAAATAGTTCCTATCTATCTTAGCTAGCAGCATCTAGCAACACTGTAAAAACATTGAAATGTATAAAATTGACATCTCAGAAGTGATCGAATTTTATTTATATGCCAAACAAGGCGCTATTTGTCAATATTAACATTATTTATTTTATTATAACATAAACTGTAATCCATTTTTGTAATTGTGTATTTTAAATTTGCTAAATAATGGCTGGTGAAGTGGTTGTTGATGCTCTACCGTACATTGATCAAGGTTATGATGATCCCGGCGTCCGAGAAGCAGTAAGTATAAACTCTCATATTATTATTTTAAACGAGTTTATAATTACTGTTAATAAGTGTTAGGATTTGTTTTTATCAAATTAATTAAAAACTTACGATTTCAGGCCCTGGCGATGGTCGAAGAGGAGTGCCGCCGGTACCGACCGACCAAGAACTATCTCGAACAGCTGCCTCCTGCGGCCGTAGCGCCATCCACCGCCTCCTTTGAGACACCCCTTCTGCGGCGAGAGTTGGAGAGACTCAATGCCCGTCTGCCCCCCGAACCTCTGTCTATGAAAAGGTAAAACAACTTAAACTTCTTTCATCTAAGGCAATTAAGATCCATAAAAAGAAATATTCCCATTGACAGTTTTAAAACATTGATCAATTCCTTCGTCGTATCCCGACTAGATTACTGCAATGGTGTCTACGCCAACATCCCCAAGCAGCAAATAAATAAACTCCAGTCTGCATTCAATGTAGCAACAAGACTGATAAGGGGTGTGCCAAAGAGTTGTCACATAACACAGCATCTTAAGGAGCTCCACTGGCTGAAATGTCCAGAAAGGATACAATACAAGCTCTGCTGGACCGTATATAAGGCGTTGCATGGAATGGCACCAGCTTATATATCTGAACTCTGCATCAACGAGACAACGAGCAACACAACACATCAACGAGCTAGACAGTCTACATTGCGATCAGCTAAGTCTTCTGCGATCGGTAGATTGACTGTGCCAAAACGCTGTCCAAGCACAAACTTTGGCGACCGAGCCTTCGCGGTAGCCGGCCCTTCAGCCTGGAACAGTCCTCCAGCAGACCTTAAGTGCATTGAGAATCAATCAGAGTTTAGATCGAGACTCAAAACGCACCTTTTCAAATTATCATTTCCTGACAGGAAGGGCTGATCGATGATTTCGTCGGGTGCAGCCCTCATACTAAATATGTTTATATATTTTTTTTATCATTATTATTATTATTATCTAGTTGATAAAACGGATCATCTTTTACAGCGCCCTTGCGATGAGCAATTCATAAAAATGGCGCTTTATAAATTATCCAATTTATTATTATTATTATTATAATACAATAAAAAGTATGCAGACGTACACTGTGATATTTTTTAGAAAACATATTTTGATGGTGAATTTTATTTCTCTCATCATATGTGATTCTCTATATCATATCTTTTTTTAATGTTCGCATCTCTATGTATCATAAAATTATTATTTTGTAGATGTCGGATAGTATTATTTTACATTTATTTTAGATATGAACTTCCTCCACCAGTAGCAGGAAGACTCAGTGATGCCACGGCCTGGACAGAAGCTGTGGATAATTCCCACGCTCAGTTAGAGCACCAAGCAACTAGGTTTGTGTGTTAATCTTTAAACATATGAAACATTCTTATTTCTTAAGAGCCGTCAGTATTTGAGATGGGCACAATTGATATTCCTCATTTTACCCAAGAGATTAGTTAGTTAGAAAGTTTCAATCCTGGGATTGGTTTGCAGCAATTTCTTCTATTCTTCTCTTCCATTCTTCCCTGTCTTGTGCGGCTCTTTTGAAATTTGCATATGATGAGCAGCGCACGTCCACCAACAGGTCCTCCAAGTACTCTCGGCGTGGGCGTCCCCTAGAGTTTGTCCCCTCGGTCATATCCTCCTTTATGGCATGCAAGAGGCCTTCTTGTCATATTACAAGGCCGATCCATCGGACCTTTCGGACTCAGGACCTTTCGGACAAGGTCCTGAGCAGGTGCCTTCCTCCTTCGATTCTTTGAAGAACCTCCTCATTCGTGATGTGGTCTCTCCAGGAAATTCCTAATAGTCTTCTATAGGACCACATCTCAAAAGCCTCTAGTCTCCGTTTGTCTCTTTCGGATAGGCACCATGTCTCGCAACCGTACATCAAGATACTCCATACATACTCATAGGTCTTGATGAGTATTCTCAGTTTTAGGTCTATATTGTTTGATTCTATTATTTTATTTTTAAGAGATTATTGATTCAATAATCATCTATTGCCCTAAATTAACCATTCGACACCAATTAAGATAATCTTCTTAAAGGTAATTTAATGCAACAATCAGGGCTCCGTTGACAAATTGTTTTCTTCAGTTTTTACCTCATTTTGATCCATGACAATTTTTTACTTGCAGAGTAATGAATTTGGAACTACAGTTGGACTATGCCTGTGAAACGTGGCGTGCTTATTTGGAGATAATCAGCAAATTGGTTGCAGGAGCTCAAACACGATTAGCAGCATTAAGGTAAAATAGATATTTCCAACAACAGCATAGATTATTTTGCCTGGTGGCCACCAGAATCAACTTGCCTCTGGGGACACCGGTGAGGAGAGCAATCGGTCTGCTGGATATGGGATAAACTATGAAAAATAAATATTTTTTAACCCAATCTTGTAAACAATACACCAAATACTGGACTAGAGAACTGACGTTTTCATTTGTATTTAATTACCAAATAGTAATGTGCAAATATATAATATTTCTATCAGCCTCTTTATTTATCTATTTCTATATTTTAATCTTGGCCATTATAATATATTGATTATTTTTGCTGAACTATAAATTAAACTGAATGTTTAGAAAGGAAACGGCATCAGTAAACTGGGAGCGCAAGTCAGTGCAGACGGCTATCGGATCAAAGCTGCGAGGACTAGAGCAGGCATGGGTACAGCTGGTGTCTCACAACTACTCTCTGGAGAGAGCCATCGCAGAGCTAGAAAATGAACTCACCGAGGCACAAAGCAAGGCCAAGGAGGATTCACAGAGAGAGACCGAAGTATGTTTGAGATATCCATTAACATTTTTGCCATGTTAATATAATACTATTCTATTATTGTGTTTAATGATTTTTGATAATTGAATAACCGATGAATAATTTATTTTTATAGGCGGAGGTTCCATCAGAGAAAAACAACACTGAAGTGATGGCAGACAAGGCTCCCTCAGAAAATACACAAGAGCATCGGGAGAGTCTCAAGAGGAAGGAAGGGACACAGAACGAAGAAACAAATGAAAAGGAAGAGAGTGGTGATGAGAATGAACCTCCAAAGAAAAAACCATCCGTCGCTCAAGAAGATATGTTTGCAGAGTAATTGTTAATCAGTAAATCCAGGCCTCAAAATAAAATATCTGAAATTCATCGATTTGTTTATTTATTCTATTATTGTTAGGGCTATCCCCACAGCGGTTAACCTTAACATATACCCATCTCCACCTGCATATCACGTGAAACGCCTTTTACTTAGCATCCCTGTATGTTCAATTGATTAGAATGTTCCCGAGACATCAATGATCCAATGCCCCAAACTATTGAAAATTTGCAAAAAGGGTTTATTCTAAACTCTGTTCAAACATTGACTTGCTAGATTTGAGTATATCCACTACCTGCGTAACTTCAGCTCTTATGAATATTCCTTATAGATCTGATGGAAACACTGTTAGAAAGGTGATTTGATGGTCCATTTATGCGGGAACTAGATTTATAACTCAGAATGATCCCTTAAAAAGAGCGTGGGCAGATTTAGAATATGTTAACAGAGTGATTAAATAAATATGAATCTAAAAGTTTCGATCCTTGTTTTTTTCATCGAAAGACAGCTCAACTAAGCAGTAAGTTCTACACTGATGCTAAAGAGAACCCTGGAAAACAAAACATTGAACATAAAATATGGAAGAACATAAAATATACACAGCAGAAGATCGCACCCGGATGTAGAGGTAAACCGGAGAATTTCAATCTATCTACATAATAATCCAGGGGACCGTAAGCTGAGCGACTGCCGCCTCCGAGATCCTTGGAAGCTGCAAAATCGCCAACTCCACAGAAGAATCATCCCTTATGGGAAGATTCCGTCTTTGGAATAGAAAACATTTTTTATAACATTCAACAAATATTACCAGTTTCTACAAGACATAACATATATTTTTATACTTTTACACATTTAAGGTCATTTGATTTTGTGCATGTGAGGGAGCAGATGTGGTGAGCAATTGCCTTTTGATTTCAAAGGCGATGATTGCAAGAGCTGTGTTACTGTTGAGGCTGTCCAACCCGGCAACAGTAGGGATGTTCAAGCGAACACCCATCCTCTCGTTCGCAAACCTTCAATCAGAAAATTGAATAGAATTTAAAGAAGTGTATTTAAAATGTCAATAAATGTTCAATTCATTACAAAATTAGGCGTATAGTAGCTCATATCGCACGTTGAAAACAAAAGTGACACTATACAAAAATCTCAATTTTTCAGTACGGTCATTTAAAGTTTTTGTGAGGTCAATAACTTGACTGTGAGTAGAAATATATCTAATGTTGTTGTTTTATATATTAGTTTAGATATTATTCTATCAGAATCTAGTTGATTTTAAATAGGTTAATAAGCAGGCAAAACTTTTGTTTTCAACGTGCGATTATGAGATTTGCATTGATAATATTATAACATTTGAATAAATTAAATAACACTTTGTATTTTCACAAAACCTTACTTTTGATTTGTAGACATGTTTCAGTCTTTCTTCGATGCACAAATCTCAACCCTTAAAATTTGTGCATCGAAGGACCCAAATATGTCCCCAAATCAAAAAATAAAATGTTGTGAAAATACAAAGTGATATTCTATTTATTTAAATGTGAATCCACAACAAAAATATTGCAAGAGCGAATATTGAAGAAAGATTATAACAGTACACTGTTTTATTCCAGATTGATTTGATGTAAATTTTAAAGTAAAGAATAACCTGTAGCAATCATCGCTGATGCCTGCTGCTTCCCCACCAATAACGAGTGTGATGGACGGTAGCTTAGTGAAATCTACAGAATAATAGGGCAGAAATGGGATGGTTAAAGGGTAAAGGGGTTTTTGCTCGTCTTTAGACCCTGTTAATGTGAACTTATCCATCAAAGTCTCGTTAGTGTTGTTGTCTGCGATAAACACTGAAGTGTTGAGGGCGATTTGCTTCTCAATTTGATTCCAATCTAATTCTGTATGAATTGGCATACGGAAGTGAGCCCCGGCAGCGCTTCGCAGAACTTTACTGTCCCAAATATCAGTGCAACCTGTGAAAAATACATTTGTCTCAATATTAAAATTTCATTTAATTATTCATGTAGACTGGAGTTACAAAGACAAGTTGACAATATATATATTTTTTATGATTTAAAACACGTTTTTCCACTTTTGGGAGAAAACATAAACTAACCAAAAATATTTTTAACAAAATAAATGAACCTACGACAGAAAATGACGACCTTCGTGGCCAAGTGGTAAGTGCTTTGCCTGCCACTCCGAAGGTCTCGGGTTCGATTCCCGGCGATGGTAGCATGATTGTCACACTGTCGTTGGTCCGATGCAGAATTCACGTGACAATAAAATGGTGATAGATTAGCTACCTGTCACATGTCACGAGAATCAATATGATAGCTATACCCTTTACAACTCGATTTGGCTCGCGCTGTCATGATGTAAAGAGCGATTCAACAAAACAAAATTAAATTAAAAAGAGCTTAATGGGTTAGTATTTAATGTTTTGAAAAGGATTTCTTAATCAGCGTTTATTTTACATTTTATTAATTTGTTTAATTCTCTTTACATCATTACAGCGCGAGCCAAATTGATACAATGGGTATAGCTATCATATTATCGATTCTCGTGACATATGATAAGTAATCTATGGCCATTTTATTGTCGCAAGAATTCTACACCAGACTAAAGACAGTGTGACAATCACACTGGCATCGCTGGGGTGATTTATTACACTATATTGATTTTAGCAAAGGAACTGTTAATATTTGAAGGCATGAAGGCAATGGCCATTTTATAAATAATAACAAGTGAACAATGTAAGTATTTAACAGACCTGGTTTAAAGTTCTTTTTAAATAGAAGAAACCAAAAAAAAATGCCAGCTACGAATTCACAATAATAATAGGTCAGAGCAATAACACACATAATTTTCTACAGAGAGCAAAGCAAATCTTTACAACATACAAGTTGTTTTACACAGCATAAAAAAAATCACATGAATTAAAACTAATTATAGTCACCTTTCGTAAGCATGATATTTTCACACCCGACTCCGAGCGCAGCTCTCAAGATGGAGCCAAGGTTTCCAGGTTCTCTTATATTGTCACAGATCAGATTTATTGGTAAAGTGTCATTCAACAATGAAACATTCTTTGATGTCGGCGTTTTGAAAACACCTAGAAAAAGTAATATTAAATCACAAAATAAAACGAAATAACAATACAACAGGCAAATGACCCGAGTTGAATTTCGAGGACCGGGCATTTCCAATAGTTATCCGTTCAGAATAAGATTAAAGATGTATCTTTTAACATCAGAGGGAGACTCGATATTAACCTGTCCTCGATAATTCACTTTTTAAATATTCCGTGACGTCTACACTCTCATGTTGCTTATCAATATTTTAATGCCAGGCTGAGATATATGTGTAGTTGTGAGGTAGTTCGGTGTGCAAGTGAAAAGTCACAGGTTGGTTGTTACACAGTTATTTATTTCGGCACAGACAAGTGTATAACAATAGATAGGGCAAGAGCGTATGAGCGGATGTGTGTTGCTCGGCCGAAGGAAGCGGTAGTAAGCCCGGAGCAAAGACGGGGTCCTTGTCTCCAGGGAGCGCTATGCTGCTGCCAGCATACTAGCGCCATAGGTTAGGTAGGGGGGATGGGATTAATCCTCCCAGTCGCACATGCGTAATTTAACAATAAAAATAAAGTTAAATAATTTTATGTGAAAAGAAATAGAAGATTTTTATACTTCTTAATTATCTTGACATAATCCCAATTATGTATATTAAATAAATTAATGATCTGTTCTGATAGACCAATGGTAGAATTTTTATGAAAAAGTATTTATTTTTTCTCTCTAAATCGCTTAATATTTCTTTTTTTTAGTCATGATTTGGAATTGAATTCTTTTAAATTTGTTGAGTTTCGTGTTTCTTTTCAATTTGTTAATTTTGAATTCACTACTGGACAGGTTAAAAGAGATTTAGCATGCAAGATTTTTGTATAACTCAATAGCCACAGCACTTCATATAATTTTTCATTAAAATTTCACTAATTTATTAGACAATTATTTCATTAGTTATTTACCAATCAATCCAGGGGAGGTCTCCAAATTGGACCACATCTGTATCTCCTTATAAGGCATCTTGCAAACACGGGGGCCCAGCACAGGCAAGTAGGGTCGCAGCCTCTCCAAGTCGCTGATCCGGCTGAAAAGCAGCAAGTCAAGCTCGCAGCCCGCCTGCAGCCCATCCGCGATGAGGCGCCAACCCTCCACCATTATCTGCCCGCAGCGACCCCGGGATTTGCGGGACTTCAGTTTTATTATTAAATTACTGAAAATAAAATTAAATTGCAATACGATGACCCAGAAAAATATTTCTATACTGCAAAATTATATTTCTCTAAACAAAGATAGTGCCAATGGGGTTTTAGTGCCAACCCTTATGAATGGAAGTGAAGTTTGGAGTTGGGATGAGATCACTGAGAAGAATATGCAGAAAACAATGCACGATAGAATACCTAACGATGAAGTAAGAAAGGGATGTGAGGATGGAAAGAAAGGATCACTAAGATGGTTTGGACATATGGAACGAACGGAAGGGAAGATTAGTTAAAAACATATATACAAGTAGTGTGAATGGAAAAAGAAGTCGAGGAAGGCCAAGGAAGACATGACCAAATTAATCAAATACTGAAAGGTAGCTAAGTTAAAAGTAGGAACAATTGAGGAGCGTGCATGTCAGTGTATGAATGTAGAAGATGCGCAATAGTTGTCAGGCAACAGTGTGGCGGTCCATCCTCTCTGCCTACCCCTCCGAATAAAACAGCGTGATGGTTAGTTAGTTTTTTAATACTAAATATTAATTCTGTTTATTACCTAATTTTATTATCACCATAATCCAACTTTTCAAAATTGAATCTGCCGTCACTATCAAACAGATTTTGAACAACTTTGGGAGCTTGTTGTTTAAGTAAAAATTCTTTCATTTTTGCTGCGTTATCCGAATTTTTCTTCCTTTCTTTTAACTTATTTTCTTCGTTAAAGTTGTCTTCATGTTTTAAACCATTCTTCTGGCTTCGTTCAAATTTTTGGTTGAGATTGCTTTTAGATATTTTTTTCTTGTTTACATTTTCAGGATTGTGCGTTTGTTTATCTATATCTTCATAATCAAATAAATTTGAATTTTGGACGTCTTTCAGAGGTATCTCTGGCTGTTTTGATTTGATATTTCTCTTAACATTTTCTTGCCCATCTGATTTATTGCTCCTTCGAAGGGTTTTGTAATACTCTTTATTTTGAAATTCTTTGGTTATGTCAACAATTTTTTCCTCAGTCAGATATGGATCGGCGCTAGGGAAAGTCACTTTAGAAGGTCGCCTGTGCGCCCAACCTCTGAAAGAGCACACATTCTCTTGTGCGTGGAATACATTACGAGCTACCAAAAACGATCTTGCACAAATTCTAGTCGTATGAGTTGCCATCGTTACTTATAACCTTAAAATGTGCACTACGAAAACTATCTATGAATAATAACTTTATTTTAAGTGCTATAGCTCGAATAAGTAGTCACAGTAGAAAATTCACTATTATTTCAAATTTATTTAGATACTTCCAATGCCATCTTGAAAGTATTCACAGTGAATCCAAGACTCGAGACAGCATTACGGGATACTACGCGGCTTTTCAATTTACTTGAAAGCAAAGCATGGCTCCTAATTTTTATTTTTGACATTCTAGTACACAGAATAGAGTATCGAACTTTTTTTTTACTTATAGCAACACTTCTAGAACTGTCACGTAAAATAATACTTTTGGTATTGTGCTCGTTATTATGGCTCGTGATATTTATCAATATTTAATAACAAACAACGAATATCGATAAGAATGTTACATATTTTTTTGTTCCATATAAAATATTATTTTCTATAATTTGATGTGATCGGTTGGCAATTTATTAGAGGATGTTTTCAACTTAATATCTGAAGGTCAATTTTTGGGTAAAAATGAAGAGTTTCAATCTCATAGTTCACAATAAAAGTTTTAGCGGTAAATAAATTATATTATTATTTGTTATATATTCCGTGTGTTGAATACACATTTTGCTTATCGCCGAATTCAACCACTGTGTTCTGTTCTGTATATGATTTTTAAAGACGGCACACAATGCAAAAGAAATAACTGTTCGAATTTCTAAATTATTTTTAGCTGAGGATCTAGTCATCAACCCCAAAGACCACCCTGGAATCAAAGAAGGCGACATAGTTGAAATTTACCATGCAGACAATGATTTTCCTAGACTACTTTTACAAGTACCCTCCCTCAAAGAAGATAGCCATGGAAAGAGTAGAGGTATGTTTTTTTATTTAAAAAAAAAATTGCTGGTTTTTATGTTTTAAACATTGTCATTTGTTATCATCAACATTGAAACATTTTAAACATTGTACAAATTAGGTAACAAGCATAGAAAAGATTAGTGCGAATGAAATGAAAATTATGAAAGGTGGTAAAGCTGTTGGGTATGATTGGATTGCCATAGAGTTCATCAAGAGTGGTAGTCAAGTGGTTGTTGCATGGCTGTACAAATTTCTCAACCAATGTATGGAGGAGGGATATACCCCGCTTAACTGGAGAAGGGCGGTTATCATGCTTCTATATAAGGGTAAGGGATCTTGGTTGGACTGCAGAAACCACAGGGCAATCGGACTGTTGAGCTCCGTTGGTAAGCTGTATGGTAGGATATTGATAGAAAGAGTTAGAAAGATGACATCTGGGAAGATTTGGGATGTGCAGGGAGATTTCATAAGTGGACGTGGATGCATGGACTAGATTTTTGCATTCCGAAATCTATCAGACAAGTTTTTGGCAAAAGATCAGAAACTTTTCTGTGCATTTGTAGATCTGTAAAAAACGTATGATCGAGTTGACAGAGATAAGCTATGGAAGGTTTTGGCCGAGTATAGAGTGAGCACAAAACTGATATGTGCGGTTGCTTCCATTTACGATGGAAGCACTGCATGTGTCAGAGAAAAAGGGCTTTCACTCTTGGGTTGAGATCACAAAAGGTGTCAAACAGGGTTGTGTAATGCCCCATGGTTGTTCAATCTATACATAGACAAGTGTATGAAGGAATTAGAAGGCATATACGCTGGTGCGAAAATAAAATATATGTTTCCTATATGAAGATGACGCTGTTTTAATCTCTGACAGAATGGAAGATCTACATGTCCTAGTAACAAGAATGTACGAAGTATGCAATAAATGGATTTTGCGATGAACGTGTCAAAGTCTAAAGTTATGATATTTGAAAAGGAAGAATGTATGACGGATTTTGACATAATTACGAATGGTGAGAAATTGGAGGAAGTTGCCATAGTTAATTAAAGACATCGAAAGAAGGGTTGGTGATAGAAACAATAAATGGTGCACTCAAAACCATCACGTCAAATAGAAATATATCGACTAAAGCAAAGATGGCAGTGCACAATGCGGTTCTAGTGCCGACCCTTATGTATGGAAGTGAAGCTTGGAGTTGGCAGAAGAAGGATGAAAGTAGGATAAATGCCATAGAAATGAGATCACTTGGAAGAATGTATGATAGAATACCCAATGAAGATGTTAGAAAGGAATGTAAGGCGGATGAATGGTTTGGATATATAGAACGAATGGATGAAGGAAGAATGGTCAAAAAGATATATACAAATAGTGTGAATGGAAAAAGATGCCAAGGAAGACATGGCATGACCAAATTAATCAAATACTGAAAGGCGGCCATGTTCGAAGTAGGAACAATCAACGAGCGTGTATGTGTCACGATGTGTGAATGTAGTAGATGCGCGAGAGTTATGCCAGGATAGAACAGTCTGGCAGCTCATCCTCTCTGTCTACCCCTCTGGTGAAATGGTGTGATGGTTATTTACTTAGTTACTACAAATAACATAACTAGTCTAATAAGCTAACAATGAAGTGTGTATTTAGTAAACTTTCAAAATATTTTCAGATACCATCAGCGTGGAAAAAAGTATCACTGTTACATTCCAGCTGAGGCCCCGAGCTGATGTGTTTGTGAATATTGTTTCTCCAGCAGATGTTGCCCTCGACTCCGTGGAGTTAACATTCAAAGACCAATATATGGGACGCTCAGAAATGTGGAGACTTAAGAATCATCTGGTTTGTTTATCTAATGAATAATTATCGTAAAGTATCTCAGCTGCATTGCCAATATGAAAGATTGCAACAAATTTGTTAGTGACAAATATATTTCTTATAACTGTTAATGCAAAAACTTTGTTTTATATTTCTGGAATGCCAGTGACCGTATGCATATTTAGTGGTGGAATAAATAAATAGTTATTGGAAACCAGAATTTGCAATGAAAATTGAAAGTTATTGGAAACAAGCGAAGCATGGAACTATCAGAAAAAGGATGAGAGCAGAATTAATGTGGTAGAGATGAGGCCCCTAAGACCTATGTGCGGTAGGATGATGTATGACAGAATCATAAGAAAGGAACGTAGAGCGAAAGATTATGAACAAAATTATGAAAGGATCACGTTGGTTCGGACATATATAGCGCATGAATGGAGAAAGATTGGTTAAGAAACTATTTGTTAACTATGTAAATGGAGTACGGAGTAGAGGTAGACATGAAAACATGACAATCAATTTTAAAGGTTGTTAGAAGTCAGAAGAATATACGTTCGTGTACGACTTGTCTGAATTTGGGGGAAGCTAGAGAGGGATATAGTAATGTGGCGGTCCATTCTCTTTGCCTACCCCTGCGGTGAAACAGCATGATGGTTTGATTGTTTATTTAGTGGTGTAACATGCTTTATTTATTTAATTGATATCTAGCAAATAGTATTTCAAAAGAAAATATTAATTACACTTTAATCTTTTGACTTTTTTTTTCAGACAAACACATGTGTATACTTGAACAAAAAAATAGAATTCTGCCTTGGATCGATAAGGTGTCAAGTGTATGAAATGTGGTCTCAGGGCGACAGGGTGGCATGCGGAGTAATCACAGACGATACCAAAGTTGTTTTCCGATCATCCACATCCATGGTTTACTTATTTATACAAATGTCATCGGAAATGTGGGACTTTGACATCCATGGTGATCTATATTTTGAAAAGGCGGTAAATGGGTTTCTAGCTGATCTCTTTGCAAAGTGGAAGGTTTGCTTACAATATTACTTTCTATTTTATCTTTTATTTATGTTTATTGTTCAAATTTTTAAATGAATATTTTACTTGTTTAGAAACATGGAAGCAATCACGAAGTGACGATAGTTTTATTTTCAAGAACATTTTATAATGCCAAAACATTAGATGAATTCCCTCAGCATATGAGAGAATGTCTCCAGATGGATTATAGAGGACGATTTTATGAAGATTTTTACAGGTTTGTCTTGAGTTATTACCATTGCTAATACTATGGTGCATTAAAATTTAGAAAGGGTCACTAAGAGAAGAATGGTTAAAGATATATTTTCTTAGTGTGAATGGAAAAAGAAGTTAAGCATATGACATAACCAAATACTGAAAGGCAGCCATGTTCGAAGTAGGAACAATCGACGAGCGTGTGTGTCACGGTGTGTGAATGTAGAAGAGGCCCGAGAGTTATGTCAGGATAGAACAATCTGGCGGTCCATCCTTTCTGCCTATCCCTCCAGCGAAACGGCGCACACTGGATCCATTTGGCAAAAACATGGACTTAGTTAGATAAAAAAATCAGGACAAAATTCGGAGTTCGACCCCTAAGTCCATGTTTTTTGCCAAATGGATCCAGTGTGCGGCGTGATGGTTAGTTAGTTAATAAAGCATAGGATCATTTTAATATACTTACTAATAAATATAGAAGTTTTATCATTTGTCAATTTAGGGTTGATTTTTTTACTAATCAATCATTTTTGTGTTGGTATTTGACCACTACTTATCTTTCTTTTTTAATTTTGAACTAACTATGAGCTTTGAAATAGGAATAATTTTATTATCTTCAATAAATTAATATTGTGGATTGGTCTTTTAAGATATTCGCTGTTATATTATTTTTATTCTTGTTTGCATTTTAGGGTTGCTGTTCAAAATGAACGCTATGAAGACTGGTCAAATGTTCTCCTACAACTTCGAAGGTTATTTACCGATTATCAAAAGATTGTTTTACAATACCACGAGAGATCTAATATTGACATCCCTACTGCTACAAACTCCACAGCTGCTCAAGGAAACTTTTTGGAAGTTTTAAACATGAGTCTTAATGGTAATTCTGCATTTGATTACAATCTGTTTCACATATGTAGCACCTAGCACTTAACTATTTGGACGTTAAAATTGTTGTAATTTTACAATCTTCCTTGATTTCTGAAATAATTGACATAACTAACCCTTAAAGGCTGGCGAGAACATTGGAACGCTCTTGTAAACAATTAAATTACTCTTCACACAAAATACATAAAAATATCAAATAAATTGTATTTTGTAGTCAAATGTTTTACATTTTTTATCTTATAAAAATAATCAGACTTTTTTTGTTTCATTTTGAGTAAGAAAACAAATAAAAATATATTACATTGAAAATGTTGTTTATAAATGACACAAAAACATTGGGCTGTTGATAGCTATTAATGATATAAGAGTCACCCTAAGTAAACCCACACTCAAAATCAAAGATTCCGACACAGTAAGTAAAAAAAATAACTTCATATCTCAGCTCGTTATGCAACTGTGTGTGTGTGATGATTGGGCGCTAGCCGTGACCCGTATGGGACACGCAATACAAAAAAAAAATTCATTAAATTAAATCTTTGTACAAAAAGGATGAAAGTTTAACTCTTAATCACAGAGAATACATGAGTGTATACATATAACACACATTTTTACTTTTTTTTTTTTTTTTTTTTTTTTTATGTACACAACAGGTCGTTTCGACCCAATTACTGTATACATTTTTTTTATATTTTAGCTATTATATTGATTCTTGTGACATGTGATAGGTAGCCAATCTATCGCCATTTTTTATTGTCACGTGAATTCTACACCAGACCAAAGACAGTGTGACAATCACACTGCCATCGCCGGGAATCGAACCCAGGACCTTCGGCATGGAAGTCAGAGATCGTAACCACTCTGCCACGAAGGTCGTCACTTTTGACCCGTCCTAGTAAATTTACGAGATATTACACGTTAAACACAGAGAATATATGTGGACTGCTATTGTAGCCAGCCGAGCTATAAGGGTTAACAAGCAGCAGACATTTTGCTAATCCAAAAGAATTTTTATTTTCCACTTTTGATTGAATAAAATAGAGGAAATGTATACCATGATCTGATTTATACTTAACACTTTCATTGTGCATCATTTTTAAGATAAAAGATGCTCAAATTAAATTAACTTATTTAATTATAAAATGTAATTTATAAGAAATAAGAAATGTTCATAATAAATAATTACTATTTCACTTTGTATATTATACACATTGGTGAGCTTTTACAAGAACCACAAACACGCAGGGCGCGTATTGAGCACTTAACGAGATTTCGATAGTACACGCCTAGCACATACTCAGCAATCAATGTGTTAAAATCTGGTTTTATATTATTTTGTTTATATGATGTTTATGTTTTATTACATTTGTATATTTTTTTCTTTTATAACAGTGTTTGAAAAGCACTATTTAGACAGGAGTTTTGATCGCACTGGACAATTGAGCGTTGTCATAACACCCGGTGTCGGAGTATTTGAAGTGGACAGAGAATTGACAAATGTCACAAAACAGCGCATTATCGACAATGGAGTGGGAAGTGATTTAGTGTGCGTCGGGGAACAACCGTTGCACGCAGTCCCACTACTGAAATTCCATAATAAAGATACAACAATGAGTACGGTAGATGATTACTCGATGCCCCATTGGATCAATCTGTCATTTTATTCGACCAATAAGAAAGTAGCATATTCTAATTTTATTCCAAGAATTAAATTACCGCCGCGTAAAACACAGGAACCACCTCAGCGGGTATAAATTTTTATTTTTCTGATATCTTGAAATGTTTCTATGTTTCACAAGGATCTAAGTGCTATTTACTTTGTTCCAGGTTTATGAAACCGAGAGGAAAAGTAAACTAATGAAAGATGACGAATACATTCACAATTCCTTGTTTGATTATGATGCGTATGATGCCCATGTATTTCAACTACCCCCAGCTAATGGAACTAGGTAATTAAAGTTATTTACAACATTTTGAATGTATACAAATACTTGTAGACGAATACTGGATTTTACCCATTGCGGGTTATCAATTCAAGAATTAATTGTATCTCAATAGAGACGAAGATGCAAATTCGAAACAGAATATGGTTGATCGAGGTGTTTACAGGACTTATGACCTAGCCTTTCACATTGCGTTAAAAAGATCTTCTGCTTAATACTTAAAATACAATCTTCATAGATGGCGTTAGTGTGTAGATTGAAAAACTACCATGTAAAGGGTGGTGTTACAGATTAACATATATACAACTTCCAAAAATTTGTCAGACATGGTGGTCATAAGAAAAAAGGTGGAATGGGGAATGTTGTATTACATAAAGCGTGCGCTTAACCCAACCAATGACAGGTCATAAGTCCTTTTAACACCTCGATCAACCATATTCTGTTTCCAATTTGCATCTTCGTCTCTATTGAGATAAAATTAATTCTTAAAGTTATTTATTTTATATAAACCATTTTTTGCAATATTCTTTAACACATTGACTGTCGCGGAGCTCACCAGTGACTAACATGTAGACCTGTATTATTCAGCGTCATCGGGCACATATTTTTATATAGGAAAAAAAACTATTTCTCTTTACTTCCTGACATGTAATTGTACTATCGAAGAGTTTACAATCACTCAAGGACTGAAGCAGGAAGATAGTCTGGCTTCTACTCTTTTTAACCAAGTGCTGGTGCATGTCCCCCATAGAACATTAATCTACACTGACTCCAATATATTATTATATGTTTTATAAGTAGTCAGTTTAATCCCATTGTGTTTGCGTAAATTAAATGTATGTCCTGGATGGACGGGGACAGGCCTAGGATGTGTACGAACGAGGCTGACGAAAAGGTGCCGCTGCGCCCTATAACAGCCTCGGGTATGTGGTGGGAACCCTTCTGTGTTCCTCTCTATTATAGTCAGTTAAATATGCGGATGAACGTAATATAATCTGATGTACCATAACAGCTATCAAGCAAGTCTTCAATCCTCTGGAAACTGCCACAATTGAAGCCGGCTTGAGAATAAATAAAAGCAAAATAACATCTATGACTGAATGCCGAGACCCACCCAACAGAATACGTGGTTCAGCTGAAAGATAACCACTCCTTTGAGGTCTTCGACCAGTTTACATACTTGGGCTCACTTTTCACGGAATGTAATGAAGAAGCAAAAGAGATAAGGAATAGAACACCGGCAGGCAACAAAACATATTTATCCTTGCTGCCGATGTTGAGTCCCGGAATGTCCATAGAAAAATAAAGATTATCTTGTACAAGACCAATATAAGGACTGTATTGGCGTATGGAAGTAAGGCATTGTGATGCTGACACTAAAATCGAAGCACTGGACATATTTGAAAGGAGAGTTTTCCACTGAATTTGTGATCCTATAAATATTGGAGAGTGTTCAGCCTCCTTAGCATTTTTCTTGTATTTCAGAGTTGATGCATTCTTCCAAATTGAATATTTAAATATAAGTATATGTTTGAAAAGATCATTTGGAAAAATAAATAGTTTGAAAACATGATAAGACCAAATTAATCAAATATTAAAGGTCGGCCATATTAAAGGTCAGAAAAATCGACATACATGTCGACTCTCTGTATGGATGTGGAGGAATGATTTTAAAATATTCAAATTTGTCTACTGTCAATCGTAATATGTTTGCTTACATTTGTCAGTTCCCTTTTCTACAGAATTATTATTTTTTATTTCAAATCAAGTCTGCAGCGGGTGAGCAGAACGAAGAAGACTTCAGTAGCCGGTTTAGAGATCTCCCACAGAGACAGGAGCCCGCCTTCCTCTTTGGGCAGAAGAAGGAAGATGTCCGATCCAGATATCCATCACAACATTGGAGATATCTTGGCCATTTCTAGTAAGTGCGATTTGTTGCCTAAAAATTCAAAATACAGTAGAACGTTGTTTATCCGGACGTCAGTTAACCGGAACGTCAATTATCAGGACAAGCCGAGATGATGAAGTGTTCTGTACCGTGACCTACGCATGACTAAGTTTACCCCAAAACACTTACATAACGTTAGGTGTGGGTTGCATCATCCTTCTCCCTCCTCCTTTCGATCTCCCCTGCAACCTACGAACAGTCAGTCTCCCGCTGTGTTCGAGTTTTAAGGTGTCATCTCGTTAGTTTCAACCTGTCATTATTTATCTGGAAAATTGGTATCCGGAACACCTCCGGTCTCAAATTATCCAGATAAACGACATTCTATTGTACTATTTTTATTAAATTATTTTTGAAGTTATACTTCTTTTGGCGCGTTTTGTAGAGGGTAAAATTGAGAGCTGCGCTTGCACCCCGTTACAGAAGGGCAACATGATGAAGTTAGCCAACAATGATAAATAACGGCCGGACATTTCTCTCATGCCAATTCAAGAATTGCGAAAAAATGTCATGAAACGAGACATGAATGAAGTTAGTCTTAAAAAGTGTAAACTAGTACTGATGAACTGTCACATTTTAGTAGTATTTTGTATAAACTTTTTAATTAGAAGAAAGAAACTATCAAATATATTGGTTCAATAATTAGAATTCACAGTTTTTTAAGTTATATGATAAAGTTAGCCATAATTTTTTTTCAACTGATTCAAAGATTATTTCACCTGCCATTGTGTAGAACCAATCTCCCTAAGATAATGCCCGTGGGCAGGCCAATAATCCTTCTAAACCGTATCTCTTCGGATGTGGACATTTTTCACAATAGTGAGGCTACCCTCAGAAAGCATCTATCTCTTATATATTAAAATGGTATTTCCTTTTTTTTTCTAATTGTGCTACATTGTTTCTTTATATTTATTCTTTATTTTTAATTGTTCTTACATTTTTTAATTGTCTTGTGTTTTATCTTGCTGTATTGTTCCTTTTTACTTATTTTTAAATTGTCATTAATTTTTTTTAAATCGTAATCATAAATGCCTTGGAAAATGTCTGTAATTGAAATTAAATTAAAAAGTTGTGTCTCCAGGCAAGCAGCGGGGCTCCTGCGGAGGCGACAGTGTTGGGTCGGAGGGCCTTAGCGGGGGCGGGGCCGGTTCTCCTTCCCTGTCGGATACCACGGCCTTGCTGCGGGCGGGCCGGGCCCTCATCAACCCCTTCGACCCTTCGCACGTCACTGTAAAGCTCACCAGCAACAGAAGGAGGTGGACACATATATTCCCTAAAGGTCTGGCATCTGTTTTGAAATAGTATCTTTTCAGACAATTCATTATTTTGGTGGAAACACTGTGATACTTCTACATTATTAATTGTTTGATTTGGAACACTGCCTTTGTGACAGAGTGGCAACAGCTATGGCTGCCACACCGAAGGTCCCGGGTTCGATTCCCGGCGATGACAGTGTGAAAAAAATGATCTGGTAAAATTCACATGACAATTAAAATGGTGATTGACAAGCTTCCTATCACATATCATGAGAATCAATAGCTACAAAGTCGGATATAGTAATTGGGTTCAAGTAAAAGTAACCTGTTGTATTAAAAAATGTTGAAAGCAATGGGAAACTACCACATTACAAAGGCCTAAGTACATCCCAAGAACCAGCAAAAAGACTCGCTGTAAGCCAATCCCTAGGATTAAAACATTTATAATATTTGAAAAAAATTTCTAGGTTTGAAAAAAAAAATTTATAATATCACAATTTATTTATTTAATTTCTATAAAATTGCCACGCCAGCTGTATCGCTAACCTATATTGGCATCATCAAATGCTAATCTCTCTAGTTGTAATTTAAGTTGTTTATATACCTGAAGGTTGGCGAATCAGCTGTCACAATAGTTTCGTAGAAATTATATAAATAAATGGTGATATTAAGAGAGTGTTCCAAACTAAACAGTCATGTAAACATAATAATCATTAAATAATCTTTAAAGTATTCAACCTTGCTACAATCTGAAACATGTACTAATATTTATGTAGAATATTTTAATTTCATACATATTCTTGTTGTACCCTACACTCTATATTCCCATCTACCTATTAAGGTACACAAGCCATCGCTACTGGCGCTTGTTTATCAATAAATTCTATTTTACTTTGATATTAGGTTGAACTTTGACCTGCTTTGATTACTACTAGTTTATTAGACACATTTTGATTTAAAATAAATCAATATAAAATTACATTGCCAGGTCTTCTTCTTATGATTGTAGATCTTACGATCTATTTATGCAGGATATCAACTTTCTTCCTGTGATGAAGACGACCAGCCTTCTCTCCATCTCTTTGGTGCTCGTCCTGGTGGTCGTAACCCTCTGGAGTCTCGTGCATCACGATATTAGGAATTCTTGCTGGATCCATTCTCTCGATGTGGCCCCTCCAGAATCGTCTTCTCTGCCTACTCCATCTCATTATGTCTTCAATTTAGCAGGATTTGTGAATTTCTTCATTGGGTATCCTATCTCTAAGGTTTCTCCCCACAATAGGTTGCAATGTTCTCATTTCTGGTACGGCCTGATGCATGTTTTATAAATTTTAACTTTGCTTTCCACTAGCATATGTTTATTGTCTCTTAGACATCCGGAGATAACTGCAGCTTTATCTGTCTGTTTTTTAACTTCATTATATAGATCGCTGCAACTAGATATCTCCACACCCAGATATCTGAACTTCATGTGTGTGTCAATATGTTATGAAATATATAAAATTCGATATAGGTATATAAATAAACAAAATTTGTTTTTTAAATTATTTTTCCTATCTTCTATTTCGGAATTGATATCTAAAAATATACTACTGTATAGGAAAACATGGCATGACTAAATTAACCAAATACTGAAAGGCGGCCATGTTCGAAGTAGGAACAATCGACGAGTGTATGTGTCAGAGTGTGTGAATGTAGAAGTTGCACAAGAGTTATGTCAGGACAGTTTGGTAGTCCATCCTCTCTGTCTACTCCTCCGGAGAAACGGCGTGATGATTAGTTAGTTACTTTTGAATGTGAATACAAATTAATGAGTATGTGTGTGTTTAATTGTTAAATTGTTGTTTTAGGTCCGACCGGCGTCCTCATTCAGCAGCATCACTACCAAGCACGTCCGGCCGGGGAGGAGGGGCCAGAGAGGCCGCGGGCCACGCCCCCTCCCGTGACGCCAGCTTCGCTTTTGCACCGCGAGCCCACCCCTCCTATTTCTTCCACGCCCCCCATGCACTCTCACCTCTCCTTCCATCTCAGTGATGGTAAGTGTTAATGCTGATAATTCATGGTTGATTTAATTCACTGTACAGTAAAGGCATATAGAAGAAACTACTAAAGTATATAATTTTTACAAATGATTCCATTAACTCACATTGTGTGGCTGGCTTCATTTGCAGTAAAAAAAAACATTGGTATCGAACTGCAGTTGACTACATTTACAGCTCAGACAGAGAGTCCCAGTTCATCATAATATTACATATAACTTAGTAGTAAGAAACTAGAAAAAGTAAAAATATATATATAAGATACATTCATACATAGGTTTTTTTTTAGAGGTTTGGTTTTTAAACTGGCAACATTGTTTCTACAGACTGTCAATTTGACAGTTGACAGTTGATTTGTAGTCAGTACATTTAGCCATTTTACTATGAATAGACTGATGTCAGAACAGCGCTTGCAAATTTATTTTGAAAATCATGGTTTGGTTTGCCAAACTTATCGTGCACTACGTCCATTTTACAGTCGACATAATCGTCCATCGGAGCAAGTTATTCTGAAGACCATGGATCGTTTTCGCACCACGTACACTCTAGTGGATAATACGCATCCAGAAAGGTGACAATTGTCAAAAATTGGACTTCACGATTGCGCTTCATTCGAGCTAGCCGTGGCGCTCATATGCCCGAAATCATATTTAAACAATAATGGCATAAAATTATCTTTTAAATAAAGCCAATATCATAAACATTAACATTATTTTAATATGTTTTTTTTTTCATTTTGAATATGTATTGTATACCTCTAAAAACAAACACCCTGTATGAGCTGCAAATGCAGTCCGAAACCAACTTTTTGGACTGCAGTCGGACTGCAGACTGCAGTTAACTAAGGGATATTGAAAAATCTTTATTAAACTTAAAAGTTTCTTCTGTTATTTAAAAAACTTTTTACTCTCTTTAATAATATTTCTAATTATTAAAGATTTTTTCATAAGGTAGTGTTTTTTTTTTCTTCATTTAATTGTATTGTTTGATATATGTTTTATATGCACCCATGATTTGAAGGTCGGAAGAAATCAACTGTGTGCGCGCCCTCTTCACCTTACCCACAGACTCCTATGTCAAACTCCACCCAGAACAATAATAACATTGTCCTCCTTTGGGGTGTCACGGGAGAACAGGAGTGGACACCGGCGCTCACCACAGGTCAGTCACATCTTTGTACTAAACACCCTAATATCTTTTAAGTACCTGAAATACTTACGATTTTATACACATTTTATATCTTATAATAAATACACCCAGTTGATTAATATACTTATGTGTTTCAATCAAGGTGTCCAACCTATTTTACATTATTTTATGCCATTATAAGTATTATTGTTCCTCTATCAGCTCACTTTTTAAAACCATAATTTAACGCCTCCTGAAAAAGATAAAATATGAATCAAAATTGATATTCATATGATTTGTTAATTAATGATTACTAAACATACTTAAAGTGTATTTTATGCCTAGGCGCTTATTCTGTCTGCATATATCTTTGTGAACCACACAATAACTCCCGTAGGTGACATGTAGCTTCTTCTTGAATATTCTGGGCTAGAAATTATTGCAAACAATCTGATTTTAACGTATTTAATCAGAGCATTAAAAAAAAAACGAGAAATAAATATATAAGTTTGATAATTAATATAATTTAAAACATCTGTCTTCTAGTAGTTTTATTAATTTTTATATGTAATGATATGTTTCGCCCTTCTAAGGCATTATCACGTTTGATAATGCTTTAGAAATTTAAGCGCCCTACCTTTGGGTAATTTTCCGAGAAACATGCAAAAAAAGCAGGTTTTTTATTAATGAAATTTGATTGTATATTTTTTAATTTTATTTTTTTAAATTACGAAACGTCGAATACTCGGCCGCACATTTCGCCTGCCCCTTGTAAAACTATCATATTTATGAAGACTTGTACTCGAGTGTTGTTGGCACACGCGCTTATCCCTAACAGTTTGTACATTTTTGGTACATTACTTTTTCTAAAACGCGTACATGATACGGGATAGCGCAGAATGGTACAGTTACAGTGAACGTATCACGTACGTTCAAATACTTAGGGTGGTTAATAAAATCTCTAGAAGACAGACATTCTCATTTATATAAATTATTTAATATGGAGTTTTACATCATTGTTCAAGAAACAATAAATAAGTTTGATATTGTGTTATTATATGTATGATTAAGCTATCTAACTGCCTATAGATTCCGATTAGCAATATTGTATTTATATACTGTTACTGCTAGGAGCACTCCCTATAACTAACTTGATTGCGAAACACAATCTTTTTTTTTTACTTAGGGTGCCTTCACGCCTTCTGTTTCTATTAAATTATTTTTAAATAAAATGTTTTTTTCCTTATAAAATGTGACACAGGTTCTTTATTTCAAATAAAATTATTCAAATTATGGGTGCTTTGCTTTTCAAATGGGCGCCTTATCAAAATATTTCATTCATCGATTTTTAACTGCATGATTTGCATTTTTCATTTCATTTTTCACTTTCTTATTATTTTACCGACAGCTCTATGTTGGCCATGATTTGATCAAAGAAAGTAAATATTCTCTTCATCAAAATCATTTCCACACACGGATGAATGTGTTTACATCCCATCAGCTCACCTCTTTCAGGAGTATGTAAGGGAGTTCACTCTAATGTATCATGTATTACAAAAATGTTCTTCATTTAAAAGTAAATACATCTATTTCCTTTGTTTTTATTGCGTGTGTTCCTTGACCTTTTATTTATTTCCCTTTCTGGCCGTCTGCGTGCACGGATGCCGCACTAAATCCTAATTCCGCTAACGGATGCCTGCCAGTGGGGAGAGTCATCATAGGTTGGCAATGAATAAGACATTCCTCTTCGCTATGCTCGCTATTCCTCTTCGCTATTGTCGCTGCACATATCTGCCTTATTTTACGTTTCGTTGATTTTTTTACAGAGTACTTTAAAATGTAATGATGCAAGTAATTAAAGTGTTCATACTTTTCTCATATTATATTATACAAACTCCCTTAAAACATTGATTCGTTTCTTTTTTTTTCATGCCTCAATAAATATTCCTCATAACTGTGTTATTACTTTCTAAAGTACAGCTTCAGCTTTTAATTATTAATATTGATAATGCTTTGGATACTTAATGCTCCTATTTAATTGTCGTAGTAACAACCTGTAGGTATTATCTGTCAGTAGTATATCTACATTATTTATGTGTTATTCTTAGGCAAAGTATACGAGGGCTGCTATTTATATTTCTGACCTAATAATGAAAAAAACAAATAAGTATGATCGAAATTGGTTTTATTGTTTTTCAAAATATGGTATTCTCCATAAACATCGATACAATTTTTCATGCGTTTGAACCGATTCTCGAAACACTTTTTCCACTCCAATTGAGGTACTTCAAAACATGCATTTTGAACGCATCAACCGCATCTTCGAGTGTCGAAAATCGTTGACCACGTTATTTGTTTTTGATGTGCGGGATCAATAAGAAGTCATTGGGTGCCAAAATAAGTCTGAACGGCGGATGACCCATCAATTCAATGTTTTGGCCGGTCAAAAATGATTTTGTTTGAGCCGATGTGTGAGAGCTCTCATTGTCATTATGAAGAATAGTCGCCTCTTCTTCGCCTTTTTCCGAATTTCTCCGAAGACTTCTGGTAAACAAATGGTCGTGTATCATTCAGTAGTGACAGTTCTTCCTTTTTTTAAACTCTACTGTCGCCACATAACCGGTAATGCCGAAGAAACAGGCAACCATTTGCTTCGATGTACTTCTTCCGCGAACAACTTTTGTTGGATTTGGCTCGTTTTGGAAGACCTATACAGTCGATTGCTGTTTTGTTTCGAGCTCATATGCATAAATCCTTGATACGTCATCTGTGTAAATGTTACACACAGTCTTTAACGCACCTTTAACGTATTTTTCCAACATTTCCTTGCACTTCTTCCTCCTAGCGTTCTTTCGAGCGTTTGTCTGATTATGCGGAATCCAACGTGAACAATTTTTTTTACGGCCAAATGATCACGCAATATCTTATTGAGGCTTGTCATGGTAATGCCCAAAGATGCCTCAATCTCACGGTATATCACATGACAATCTTATTTTATCAGTTCACGCACAGCATCATTATTTTCTGGCACAACGGCCGATTTTGGACGACCCTAACGAAATTCGTCCTGGAGTGAACATCGACCACGATTGAATTGTTCTACCAGTTTTTTACAGTGCTGTAGGATGGTACTTTATCCCCATATCAAAAATTAAGTTCATCGGTGCACTCTTGTCTTGATAATCCATGTCGAAAGTTATGAAAAATAATTGCACGAAAATGTTCACGAGTTAATTCGATTTTTTGGCCGACATGAATTGTTTAAGCTACTGTAAAAAACAAATGGCTTTCAAATGATAAAATGTTATGAATGAGGTTTTGTTAAAAAATGTCACTGTTACCAATGAAAACATTGGATGGCGCCTGGCAACACTCCTTATTCCCAAGGTCAGAAATATAAGTAGCAACCCTTGTATTATCTATGATAAATCTCGTTTGATTGTATTAGTAGATTATGGCTAATGGCATGTCTCAAAATATTCATAACCAAGTAACTTATAACGGGGTATTTTCGATAAATGGACCACTTGATTTTAGATCTTAATAATTTTACCGAATTTTATATGATATTTTTTACTGAATTTATTATTTACATAGTATCTATGTATTTCCTTCTCACAATTACAATATTCAATTCAAATCTTAGATATCCGTATCTCACGATGTCATCGTTGATCGACTGTTGCAGTCTCCATCTTCAGGGTGATTGAGAAAAGATTATCAATCGTCCTGAAGATGTAGATTACAACGGTGACACCCCAGGACAAGCACGTTATAATTTACGCATTTATTATTATGTAGTTTGCAATATCCAATAACTCTCGCATGAAATTAAAATTATGTGAATTCGTAGCGTACTAATGATCATAAACTTGTATTAACCTTTGACTTTTGTTTTTGCTTTTAAAGTTTTGTTATTACTTAATGCAATATTTATATATATATATATCAACATAACCATGATACTTTTTATTTGTTTATATAGTAATACCCAGACTGTCATCATTCCTATTTTGTATATTTATTATTAAAAGTTTAATTTTGATTGTGTAAGAGTGGGCTTCAACAAATATTTTTTGCAATCTTCAAACCTTGGGATAATGCATTTTCCACAAATATTAATTGACTGAAAAAGGTATTAACTCTTGCTTTGCGCTGTTAAATTCATCCTACTTATAGTGCTGAACCCTGAATTTCCAGTAAAATTTTTTTTTATTGATTTAAAGCCAAAATTGCAATTTTAATTATTGTAATTAGCTATAAAAATGGTTTTACTGTGAATTAAAATATTGAATAACATAAAATATATGGGATGAATGAAAAAATGTACACACACATTCCCCTCGCGAGAGTCGCAACAGAAATGATCTTGCGCGTCACTGCTCACTCGGTGTCCATCACCATATAGCGAGTGTTAAAATGTCTACATATGTCGGGTATCACTATATAAATAAAACAAATTATTCTATCAAATGATTCTCAAAATTTATTTCAATGTTTTTAATCAAACATAATTTGTTTTTTCTATAAATGAATTTAATTATATTATTATGTATAAAGTGAATGTTTCTGACCAGTTTGGCAAACGTCTCCATTTCGGTCTCCGCACAGGGTTAATTCAGGTTATTATCATATTTAGTGTTTCCGTCTCAAAGCTAGTACTAACATGGAATGATCTTTTTTGTATCCTTAACAGAGAAACATCCGCGTGCAATATGCGCGACGATCCTTTGTTTTCTGTTCATATAAAAATGAGGAAGTGTATGTGTAGATAATAGTTTTATCCCTGCAAATCAGATTCGCGTCTGAAAATGTGCGACTTAAGGGTTAAACAATAAACATATTTGCATGCTAAATATCACTTTGTGCATCTTAACAAATTAACAAAATGTGTGCATGTTGTTGGTTTTAACAATTTTATTTAGCCTACCGATGATTCCTGGTAAGAATTTTTGGCCACTGTCTGTTCATTTTGACGTACGTTGATAAAAGATAAATATTTAAGCATTGTAGTTAAGAATGTATACAAAACAAATGAGACATTATAAAACAAATGAGACATTACAAAACAAATTAGACATTACAAAACAAATGACACATTACAAATAAAACAATGGACGGAAACTTTACAATGAACTACCAAAAGACACAAGGAGTCTCACTACAACTCAATATAAAATATATCTGAAACAATACATAATTAATAGTAAGATCTAAAAATGTATCCATATAACCCAATTGTTGTTTTTTTTTAATAAATTAAATAAAAATTTAAATAAAAAAGGAGGCATTACAAAACATATGCGACATTGCAAAAGAAATGGGGCATTATAAAACAAATTAGACATTGTAAATAAATAAAATAAGGCATTACAAAACAAATGAGACATTATAAAACAAATGGGACATTACAAATAAAACAAATAAGGCATTACAGACAACTCATTTGGATATATTAACATATGTTTTAAATTTTATTGATGTCTTATTCTAATATTGAATTTGTTGGAATGCCTTGGTCCACTTGTTTCATACAAATGTATCTAGATTTGATGTATAGTTATTATATTCAGAGTATACAGTGTGGGCATGATTATTGAATTTTATTATTTTTATATATACGAGTATGTTAATCAATAATATTGAAAAAAAACGAGGTGAGAGCACCATTTTTCAAAATCAATTAACTCGGTATTCTTTGTACAAGAGCTATGTATCAGTTATGAGATTTGGTTGATAGTTTTAACAAAACTAACATCTTTAACACTCTTGTGTTTGTTTTTCCGATCAATCGTTGCCTTATTCAGGCTCGGCTTGTATTCAACCATAAACAATTAAATAAATGCAAATTGTGCCGACCATGATAGCCACATCGATATCGTATTTTTACTCTTGCTTATAGTATATATACCACGTGGTTTTATTACTAACTAACTAACTAACCATCAGGCCGTCTCCCCGAAAGGGTAGGCAGAAAGAATGGACTGTCACACTTTTACTGATGCGGCACTCCATCCTTCTCTTTTCGCTCCGCGGGAGACGCGGTGTGATGGGTTGCGAACCGTGGTTTTATACCGTTATATATATTATTATTAAAATAACCGCCATTTTTACACTGTCTTCATAGTGTGAAGTTCATTTTAAAATTGCTTCCTTGCCATCTTGGTATTTTTTATGTTTATAAAATTAGTATTAAATTTTTTAGATAAACTTAAGGCGTTAACACCGTGGAATTCCATAATGACGATTTTTTTGTGAATTCACTGTTTTTTCCACTTTTGAGTTTATTTTTCTCATAAGGCTTACACCTTCATCATCCCGAAAATGATATAAACCAAACGATATAAATGATGAAGGTGTAAGCCTTTGAAACATCTCGAGAAAAATCAAACTTAAAAATAAAATAAAACAGTGTTTTAATTTATAAAATATTTGGTATTAAAAATGATAAACTTTTTAAATAGCCCATTTTTGGCCGAAACACTGTGATACTTCAACATTATTCACTGTTAAAATTTATAACACTGTTATGATATCACAATATTTATTATTTACTTTTTGAGTGTCGCGACAGCTGTTTCACCAACCAATGTTGGCATCGTCAGGTGTTACATTATTCTATTATGTATAATTGTCCTTTCTAATCGCTGTATTTTCGCATACTTAATTTTAACTATGACCAATCACACTAATGAGTCTTTTGCCAAATAAATAGTAAGTCTTTCAATTTGTATCTTTAGTTGTTTGTAGCACCCGATGATGCCAACATTGGTTGGCGAAACAGCTGTCGCGACACAAAAAGTGAATAATAAAAATTGCAATATCATAACTTACCTGGACCTTATGTATGGAAGCGAAGCATGGAACTGGCAAAAGAAGGATGAAAGTAGAATAAGTGCAGTAGAAATGAGATCTCTTAGATGAATGGGTGGATACTCTGTGTATGATAGTGTCGAATGAAAATATTAGAAGTGAATGCGGTGCGAATGATGTGTTACGAACAAAATAATCAAAGGATCATTAAGATGGTTTGGACATATGGAAAGAAAGAATGGTAAAAAGTATGTTATGTTAACGATATAAATGGAACCAGAAATAGAGGAAGACCGAGGAAAATGTGGCACGATCAAATAAATCAAATATTGAATGTCAGCCATGTGAGGAGTCAGAGAAATCGACGCGCGTGCATGACACAATGTATGAATGTTGAGGATGCGAGAGAAATATGTCAGGAAAGAAAAGTGTGGCAGTCCATTCTTTCTGCCTACCTCTTCTGGGAGACGGCGTGATGGTTAGTTAGTTAGTTAGTGATATCATAACAGTGTTATAATTTTTTTATCTTTTAAACATTACATACTTATAATAATATATTTTTATTTTTGTTAACTAATTGAATGTTCACAATGTAGGAGTGGATTGGAAGTCCCTGACCATACCGGCCTGCCTCCCCATAACGACGGACTATTTCCCCGACCGACGATCGCTTCAGAATGACTATTTAGTGTCGGACTACAACCTCTTACCTGACGATGTGAATGCAGACTTTGCCCAGAACAGGGCCATCTATAAAAACCCCCTCACGACTATGGAGGTCTTCAAAGAATTGGTATCTCAGCGATTAGCTCAGGTAATTCATTTATTTAATTTTTATTTATTTCATTTATTTATCTACTATCAATTTACATTATTTACTTAATTTATTTTACACCCTTGTGTAGCTAACCATCACGCCATTTCTCCGGAGGGATAGGCAGAGAGGATGGATCGCCACAATGCTCTGTCCTGGCATACCTCTCGGGCTTCCTCTACATTCATACATCGTACCATGCACGCACGTTGATTATTCCGACTTGAACGTGGCCGCATTTTAGTATTTGATTAATTTGGTCATGCCATGTTTTCCTCGGTCGTCCTCGGCTTCTTTTTCCACTCACGCTGCTTGTGTACAACTTTTTAACCATTCTACTCTCATCCATTCGTTCCATATGTCCGTATATGACGATCGACGTGCGTGTATGATTCACTGTATGAATGTGGTGAAAGCTAGAGAGGTGTGTCAGGATAGAGTAGTGTGGCAGACCATTCTCTCTGCTTACCCTTCCGGAGAAACGGCACGATGGTGTGTTTGTTTATTTAAACAATATTTTAATTTCTCGATTTTATTTTAATAGTTTTATTTTCATTAAATTATAAATTTTATATTTTTTGTAATAAACACTACGAGTACTTAATTATTAATGGCAGATTTTTTATGCCCAATTTTGTAGTGCTTTTAACAATTGATAAATAATAGTTGTGTATTTGAACGTGTGTCATCAGGGTTTTCAGTTGATTGTGGGTGTGAACAATGGAGAGACGAGTGAGGCGGAGCAGGGGCTGCTGTCCTCCACAGTGGCCCCCGCCGCGCCCCGCTCGCCCGCGCCTCCGCGCCACCTGCTCTCCATCGGCAGGATCTTCCATAAGATAACACTCGTCGGCTCCACCATCACCGTCACCAGATACCGACCCAGGTACGTATACCAGCTGACAACCTGTTTTATAGTAAATCAGACGGGAAACCAAGGGAAATTATCATCGACTGTCTCTCGTATGCTAAGAAAACTGTCCTTCGTGGATGTGGGCTCTCGTGTGACTATAAACCCCGATCCTGGACCCACAAACTCTGGGACATCTAGTTAGAAAATTTCAATTCTGGGATTGGTTTGCAGCAATTTCTTCTATTCATCTCTTCCATTCTTCAGATGTGCAGCGCACGTCCACCAACAGGTCCTCCAGGTACTCTCAGCGTGGGTGTCCCCTAGAGTTTGTCCCCTCGGTCATACCCTCCATTATGGCATGCAAGAGACCTTCTTGGCGTATTACATGGCTGATCTATCTTACACGCCTTTCGGACAAGGTCCTAAGTAGGTGCCTTCCTCCTTCGATTCTTTGAAGAACCTCCTCATTCGTGATGTGGTCTCTCCAGGAAATTCCTAATAGTCTTCTATAGGACCACATCTCAAAAGCCTCTAGTCTCCGTTTATCTCTTTCGGAAAGGCACCATGTTTCGCAGCCGTACATCAAGATACTCCATACATAGGTCTTGATGAGGAGTATTCTCAGTTTTAGGTCTATATTATTTGATTCTATTATTTTCGACCTTTTATTAAATGGGACATCTAGAGGAGGGGAAAACGTTGGGAGTGAAACCGCCACCATTTCCCAGGTCTTTTCCTTTCGTCTCTTCCTCCTCTCTGCAGCGTTGTGTCTACTCTGTACTTCGTCTTGTCTTGCGTGCCTTTATGTATTATTACCATCCATCTAGGTCTATCTTCTGCAGCCTTTTCCCAGTGTTCACTATCAATTGTCGACTTTCGTTGCAGAGTGGTAAGAGCTCTGACTGCCGTATCGAAGGTCCTGAGTTTGATTCACGGCGATGACAGTGTGATTGTCACACTGTCATTGGGTCTGGTGTAGAATTCACGTGACAATAAAATGGCGATAGATTTGTTACCTATCACATGTCATGAGAATCAATGTAATAGCTAAAAACAAATTGTATACAGGAATTGAGTTCAAAGGACCTCTATACAAAAAACAATAATATAAAAAAAGTGTTAGTCTTTTGGAGGTTCACTTATATCGAGTCAAAACTTTTCCTCTGACCTCTATGCGAATGTTTTCCTTGGGTCAGCTGGGAGTACAGTATTTTCTCAGGGAGTCTAGTCTCAGGCATTCTTATGAAATGGCCAGCCCGGAGCAGTTGTCCTTGTATATATAATAGCAGCTTCAGAGAAACTAAGAAAAAATAATATTAGACAGGAACAACTGTGGCGAGTAACGTAAATTATTTCAAGGATTAATTATAACTCAATAGAGACGAAGATGCAAATTGGAAACAGAATATGGTGGTCGAGGCGTTTACAGAACTTATGACCTGTCATTGGTTGGGCTAAGCGCACGCTTTATGTAATACAACATTCCCCATTCCGCCTTTCTTACGACCCCCATGTCTGACAAAGTTGTATATTTAGGAAGTTGAGATACAATTAATCCTTAAAATGATAACCCGCAATGGGTAAAATCCAGTATTCGTCTACAAGTAATTGTATACATTCAAAATGTTGTTAAATTATTTCATATTATAATTTTTTTTCTCTTGTGATTTATTATTTTTTTTTCTTTAAGGCATCCGTACCCACCGTTTAACATCCACTACCGGTACCGCTTCCATGCCCCGCATCATGATACCTATGAGGTCTCCTGGGTTTCCTTCACCACGGAGAAGTTAGAGAATTACAACTGGAACTACATGGATCACTATATCTGCACACGCGGAGACACTGACTTCCCACTTGTTGAGGTGAACCACACAGTAGAGGCTGTGGAAATTTATATACACTTACGTATCTATTTGGCAAAACCTATTTAAAGGAGTATTTTTTAAGTTTAAATAAGTTCGATAAATCCATGTATGAAAATAGGATAGTGTTGTTTTTTTTATTTGACATATATTTATTAAAAAATATAATAAAGTACAGTAGAACATCGTTTATCCCATCTCTCATGCGTTTCTGGTAGTATACTATATACGAGGCATATCCAGAAAGTAAGTGTACTGAATTTTTGTAGGTTACAATTTTTTTTTATTTCAACAAAAAAATTACGTGGTTACCGTAGTACATATGTAAGCTATTTTTCGACATAGTCGCCATTCCTCTCAATGCAGGTGGAGTCCACTTCTCTACCTCCTCCTTTACCTCCTCGTCGGTTGAAAACTTTTCCCATCCATGTGCATCTTCAAGGAGGTATAGAGATAGTAATCTGAAGGTGCTAGATCAGGGAAATGCGCGGGGTGATTCAGGGCATCCCATTTAAATGAGGCGAGCAGTTCCTTCTGGTGTTGTCGTGCAGCAGGCAGACTCCCTTTGTCAGTATGCCTCTCCTTTTGTTCTGAATCGCCCTCCGCATTTTTTTAGGGTCTCACAGTATCTTGCAGAGTTGATGGTCTCCCCTTGAGGTATATATTCAATTAAAATTATGCCTTGACAGTCCCAAAACACGGATGATGATGATTTTCATGATTTTCTTGGCTGAAATTGTGGTTTTGAACTTTTTGGCGGAGGGTGAAGAGGTGTGACGCCACTGTTGAGACTGCCTTTTGGTTTCAGCGTATAGTGTGCAACCCAAGTTTCATCTTCAGTAAAGATGGAGCGGAGAAATTCATCTTCATCGAGTTTGCAGAGCCTCAAAAACTCTTGCCCGGCGCCGCATATTTCGCACTTGGCGGGAGATTGGATTGACATTCTTCACGAAACGTGTTGTTGCGCCGACACTTCTCAACGTACTGACCTCGAACCGGTCTCGTTGCGGAGGGCAAGGGTCAGGCTACATGGAAGTGTAGCCAACATGTCAAAAATATAGTCCATCCGGTCGTGAGAGCCTCAGTAACACTTACTTTCTGGATATGTCTCGTACAATATATTATTTTACCTGTTCTCAATAGATGCCTTAAACCTTAATTTTGTAATGTCTATTGATGAAATAAACTGATTTATCATCAATTATCCGGACAAGCCGATATGATGTAGCGCAAAAAAAGAGAGGAAATCTTGTTCAAAAAAATCTCTGATTATTTTTCCAGTACTGTAGAGTAATGTAATGTGTTTGATTATCCGGAAAAATCGGTATCCAGAACACCTCTGGTCCCAATTAGTCCGGATAAACGACGTTCTACTATAATTTGTTGAGTTATTGAATTTTTAATGAAATATAATGTTTAGGTGGATTTTTGACATATCATTCGCGTTTTGCCATGTTCGAATTTAATATTTTATGACATGTTTTCTTTTTTCCAATGGGTTAAAATCTATCAGTTTTGGAAAAATAAGTTTTTGCCATAATATGTAGTCAAAATCGTCAAAAACAGATATGTGTGCTTTTGCCAAAGAGGCGTGGATTTAAATCTTGTTCATATTCATAAGAAGAATACATTGTGTGCATTATTTTATTTTATTCAGGCACTTAAATTCTGGCGATTCCGCACCCTGCTGCTTCCGTTAAGTAACCCGGCTACCAAGATGATAATGGAGGGGGCAGCTCACTGCGATATCTACCCCGAGCCAACACTTGCCGACCTGCATGATCTCACCAACGGCTTTCTTAAGATGACGGAACTGTATCTAAACAAGATCAAGCGGCCCATCACCAATAACAAGCAGCGGGTGAGATCGCGGAGCCTCCTTTCTCTTCTCTTCTTTACTATATACCTTAATTATTAATTCATTTAATTTTCAGAAATAAAAGGCTTGCCTGTAATAATAACTACATTTCTTATTCACATAGTGTCTAAATAATTAGAAAAATAAATAGTTCGAAATATTTATTCATAGTTATTGTATATTTATTTTAAAATATGTTTTATTGAAAATTTTTAAATGTTATACGGAATAAATATACACGTGGATTTCATTTAGCTGGAATAAGAATATTACCACATCAATCGTTGTTTACTTCTACAATAGAACCTGGTTAATTGGCAAAACTCTATAATTGGCAGAAAAGTTCCGATCCCACCCCCTTGGAGCACTAAAACCTCTTTAATTAGAAAAAAGAAACCTGTTTAATTGAACTCGACATTCTGGCCCTAAACCTCTGTAATTGAGAGCTGACTACTCCTGTAACTGACAACTCCTCAGTGTTTTTCTGTACTCATCGAAAGTGGTCCATTTTAGATCAAAATGTTTCACAAACGTAAATATAACGGCCTTGATTTGAGCTTGAAACCAAAACTAATCCAAGAATTTGAAGCCATTAAATCTCGTGAAGAGTTGTGCAATATTTTTAGCGTGTGAACAGGCCCATATAACTGATATTTTAAGCCACAACAATTAAATTGATCGTGTGTATGTTCGTATCTACAATTACAATTTACTTATTAACCGCCCTACCTTTGGGTTATTTTCCGAGAAACTTGCAAAAAACAAGCAGATTTTTTATTAATGAAATTTAATTGCACACTAATTTTATTTTTTTTAATTAAGAAACGTCAAATACTCGGCCGCACACTTCGCCTGCCCCTTGTAAAACTATCATATTTATGAAGACTTGTGCAGTTTTGATGGCACACGCGCGTATCCCTAAAACTTTGTACATTTTAGGTACATTAATTTTTCAAGCCCGTATGTGATATAGGATATCGTAGAATGGTACAGTCAATGTGAACACATCACGTACATTCAAATATTTATTGATTGTTTTATGCATCAATCCATGAATTGTTTTTATTGCTATTCTGTTTATGTGGTTAAAAAACCAAAACACAATCTGGACCTGGATAATGGGAAAACCTGGTTAATTGACCATCATAGGCCTGGTCCCTTGGAATGCCAATTATCCAGGTTTCACTAAATCTATAGTTTACCATCAAAATAAAAATTAAATTAAACAAGATTTTTTAATAATTGCTTCCACTTTTGTCTTTATTTCGACAGCTGTTGAAATACAGACAAAAGTGGACGTAGTTATTAAAAAACATAGTTTTATTTAATTTTTATTTAAAATAAACTTCCATCAAGAGATTTCTGTGATTAGATTATCTTACCATCGGAGTTGTTTTTACATGGCATGTCTTTATATATTCTGTATGCAGCATCGTAGCAGACATGAGCCCGCTAATTATTTAAGATGTTTTTATAAAGTGATATTTTATGATTTTTAATTAATTTTCAGAGTTTGGTTATGTTTTGCAGCTCCATGTTGATTGATTCAAGAAATGACATGTATTTCTTTTTTAAGAAACTCACCTCTTGAACTCAAATGATCTATATGATTGTGTTTTATATTTCTTCTTGGCCATTATTTAATGTTTTGTAATTCCTAAATGATATTTTCTCCCCATTGAAGGAACAACAGAAGCAGTATTTGGGATCGTCCGCTGTCTAATTCGTTCTTTATTTCAGAAGCTGTCTCTTCTTTACACTTTACCGACATTACAGACACACTGCCTACATACAAATTAACTTCTATGTGCTGATATAAATACAATTTTATGTGTAATAATGAATGTTGCGTGTTTGTTGTATTGTCAGTTCAAAATACAAATGAAATTTTGTATAATCAATACATAATTTTAATTTTTTTATTATTGTACATGCACATTTCATTGTATGTTTAATATTTTTTTTAATGTCATATTAAATATGTATTTTTATATGTTAACAGTATGTATGTAGGTACATTTTCTGAAAGCTAGTCTGCCTGATCTTGCTTCACGAATATTCACCCTTTTTAGAGTTTATTATAATCATAATAATATTAAAGTTCAAATGTAAATAATAGTATAAGTTCTAGAGAATACTCTATTTTATAATTTGTATTTCACGGACAAATTGAATGTTCAAATTAAGTAAAAAAATATGTATTATTATTTTATTATGTTTTCAAATTTAAATTGATAAAAATATGTGCATAAAAATGGAGGGCTGTACATTATACACGTACTCGTTCCTATTCCATCCTAATGCCTATAATTACTATAAATATATTTTTTAAATTTACATTATTAGCATGGCAGGATGTGTTTGTGTTGTATGCCTGGATTGTACATATTATTTACTCTTAAATAACTTAGTTTGATTGGATAATTTAACTTGCAACTTCTGTGTCTCTCATTGGTTAACCACGAGTTTAAAGGGAAAACGTGAATCAATATAAATTGAACCAATTGTCTGCAGGCAAATTTCCGCGCACATAGATTATAACTGCTAAATAATGATAAATTCAACTAAAAATATATTTTCATGTGTGATAAAAATATATCATGGAAACAATTTTTAATGTTTTCAAAAGTTTATGTATTTGCGAAAACAGTATTTATAACCTTGGAATTGAGTTAACAACACTGTTTTGATTCCACTTTTATTTATTAAATATTTTAACTCGACGGTCGCCGTAAGCACACATGTGCGCTCTACGTAGACGATCGCCATAAGCGCAGCTGTGCGCGTTTCGCAATATTCGAAAGATGTATTTCAAAATTAATTCCGATTTTCTCACAACGACATCTATGAATATTTTAAAATATTAACAAATCAAAAAGGATCGATATTTTTCGATAGTTTGGGAGAAAATACGTGGCGTACCGGTGCGCTGTTTCTACAAACATGTGGCGATGAATGGGTTAATAAAATAAAAATATCAAACACAATATGTTTCGGAGGTGACTTCTATTCTAAGTTGTAAATATATAACTGATTAAATAACTGACCAGTTATATATTTACACCTGAGAATGATGGTCACCTCCAAAACATGGTGGGTTTGTTATTTTTATTTCATAAAAATGTTTAATAAATAAAAGTAGAATAAAGTCAGCGTTGTTAATTCAATTCCAATGTTATTACATTGGAATTTCGCAGTGTTAATGCCTTAACCTTTAATAAAGAGTATTTACGAGTATACCTTTCTTGCAGATAATGTGTTAATTATATATGCCCTATTTGTATGTGTATCATCATTTTGTTATGCATTTGTTAATTTCTGTCAGTATATTTCTCAGAATCCCTCTGAACTCTGGAGAACCGTGTTACTTTTGGCTTTGCATGTGATATATTTAATCTTTGAATGTGTTAACTTACACAAGGCAGTAGTGTGTGTATAATATTGTCCCTGCATTTTCCTAATCAAAAGGAACCAAATGCCTTTATTAATTTATTTTTATTAGAATAAGAGCAAAAATAATTTTAAAAAAAGTTTAAATGGCTAACGGTAGCATGACAGTATACGAGTATGTATGTAAATGTTGATTTTATAATATTCAAATATTAGAAGAAAAAAGTACATTGATAAAATATTGAAGTTCACATACAAGTACCTACATGTTGCTTGTAGCCATTTTTCTTCTAACCCAACAATGGATACGTAATCTTCTTTCACAGGGGGGCACAATCTCAGTTACGATTGTCGTAAGAAAACAGTTTTCTCCCTTATTTTCTTATTTACTTTACATTTATCTAAAAAATCAAGCATTCCTCCAATAAAGATCTCTTTTTAATTAATGAGTTAGTTCAAATTTTTAAATATATGTTTAATCCACTTATTGCTTGTAATTAAAGTGTTTCTTTCACTTGAACTGGTGCATGTTTGTACATTGTACACACATATGACTGTAAATTTTACAACTTCACAACAGATACAGCCATTTTCTAAATAAAAAAAATCCAAATATGACCATTTTCACATTGGGTTTTAAAGACTATAAAAGTTATTTCTTTGAATCTAGCCATCCTTCAGACTGACAACCACAGTATGGGAGAATCGCGTCAAGCAACTGTCATTTATTGTATTGTTTTCAAAGTGATTCGGCGATTAATAATTATTTTTTCAAAATTATCGGATTGGCTGTTTGTGGTTTTCTTTTCAAAATTTGGGGTTATGTGTGTCAGGGTGCCCCGACTGCGGGGCCCCCCGGCGCGCCCCCGCAGCTCACGCGCCGCCGCCACTCCACCAGCATCGTCTCTAGGCAATACAACCAGGTACTTAACACCTAACCGCATCCCTCTCACATCGCCCATCCTCCCACTCATCTCGCCCTCGTCTCCCGCCATTAGTCACATTAGGACACCTTGAAAAATATTGTAAATTCATAAAATAATCTTATTTTTTTCATTTTCAATATCTTGTTATTTATAGAAAAAATATTCATAATAACAAGAATGGCTGCCACCAAAGTTTTATACAATTTTTTTTTTATATAATTTTTTTTTTATTGTACCATCCTGGATAAAATTTTGTATTACATTTTTACTCTTTTTTTATTTCCATTGGACTTGCATTATTTTATAATTTGTTTTTGCACCACATTATTTAGTTTAGTTAGTGCACAATGGTGTTCTTCTACCGACCCTTATGTATGGAAGCGAAGCATGGAACTGGCAAAAGAAGGATGAAATTAGAATAAATGCAGTAGAAATGAGATCTCTAAGATAAATGTGCGGATACTCTGTGTATGATAGAGTGTCGAATGAAAATATAAGAAGTGAATGCGGTGCGAATGATGGTGTCATAAACAAAATAATGAAAGGATCATTAAGATGGTTTGGACATATGGAAAGAATGAATGAAGAAAGAATGGTAAAAAAATTATATGTTAATGATGTAAATGGAACCAGAAATATAGGAAGACAGAGGAAAACGTGGCACGATCAAATAAATCAAATATTGAATATCGGCCATGTGAGGAGTCAGAGAAATCGACGCGCACGACACGATGTATGAATGTTGAAGAAGCGAGAGAAATATGCCAGGAAAGGAAAGTGTGGCAGTCCATTCTTTCTGCCTACCCCTTCGGGAGACGGCGTGATGGTTGGTTAGTTAGTTAGTTTATTTAGTTTTATCGTACCAACCGGTTTCCCTCCAGTTGTAGAGCTTCATCAGAGTTACAAAAACAGACTGATTGTTTTTATAACCCTGACGAAGCTCTGGCTAGAGCGAAACCGGTTGATTCGATAAAACTAAATAAAGTGGTATAAAAACAAAATATATAAGTGTTTTTCAATTATTTTTATATTACTTCTTATCTACTCTTAATTCTATTATTATTTTGAGTATTTTTAAAGCCATAGCTGGTGTTTATTTATTTGAAATCACAAGACTGACTTCTCGGTGACACATTATCATGCATATTATGTTGTAATACTGTGTTCTTCTCTATATGGCATGGCCTTAAACAATTTTTATAAAATTGAGAAAAAATCAAATAAAACCGTTCAACTTATAATACAATTTTTATAACTAATTTTCCGTCTAATACAATGAATTGTCAGCATAAATTTTAATATTTTTTTTATAATATAATTCGTACAACATTTATAATATTAAGCCAATATTTGTAAAAAAAAATTAATGCAGTATACATTAGTCTGTACTATATTTTCTGTCATTACCGTAATTCATAATTTACATTTGGACACCATTCATTCGAGTTAACCCATCGACTTCTCCAACACCGGATCCAGATCGGGCAACCTTCTTCAGTATGTAGTAATAACTTACTTACTTACTTCCTATGGCCATACAACTCTTGAAGTGTTTTAGCCTCCTTGATGATTTTTCGCCAAGCTCCTCGATCCTGCGCCTTTTGCTCCCAGCAGTCTAGCCAGATCAGCCAGAACATTGTCCATTAGGCGCTGTCTAGGCCTCCTTACTCCAGTCGGTCTAGACACGTACAGGGTCTTGATTGCTCTGTTCTCTTCGGCTCAGCATACGTGCCCAATCCATGCTAGGCGACCAGCTTTCACGGTGCTCGTTATAAGGGGCTGCTGGGTCATCGTACAGATCTCTTGGTTGGTCCTCTGCCTTCAAGTTCCCGCTACAACACCGGGTCTGGGTCCCAGGATCATTCTAAGTTTTCTATTTTCAAACCAGTACATTCTTTGTTGTTCTTTTAGAGTCATTTTCCACGACTCAGAACCATATGTCACCACTGGCTTGATGATGGTGTTTTTTATGTAGTAATAACAAATAAATAAAATTCCCGTAATCCGATGGGTTATAAAGAAAGAGAGATTGAATGAAACTTTTGTATGTTTTTTTTAAAAACTAAATTGACATCCAAATACTTTTTTTGTAGCTAAATTTTTTAACTTTTAAAAAAATTGTATTATCACAACACTTTTTTGAACTTTTCACAAACATGTTTCACAACACAGACCCCCTTCCTCAGTGTAGAAATTTTAATAGTATATTGAAACATAATCGTTACTTATATACTAAAAGAAAAGAAAGGGGGGGGGGGAATTAAGTTTATTATTATTATTTTGTTGAATCGATCTTTACATCATTACAGCGCGATCCAAATCGATGTAAAGGGTATAGCCATCACATTGATTCTCGTGACATGTGATAGGTAGCTAATCTATCGCCATTTTATTGTCACGTGAATTCTCCACCAGACCAAAGACAGTGTGATAATTATACTGCCATCGCCGGGAATCGAACCCGGGCCCTTCGGGGTGGCAGTCAAAGCACTTACCACTCGACCACGAAGGTTTGCCATTTAGAGGTAGAATTAATTGTAATTTTGTTACAATTATGAGAGAGGGGAAACAAATCAAATATCGGACTTATTATTTATTGTTTCTTGAACAATGATGTAAAACTCCATATTAAATAATTAATTCGAATGAAAACGTCAGTTTTCTAGAATTCATATTTTATGGGAATGACATGTTTCGCCCTTCTAAGGCATTATCAAATGTCGGACTTCTAAGGCATTATCGAATATCGGACTTATAGTTTATTTGGTTTGTTATAATATCTTTATTACTGCTTTTTTTCTTCTAAAATTTACATATTATATACCCTTTTTTTCTTTTTTCATTTAGTATATTACCAAAAAATTTGGTTCATTATACTGATAAAATTTCTTCACAGAGGAAGGGCGTCTGTGTGCTGAAACATGTTTGTGAAAAGTGCAAGGAAGTGTTTGAAAATATAGTGTTTTCAGCAAATTATAAGAATGCGAATCTACAACACAAAGTGATGGCGAATATTGAAGAAATTTTTAATTCCTACATCATCTAATTTTTGTTGCAATTACCAACAACATTAATTTTCCATCCCGTCCCCTTTTGCACACGCACCAAACTCTGGCTTTGGACTTTAATAAGTATCTAGATAATCTCTTCTTGCTTCTCCGTGATGGTTAATATACTCGTATTTATAAATAAATATTCCCACACTACGTTTTCATCTTACATATGTAAATGTAACAATATTGCTCATACCAGGTGAAGCGAAGTCTATGTACCAAAAATGTATGAAGTATGCGAACTTGTAATGAATGCGTCAAAGTCTAAATTGATGGTATTTCAGACGTAATAATGTAGGACAAATTGTGACATAAGTGCGAACGGCGAGAAATTGGATCAAGTTACCGAATTTGTTTATCTGGGAAGCATTTTTACAAGAGATGAAAAAATGGAGAAAGATGTTGAAAGTAGGGTCAGTGCTGGGAACAAAGTGAATGGCACTCGCAATGTCATCACTGCAAATAGAAATATACCCACCGAAGCAATGATGGCAGTATATAATGGAGTTCTAGTGCAAACCCTTATGTGTGGAAGTCAAGCTTGAAGCTGGCAAAAGAAGGATGAAAGTAGGATAAATGCTGTAAAAATGAGATCACTGAGAAGAATGTGTGGGAAAACAATATATGATATTATACCGAATGACAAAATAAGGAAAGCATGTAAGACAGATGATTGCATCATAAGTAAAATTAAAAAGGATTCCTGAGATGGTTTGGACATACAGAAAGAATGGGCAAGAGAAGAATGGTTAAATTTTGTATACGAAAACAGTGTGAGTGGAAAGAGAAGCTCTGGATGACCAAGGAAAGCATGGCATGACCAAATTAATCAAATAGGCGGCCACATTCAAAGTCTGAAAAATCTACGAGCATGCATGATACGATGTATGAATGTAGAGGAATCTCGAGAGGTATGTCAATGACAGAGCAGTATGGCAGTCCATCCTCTTTGCCTACCTCTTCGGAAAAACAGTGTGATTTAGTTTTCCACAAAGCGATCTGCAGTTGTTTTATGCATTTCACCAGAACTTGAAAATCTAATGGACACATGTTTGTGCCTGAGAATGGGCCGAAGTTCGAATGAAGAAACTATTGGAGTAATAGAGTTATAATAAATGTATTCATTCTCCCATCGTTCATCTCATTTGGAAGGCTTTTTGTACCTTAGTATCTTTATATGAATATTAGTTGAAAATATCAAATAACAGTTCTTTGCTGAATATATCGCTTCACCATTGCATTTACAGTGTTGCAATGGAATATTATTTTCCAACAAAAAAAATTATATAAGTTTTTTATTTTATTTACAATTGTTTTGCATATATATGGAAGTTCATATTGCATGAAAATAAAAGCATGATTTTGTTGCATTTTAACTAAATTCAGTTTTAATTGTTTAATTTATGCAATTTGATATCAAACATATTTATAGCTTTGCCAGAATTTTTTTTTATATGTTAGCTATAAAATCTAATAATCTATTTATTACCCAAAAATACTTTAATATCTTGGTTTATTTTTTACCAATTGTCATCTCTTTTTTAAACCAATCGCATCTGCATTGGGACTTTTGTCTCACTTAGATTACTTTAGTTTTCAGTCGGTATTGAAACCAGTCAGGAATTGGTAAATTGTAATCCATGGTTGAAGTAAGTTTATCCAAAATGTATTCAATGTGTGACCAAAAGGTTATAATATTTTTAAACAAATTTCATTTCATTGATTGTAAACTCAATTGGTATTCATGGATACATTTATTTTAAATCTTATTAAAATTTTAAAGATTTCAATTTGGTGCAATTTCAATAAAATAATAATATACTTTTATTAATTTGTATTAACACCACTTTATTTGGTAACACCAACCGGTTTCGCGACTCCCGCCGGAGCTTTGTTAGGGTGAGAACGTAAACTAAATATAAAATCAGAGAACAATCTATGAAGAAGCATTAGAAATTAAGAAAGCCCTTAACAATAATCTCCCCTTAATTAATAATCAAATTAATCTTTCCCATAGTCTCAATCTAGCAATGTTCCCCATTGAAAATAATTTTAATAATTGAAGACTACAGGGGAAAAACAAGGAATGTCAGTTAAAATTCAAATCTAGCGGCATTTGTACGTATCTATCCACAGTAAAATTTTCATATTTAAAAATTATCTGTGTCATCGACTATGGCCAGATAATCGATTGATAATTGCTAAGAAATATATAGACTTTGATTAGCTTTATTCTCAATTTATTCAAATTAACCTTCTACTGACATTCCTTGTTTTTCCACTGTAGTCTTCAATTTTTCTCTCAGCCACTAAAAACTGAATTAGAAATTCTCCATAATTTTTCCCTAATGAGCATGACTCACCGTTTTAACAGTATTTGTCCGCGCCCACTTTCTCCTCCCCCCACTCTTTCTCCCCTCCTGGTGTTATCAAATAAAGTGGTGTTAATACGAATTACTAAAAGTGTATTATTATTTTTTTAATATTGTCACACTCATCTCGTACACAAGAGAAAGAATGTTCTATTCATATGTATATAGTCGAAAATTTGTTAAGCAATATTGAAGATATTAAGTTCCTAAAGTATCACTTGATTTATTTTTCTAAGCTATATATTATTAAATACTTAATCCTCATATATATTTTAGAATTACTATATTATATTATCAATATTATATTTTATGTATTCGATCCCTTGCCCGCAGTGTACATTTATTGATATCTGTTATTCACGCAACACCCTCATTATGTAAAGTATAACCAATTGCAGACTACAGCTGTTTTCATGATCATTTCATGTATAGTGATAAAAATTTCAACCCATTATACTCCGTGTCATATATTTATGTAATATTAACCCCTTAACACATCTGGATTATTAATTATGACATATATAAAATTTATTAATTTATTTTTAAAGAATTTAAAAATATATATTATTAGAGGTCTCTTATGTTTTGCAAATGTGAACGGATATGGGCGCTTTATGCGTTGTCAGCAAAAACTAGTATGCTGATACGCTAGTGTCACTGTGTGTTGACGGGTTAATAGTGTATCCTCAGCCGCCCACTAAAAGTGTTACAATAATGTTGGTGCTCCACAGCCGGGCGTGGTGGGGAACTCCCCCTTCCGCGAGAGAGTGGGCAGCACGCGGCTGCCGGACAAGCCGAGGCTGAAGATCGACGCCATGTCAGTAGCGCCGTTTGGATACTTCGCATCCCCGTTGCCCCTTAGCATTCGCCTGTTTGATACGCTTCTTGGTTTCCCGCTCACCCATTCCTTTTCTTGCTCAAGCTTTCATCATTTCTACTTTGCCGTGTACTAATTTTCTTTTAACAGGTTTATTTCTTTTTTTTATTCTAACATATTTTCTACTCGCACAGATGTGTTCTTATTATTTGAATTTGTTAGATTGGTACCCTGTATACCAGTATCATTGTACTCTTCAATCTTTGGATATCAATTATTATTTTAAATGTTCCGAGTGTCGTATAGGGTTTTTCAATAGGGACACTTGAACTTTGACAGCGTATAGCCGCCATTTTGGCAAAGCAATTGCTATCAAATTTTACAAGAATACTTATTTAGTCTTGAAATTACACCACATAACACTACACGCTTCAACAACGTGTTGAAATTGTTAAAATTTATTATCAAAATCAGTGCTCGGTTTGCCAAATGTTCCGTGCGTTGCGTCCAATTTATGGCATTCATGGCCATCCTGCAGAGTTCACAATACGTCGTTTAATGCATAAATTTGAGACAACCGGATCGGTGGTCGATGAAGCAGTGTCTGTAAGTCAAAGAAGCGCAAGTCAGGTGGAGAATATTGTTGCCGTTCGAGACAGTGTACGAGAAAACCCCAGACATTCCATTCTGCGTTGTACGCAAGAGCTGGGTCTTTCTGCGACATCAACTTGGTGGATTTTGCATCGAGACTTGGGTTTTCATCCGTACAAAGTTCAATTCACTCAAGAGCTAAAGCCCAATGTCCACAGATAGCGCCGTGTATTCACTGATTGGGCTTTAGAGCAGTTGTCAAATGACCCTGCTTTCGGGAAAAAAAATCATCTTCAGTGATGAGGCTCATTTCTGGTTGAGTGGCTTCGTAAACAAACAAAAATGCCGGATTTTAAGCGATGTAAATCCACGAGAGATTCATCAGGTGCCTCTACATTCCAAAAAAGTCACTGTTTGGTCCGGCGGTATCATCAGCCCTTATTTCTTCGAAGATGCCCAAAAAGCCGCACTCACTGTCAATGGCAACCGATATCGGATGATGATAACAATTTTTTTGTGGCCTAGAATAGATTATATGGATCTCACAAACATGTGGTTCCAACAAGACGGCACCACTTGCCATATTGCACGTTAAACATTGAATTTAATGAAAAACCCTTTGTATAATTACATTTTATCACAATTCAACAGTTACATGTAATGCTTTATAAATACTATGGCAGTTTCTCAATTGTTCACATTGAAAAGATTGTGAATTATTATTACTTGAACAATGATATAAAACTCCATATTAGACAATAAATATTGATGAAAACGTGCGTTATCTAGAAGTTTAATTATATTTTATGGGAGGATGGGAGCATTCGATAATGCTAGGGCAAACTTCTGTAAAACAAATGATTTTATCAATATTTTAAAAAGTTCTAATAGTTCACACAAAAACTTAATCAAAATGATAGTACCAAAAATGGCAATCAGACATTTGAATATTATATGGAATTCCAAAGATTGAACTGTAAGACGTTGATAGTAATAATCATTAAAAACAACACATTTTATTTATTCGATACGTTTTTACTATTCTGATTCGATCTTCCTAAATCTAAAATAGTATAATTTTGATTCACATATTATTTTTCACAACAGCAAATTGCTTTTAATATCAAAGTAATTGATTATCTATATTAAATATCTTTAATTTTATATTGGTAAATCAAATCATAAAAATAAAAGATATTTAGAATAAACATCTAATTAGATTTAGTATCGAATGCTCTGACTGCCACACCGAAGGTCCCGGGATCGATTCCCGGTGATGGCAGTGTGATTGTCACATTGTCTTTGATCTGGTGTAGAATTCACGTGATAATAAAATGGCGATAGATTAGCTACCTATCACATGTCATGAGAATCAATATGATAGCTATACCCTTTACATCGATTTGGCTTGTGCTGTAATGATGTAAAGAGCGATTCAACAAAATAGTAATAATAATAATATAAGTAATTTAGAATGATCCTCATAACATTTTTAATGAATTAAGTTTTCCATTAATAGCCAACATTTCTACTTATAGCCAATAACAATGCATCAATAGGAAAATGCACTGTACACAATTTTATCATTGAAGCAGAATATATACTTATTTTTTACAAATTTTACTCTCATGTAGGTTTGCATGATCTTTACTCATTAGTATTTAATAATGGAATACTTTGATTGTATTTGGGATATTTGTAAATTATAATGGTTAAATTTATTATGTTAATATTACATTTTTCTGGTTTCCTTATCTGGAATGGGAATTGGTGACGGTGTGTATAGATAACATGGCTGTCATTTCTGTGTCCCCAAAAGTCTATCAGACATGTGTGTATCAGCATGGTTTATGCAAATTTGAGGCAACAATGCCTGTTAACCTAAATCATAGGTTCTCAATGGAGGCGGTACCGCCCCCCAGTGGGTGCTAGACCTTTCCATGGGAGCACTAATGTGTCCAGAGGTAAATGAGGGGCTTTGAGGCAGTTAAGGGGGGCGGTTGTGGCGTACGTATTTTAATAAATAATAATTAATGCTTCTAACAATGAACAATTTAAGACACTATCTAAATATAAACATTTCTGGTACATTCTATAATCTTTTTAATTTCAACTTTGTGATTATAAATAGGTATTGATAAAGTTAAATCATTATTATGAAAGAGGGGGTTGTTGGAATATGTTTTTATTGTGAAGGGAGCGGTGGTCCAGAAATGGTTGGGGGCCTATGACCTAGACGTATTCTGGTTAAAAAAACTGTGTGTGTGATAAGATTATATCATCTTTTAAACATATAACTTTGAAAACATGTAAAATAGTTACAAAATGATACTTTATTTTTTGCTTAAAGATTTTAATATCATACCAAGCAGATGGGTGAGCTGGTATTTGTTTTTAATTTGTATATTTAATTTAACTTGAATATTTTCAGGGCTACACCCAAATGGCGTGCTCTTTGAATTCATATCTGGTTGCTGTTTTATACTTACGCTTGGAATATGTTGCTTGTACTAATAGCTAGCGGAGACTTGTCCCAGTCCAGGTGGCTGGTTCTCCATTGGTCTCGGTGTTGGTTCCTGACTTCCCAACGAGAACGACATTTTTTATTCCATCTTCATTTCTTTTGACTTGTTTTTTTTTTCTTTTTGTGTATATATTTAATTACTAATTTTCCTAGATCTATTAATCACATTATAATGTCTTTTTTATTAAATTTCTGATTTCTAATCATTGTTTTTACATAATTTTAATAGATGTACATATTTTGTTTTTATTGTCAATACTTCTTAGATACTTGAAACCATTCACATAATTAACTGCATAGATATCCTAGTTACTCAGTTTGCCTGTGAGAGTAACGAAGGATAGAGAATCTCCCGGTTACGGGCTCGGAACGCTTGTCGAATATCATCCCTTAGAAGTAATGTCCTCCTCCCAATTTGTGCTTGCAGCCCATTCCGTGCAACAAGAGTCCAACTCACGGGAACGGCAATGGGAAGTAAGTTGCTTTCGCTTTCCACATAACGCAATGTGAAAATTATAGTCTTCTAATTTTTTATATATTTTAAAATAAGATTAAAACCAAGGATTTAACCCTTTGCACTCGAAATATTTTTGGTATGTGCATACCGCCAAATCGAAGCATTTTTTAAGAAAACAAAAGATATTTGAATTGAAATACAAAAATTTATAAAAATAAAAAAACTTTTTTTGTTTTAGTAAAACAGATATGTAAGATATAAAATGGACACAACAATTGATTATTTGAAGTTTTACATTGCATGATATTTTACATAACAATCTCCAATGTGAAGTTCAGGAAACAGGAAGCGCGTCTACATGCACCAACTTGTCACGACAGCAAAATGCCGCATTTAGAATTACAAAACTTGAATCTTTTTCAAAAATGATTCAATCAGGATGCCACACACGTTAACTTATGTTTGAATATTTACGTGCAGAATCACTCTGATACTAAAACAATATATTTAATTTTTATGACTTATCACTCATTTCTCGATCAAATTCCGTAACTTATTACTATTTTATTGTACTAATATGATTTTGTTTAAATTATATTGAAAAGTAAAAAAAAAATATTCAGGAGTTAGACTTTTTTCTTGCCGCCATAGCAGCGGTACTCGAGTAATACGCCAAACCATGCATGCCACTTCTATGGCGGCACTCGAGTGTAAAGGGTTAAAACAATCGTATAAGAATCCTCCAATATGAGCAGTAATAATAATAATAAATTGGATAATTTATAAAGCGCCATTTTTATGAATTACTCATCTCAAGGGCGCAACTCATTATATTGAAGAAAAAATCAAGTCAAATGCTGGCTCGAACCCATGTCTCCTAGATCGTGAGCCAATCATTCTGTCCACTACCTGATTCACACAATAGGCCAATAACAAGCAGCGACTGACACAATAAAATGCTGCTTTCAATATTCTACTGCTCTTTAAACAATTGTATCAAAGGTTTCTTTTTTACTACCATCATCAATGGAACTATCTTTTGTGGACTTTGTAATTCTCACATTACGGTTATGTACTTTTAATTCTCTTGCTTGTTTTGTTATTACAACTACATACTTCAATATTAACTAACAACCAATCTTGGATCTTCAGTTCTGTTACAAATAAAGTGTGCATCCTGCTTACAATTAATGGTACTCTGAAGAGCTAAAACACTTCCTCACTAAATGTTCTCATTAACCCTTTGCCCGCGGCGACTGACTTTAGTCAGACTAATAAAGTCGTCAAGATCTCGAGTGTTTGTTTATTGATTATTTAATATTCAAGGAAGATACTGAAATAATCAATTATTGCTTTAATTCTTTGGTTTCCAAGAGAATTATGTTTTGAAGTGAAATTTTATTCAAAATGTGCCCCCTAGCGATGACAGATATATTAATATCACATTAGTGAAAGTACGTTTAGAAGGCAAATACTCTTGATTTGGGAAAGCATCTTGTCTTCCTAATGTCGAACCATCTCTCATGCGTTTCTGGTAGCATACTATATACAATATATTATTTTACCTATTCTCAATAGATGCCTTAAACCTTAATTTTGTAATGTCTTTTGATGAAATAAACTGATTTGATTTGAATATTTGATTAACAATCTAAGGGTTAATAAATAAAAATAAAAAATAATGCGCTTTTAGTAATTTGTAGTTACACCACATTATTTGGTAACACCAACCGGTTTCGCTCCCGCCGGAGCTTCATCAGGGTGAGAGAGTAAACTAAATATAAAATCAGAGAACAACCTATGAAAAAATAAAAATGATGTGGAGGGGAGAAAGAGTGGGGGATTCAAACTAATATTTCCCATAGTCCCATTCTAGCAATGTTCCCCATTGAAAATAATTTTAACTGTCCGCCACTAAAATCTAATTTAGAAATACTCTATAATTTTTTCCTAATGAGCATGACTCACCATTTTAACAGTCTATTGGTCCATGTTCTCTTTCTCCTCCCCATTATATTTATTTCTTTATAGGTTGTTTTCTGATTTGATATTCAGTTTACTCTTTCACCCTGATGAAGCTCCGTGTTACCAAATAAAGTGGTGTTAATACAAATTACTAAAAGTGTATTATTATTTAATTTAATAATGTCACGCCACAAATTAAGTGCTTCATATGAAAGTTTAAGGGTTAATATAAATATTTTTTAATGTAGAGTTTAACAATGCCAATAAATCTTATACACTTTGAACACCTGACACCTTGCCTAGAGTTCCCTGTACATTAGAGATTTTGAAATGCAAATACACTGATCTTTATATCAATTTTTGTTTTTATGGTGCACATTTCATTATTTTTCCAGTTCATACATTATTTTTAAAGTGTCTTTTCGCATGTTTAGAGGTCTTACTCTTTCTTCAATGGCTATGGAGTAAAATTATTTGTTTTTGTTCAGTCTTATTTCCATTTTGGTTGAGTTGGTTATTAAATTATTCAAAAATTCATCGAGATATGGTGTGATGGTTAGTTAGTATATATTATTTAAAAAATAATTAATGGTTGTATATAATTAATATTTAATTATGATAATACCAACAAACATATTTCAGTACAAATATTTTGCAATTTCTGCCTACCCTTTTTTAAATAGTAAAGTTATATTTTAAATATCATCTATATTTGATAGTAAGGACTACACAATCCATGTTGCTCATTAATAAGTCGAAGTAAGTTTTCACTTCATCCCTTGGATAGGAGAGAATTATCTAACCTGAAGCAATAGCATACTCCCAGTTAATGTTCCTTCCGATGTGCAGGGCGGCAGAGAGGCAGAAGGAACGGGCCAGAGCAGCGGCCACAGCAATGGCAGACTCGGCTCACACAGATGACTTTTACGATGAAGGGTTGGTACCTAAATACACTCACATCTTCAATCATTCTCCATAATATAAAATTTATACCTAACTTGTATCTTTTAGTTTTAATTTTTTTTTTTTCATCATTCCATGTTTTCTCTCGCATCCCACACTCTGTCCCACCCTCACCAATATCTGTCTGAAATAATTTCATGATAGGCCATAAAATCACGTACCATATTGTGCTCTGTTTTGTGAGATTGGGACATGGAAGTGAATTGAAATTAAACTATATTAAATATGGCCTGGATATCCTTTTGCTTTTTTTTTCTTCTGGAATGGTGCATTCCCCAGTTAACGTAAGTCCCACGTGGACGGGGGCGGGCCTAGGGATTGTATGAACGAAGCTAACGAAAGGGCGCTGCCACGCCCTGTAACAGCTTCGGGTAAGCGGTGGGTAACCTATGTATTTTGTATCTTTTTAATAATAAAAAAATTACATGTTTTTTTAATGTATATTATTGATTATCAGGGATATAAGTGCTGTTGGTTTGAAGGCCTCAGCCTCTGTGGCAGAAGTTCTGGAAGCTATGAAGCACCCGGTGACGGGCGTGGGCTTCATGGTGCAGACGGTCAGCCTGCCCTCCAACGCCTTTGTCTCTATTGATGCCATTCTCTGGCTTATGAACCATGTTGAGGGAGTCACAGACATCGGCAAGGCCAAGGACAAAATGGAGGTTAACACATTTATTTACGCTTTGATACCTATGTGTTGAGTATGCTGTGGCATAAATGTTATATCCATGATGTCACATGGCCTGTAATTATTATTCTATTATAAAGTGGGTTTTTTTTTTTTATTTCATGGTAGAAGTTAATTGTAAATAATGAAAATAAAATACATATTGTTTTACCAATGTGTGGAAAATCTGTGTATGATTATCGAATCAAAATATAAGAAGTGAATGCAGTGCGAATGAAAGTGTTATGAACAAAATAATGAAAGGATCATTAAGATAGTTTGAACACATGAAAAGAATGATAAAAGAAAGATTGGTACAAAAAGTATATGTTAACGATGTAAACTGAACTAGAAATAGAAGAAGGCCAAGGAAAACGTGGCACGATCAAATAAATCAACTATTAAATGTTGCTACGACACAATGTATAAATGTTGAGGAAGCGAGAGAAGTATGTCAGGAAAGAACAGTGTGGCAGTCCATTCTTTCTGCCTTCTGTTAGATAGTTAATTTGTAAGTTCAATGAAAGTATGTTGTCAATTTTGAAATATTTAACATACTTTATTAATACGGATAAAAAAGTGTGACAACCCATACTCTCCGGCTCTATCTTTGACAAACAATCGTAGGTTATATATTTGAACAAGCTATAATGTTATTACGTATTCGTATTCACTGAGTATTTGATATCCTCCTCCCAGGTGATGCTGAAGGAAGGCTTCATATGCCATGCATCAGGGGATTCTTCCAAGAGCTTCATCATCGGTTACTACATGTATTACTTTGTCCCATCCAAGAATGGTATGTTATGGATATTATTTATATAATATGTAATATTTATTTTTGCTTATGACCTTCAGTGTTCTCTACACTATCCATTCATGTCCATATCCACATATTCAAACATTCGAGATATTTTCTAATTGAAAACTACTCAACTTGTTTTATGGTTTATTTATATTTATTAAAACTGTTTTAATTTATTGTTTCTAGAACAAATAATTAAAATGAATGAAAGGATCTGTTTTCTAGAAGTTTTATTATATTTTTATGGGAATTATATGATTCGCGTTGCTAAGGCACTAACAAATATGATTTATTATATACATTTGATAATGCCTTAGCAAGTATTTTATGGACTATAAGACGCACTTTTTTCTTCAAACAATTGCCTCCAAAATTCAGATGTGTCTTATACTCGAAATTAATATAAAAATGTCCAGTGTAATAAATAATGTGAAACAAATTGTGATTATTACATTTTATTATGAAATCAGTAACCGAAATATACTTATTTATGTCATTTTTATGAATAAAGTTATTGTCATTCAGTTTAAATGTAAAAAAAATCACTTCAAAGACAAACCGGCGAATCGCCGGCTTTGTGAGTCAGTGACAAATTGACCTTAGCCGGCGATTCGACGGCTTTGTGTTTCAATGGGTTAATTTATTAATAAGGTGATGTATACAATTTAAATTTCCTTTTCAGTTGATGGCAACAGATGTGAAAAATAAACATTAAAAGTCCATGATTTCATTTTTACATATTTAATGTCATGCGTAACTTAAGATAAGAGTATTTTTGCAGAATCTGGGGGATTTGTGCCCCCTCTATGTGACCTGCAGAGCTTTGAGAATGAATGGATGGAGGTCGAGGTGATGGGTGCGGGCAACCCGCGGGGCCAACCGGAGGACCGCGCCCTGAGCATCGCCGGCACTCCGCTGCCTGACGAGTCCTGCGTGCCCCCCTTCCTCTGCGACTGTATCGATCCTAACTACGTCAACCAGGAAAATGACCCCGATTGTAAGAACACCCAACATAACAAGTTTATACTCATCAGCAATAGAAATATATCCACTAAAGCTTGGAGCTGGCATAAGGATGAAAATAGAAGAATGTACAGGAAAATGATAAATGATAGGATACCAAATGACGAAATAAGAAAGAAATGTGAGGCAGATGATTGCATCATAAATAAAATTAAGAAAGGATCCCTGAGATGGTTTGGACACATGGAACGAATGGACAAGAGAGGAATGCTTAAAACGTTGTATGCAAGCAGTGTGAGTGGAGAGAGAAGCCGTGAAATGACAAAATTCATCAAATACTTAAAGGCGGCCACATTCGCTACCCAATGTCGTATATAGAGAAAGCTCAGGAGAAGAGGTATGTCAGGACAGAGTAGTGTGGCGGTCCATCCTCTCTGCCTACCCCTCCGGAGATACGGTGTGATGGTTAGTTAGTTAGTTTTAGTCATTAGCGCTGAATTAAAACCCTTGTCTTCTTCATATTCCAAATATAACTAGTAAAGAAATTGTTTTGGATAAAGATGTACAATGCATTATGTATCGAAGCTCATTCGAGTCTATCATTGGTCAGTACATGTTTGGAATTCAAGGCGACTGCACGCCTATCTTTGTCCTCGGCTACAATAACACTCAAAATTATTTAATACTTTTATTTTCAAACTTAATAAAAATTACACTTATCTAATCAGACGACTTTCGTGGCTTAGTGGTAAGTGCATTTACTGCCACCCTGAAGGTTCCGGACTCGATTCCGGGCGAGGGCAGTGTGATTGTCACACTGTCTTCAGAATTCACGTGACAATAAAATGGCGATAGATTAGCTACCTATCACATGTCACGAGTTGATAGCTATAATGCACTATGATAGCTATATTACCCTTTAAATAGATTTGGCTCATGCCACCATGATGTAAAGAGCGATTCAACAAAATAGTAATAATAATATTAATAATAGTAATAACAACCTTACTTTTGGTAAATTTAATAACGTGGGTGTGAAGATTGTACGTTAACCCTTATCGGACGCTAGCTTTGTATCATTTGTATATGTTATTCTATCAATATTTAATTTTATAATGGCATTGTGCACGTTAATCGCTCCATTGGGGTAATATTCAACGCAGATTCCACAGACAACAAGATTCAACATGATTCATGTCACCTCACATGTGCCATACGACCACAGCGACAAAGTTCTGTTGTCACGTCAGAGGTGACTTGCATCCGTTAAGTCATAATATGTATTATTTTTATTAGAAAGCGAATGATATGGTTTCAGTGCCGCTGTACAAGAACACCCACCTGGATATAGACGTGGGCAGCAAGAGCGACCGCATCGAGTGGGGCCACGCGCGCTACCAGGCCGCATGGCGCCCCCACACGGCCTACGAGATGTGCATCCAGTGGGTCATCGCCTCCGGGAGCATTGTCGCGGACCTGGTGGGCCTTCTTTTCTATCTGTATTCGGACATATTGTATTCACTACATTCCGTTGTTACTAGTGACTGTTAAATCTAACTATTCAATCTTTTTTAACTAACCATCACGCCGTTTCTCCAGAGTGGTAGGCAAAGATGGCTGTCCTTATATAAATCTCGCGTCTCTTTTACATTCATTCACTGTGACATGCACACTCGTCGATTGTTCTGACTTTGAAGATGGCCGCCTTTTAGAAATTGATAATTTTGGTCATGCCATGTTTTCCTTGGCCTTCCTTGACTTGTCTTTCCATACACTATTTGAATATAACTTTTGAAACATTGTTCCATCATTCATTTGTTCCATATATCCAAACCATCTTGCTGACCCTTTCTTAATTTTATTTAGGACACATTCATCTGCCTTAAATTATTTTCTCATTTCTTCATTTGGTATTCTTCTCAGTGATCTCATTTATTCTGCATTTATCCTGCTTATTTTGCCAGCTCCAAGCTTCTTTCACAGCCACATTTCACATACATAAGAGTTGACACAGGAACTCCATTATGTACTACCGTCTTAGCTTCAGTCGATATATTTTTTGCTTGCCATTAAAATTATTCTCAACATAAGCATTTCAAGATAATATGTTAATATTAAGCATGAGGATATTGACAATTTAAGAAACTTCTAAAGACAGCACTGTTTAGTAAGTCTTTTCCTAGTGTGCCCTTGGAGTAATTGATTTTACAAAACGGCGCACTTAAAATATAAATCATCATGAACAAAAAATAAGTAAACAAATAAGTTATAATACAAGTTAATGGAGCAATAAAAGATGTGAGTTAATGTCCAGGTGTTGGGGTGGATGCGCAAGGCACAGACGTGCCGCCTGATGATGGTCCCCATCCCGGCTGACCCGCTAGCGCTCCCCTTCACGCCCAAATCTGACCCGCTACGTGGACCTATCTATGTGCCCCTCAACGTGGAGCCCCTCATCAAAGACAAGACTGCACTCTTTGAAGGTAACCTTCCTTTGTTATCATCATTTTTAGTAATTCTCTAAGCTCCCATCTGTGGTCTAGGGAATAGAATATTCTAGTAATTAGTTGATATATAAAGCACAGTTTTTACTAAAAAAAAACTGTGCTTGTGCTGTGTACGACCAAGAAGTTGTATTTATGTTTTGGGAATGGGGTCTGTGTTAGATTTGGATTTATGTTAGATCTTTGATGAATCGTAGATTTATTCCTCCCTTGACCTGACCTAGGGTGTTTTTTTTAGAGGTACACAATACATATTCAAAAAGAAAAAAAAACGCATTAAAATAATGTTAATGTCTATGATGTTGGCTTTATTTAATAGATAATTTTATGCCATTATTGTTTAAATATGATTTCGGGCATATGAGCGCCACGGCTAGCTCGAATGAAGCGCAATCGTGAAATCCAATTTTCGACAACTGTCGTCTTTGTGGATGCGTATTATCCACTAGAGTGTGCGTGGTGCGAAAACGATCCATGGTCTTCCGAATAACTTGCTCGGATGGACAATTATGTCGACCGTAAAATGGACGTAGTGCACAATAAGTTTGGCGAACTGAACCATGATTTTCAAAATAAATTTGCACAATTTGCAAGCGCTGTTCTGACTTCAGTCTATTCATGGTGAAATGGGCAGGTCATGTTGCCAGACAGGGAACAGACAGATGGGCACCCAGAGTCCTAGTATGGAGACCATGGGACATGAAAAGAGGAGTGGGCCGGCCTCAGAAACGTTGGGCCGATGATATTGTCCCTGTCGCGGGTAGCAGGTGGATAAGAGAAGCCCAAAGAAGAGAAAAATGGAAGAAATTAGAAGAGGCCTACATCCAGCAGTGGAGAGACGGCTGAAGAAGAAGAAGAAGATGGTGAAATGGCAAAATGTACTGACTACAAATCAACTGTCAACTGTCAAATTGACAGTCTATAGAAACAATGTTGCCAGTTTAAAAACCAAACCTCTAAAAAAACACCCTGTATAATAGAGTTATCATTTCCGTTTCTTCGAGACATAATAAAAAATATATTAATTTAATATTTATTTTATTCCAGGATTTCCAGAGGAGTCGTATGCTGATCGACTGTTTTTATTCCAAGAGGCTATTGTGGGGCGCTTTGGGTTCATCAAGTGCACGGTAGAGAGCAGCTCGCTGGGCGGAGAGCACCTGTATGTGCACGTCACGGGCAACATGTTCATCCTCATCCCCACGGCACCGCCGCCTCCGCGCGGGCCCCGTGTGAGACCCAAGGCTAAACACATCAACTCCACCAGGTCAGCTGAACCCTCACCCACACATTTATTTGGTTACACATTAACCATACTGTGTTTCTAGCACTCATTGCTTTTAATAACTTTAATATCTCAAATACTGAGTTAATATTTTTTGATATTCCTCATACATACATCATCAGCCTATATCAGTCCACTCCTGGATGTAGGCCTCCTCCATCTGCTTCCATGTCTGTCGATCCTGGGTAACACACATCCACATGGTACCGGCGGTCTCATTAATGTCATCCCACATCAAAGTTGAGAACATCCTGGGTTTCGGGTTGCAGTTCTAGGACACCAGCAAAGGAGACGTTTTGTCTATCTATCGTCAAAGCTGCGAGCGACACGGCCTTACCAAACACCATTTTAGCGCTGCCACTCTTCCGATGATGTCTGACACTCCTGTTCTGGTTCTAATGTGATGTTTCTCACCCTGTCCACTATAATGATTCCCAACATTGCTCTTTACATAGCTCTTTGGACAATTTCATCTTTGGACATAGCTCTTTACATAGCACTTCCGTTTAAGGTTGATAGGGGTTTGTGGATTTTTTTAAATATGATCTAATTTACAAAAGGCAGCCCAACCCTAACCAATTCCTCGGTCGATTCATTTATGCATCAGTTAAAATAATATAAAATACTTATTGGTCACAGAATAAATATTTTATCGAAAATTTAAAATTCATTACCAATACAATCAAAATTTATACCAGTGTGTCGGAATGTCGCATATTTACCCTTATTATTCCAACATCATGTGTGGCTAGACATAGTATTTTTTACATCAACTCTTACGTCAAGTTAGACATAGACATTATGATGCATTTTTTTTAAATTAACTAATCTAAATAATCCAATGTGACATTTTATTGTGACTCCTTTACGTATTTTTTTTTTGGTTAATTAAATAAACTTAAGACGTTAACACTGTGGAATTCCATAATGACGAATATTTTATAAATCAAAACACTGTTTTTTCCACTTTTGAGTTTATTTATATATAAACGAGATGCCTATTGGTGGCGATGAGGTTCACAACCCATCACACCGCGTCTCCCGCGGAGCGAAAAGAGAAGGATGGAGTGCCGCATCAGTAAAAGTGTGACGGTCCATTCTTTCTGCCTACCCTTTCGGGGAGACGGCGTGATGGTTAGTTAGTTAGTTAGTAAACGAGTTTATATCGTTCTGAAGCCTTCGAAACATGTCGAGAAAAATAAACTCAAATGTGCAAAAAAAACAGTGTTTTAATAAAAAAAACGTAATTAATTACACAGTTGATGATAAGAAATAAAATTATAATTAAGGAGTTCAAAGGATGAAAGTGTAAAAACTAAATAATATATGACTCATACACACTCGTTGGGTTTTACCCTCACTACTTTTATATTTGTGTGTGTGACGAAAAATTAGTTGTGCTCCCAGAAATCGAATATTGCATCGGTCAATTTTGGCCTTCCAGATACCCTGTCCACTCAGAGGTGGCCCCCAGCCCACACGAAGCCTACATCACCCGTCACGTCAGTGGGAAGAACAAGGATGACTATGACAACAGTCGCCGTGTAAGTTACGCATATTATTCCTATATTTAGAAAAAAGAAGCCGGATCGCCCCCTTATGTATGAAAGTGAAGCATGTAACTGGCAAAAGAAGGATGAAAGTAGAATATATGCAATAGAAATGAGATCTCTAATAAAGAACAGTGTAGCGGTTCATCCTCTCTGCCTACCCCTTCAGAGAAACAACATGATTGTTGGTTAATTAAGTATTTTTAAACTATAGTAACTTAATAAATATTTCCAATGAATGCCTGCATATGTATTGTTTCCTCTGAAGATATTGATAAACATTTTTGTGATGGTGTCGGAGTAGATGGGCTTCCTGTGGTCGTGGAACCACATGATATCCAAGAAGTCGCGCTCGTCCAACACGCCGGCCACGGGTGATGACAACTTCCAGATTCGTTTCCTCCGTGACTTCAAACACTTCTGTGCCAACCAGGAGCAGCGCCTCGCACACTTCTGGGAGGTCTGCTGGGAAGCCAAAGAGGGCATTGGCGGAGAAGACAATTAAAAATGCCGTATATATTTTTTTAGCTTTCATTGTTTTACTGATCTAATTGGTATATCTTCCCAGCTGATTACGAAGACTGCAATTTTTCCCTCGACTCCTGATAAATCAATATCAGTGTAATATTTTTTTAAATTATTTATTGGTTAATTAATATGAATGAAAACGTCTGTCTTTCCTAGAAGAATAATAATATAATAAAACTCCTAAGTTTTATTATATTTTAGGTGGAATTACACGTTTCGCCCTTCTAAGGCATTATCAAATGTCTTTTGCATTTGATAATGCCTTAGAAGGGCAAAACGTGTCATTCCATGTAAAATAAATAAAACTGCTAGAAGACAGACATTTTCATTCATGTTAATTATTTAATAAGGAATTATACATCATTATTCAATAAACAAAATATATAATTGATGTAAAACTCCATTTTAAACAATTAATATGAATGTAAATATTCGTTTTCTAGATGTTTTTAGTTTATGGGAATGACATGTTTCATCTTTCTAATACGTTTTCAAATATTATTATCAAACATTTGAAAATGCTTTAGTAAGGTGAAACATGTCATTCCCATAAAATTCTAGAAAACAGATGTTTTTATTTGTATTAATAAACTGTCAATCCAATGTAAACAAAAATAATCAGAAAACTCTTTTTAAGTTTATTTGGTAGCAGACCAATTGAAAAGTTTTATAGTACTTGTAGCCATGCGCTATCAATCATCACTTTGCCTGGTCTGCTGCAATGGATTTTATATCGACCATATAATGTTGAGTGTGCCATAGCAACTTCAGATCTCCAGTTATACCTGGCATTCCTAATATCATCTGGCGTTATCTATGCTATGCTGGTCTGAGATTCTATTTTTTATATTATAAATTTAATATTTCTTATAAATATAATAACTAATATATTCCATATTTCATCTACGTACTCGCAAGGAAATACTATTCTGATAGGTAAATATTTAACCAGCAAGGCATAACACTCCACATGTTGATGGAACAATGTGAAATACACACGATTTTGATGAAAATTTTTTTTTTTCAGTTCATGAAATGGACATAACTTCTCTAAATCAAAATGCTGAGCCTATTTTATCCTTTATTTTAATTATTGTTACAGTTTTTATTATATTCTTTATTAATTATGATAAAATGGCTGTGTCATGTGATCTAACTTTACTGTAGCTTTTGAAATCGAACAGAAGAACCTCCTTTCTTCCCTGCTAAACATTCATAATTTATGATAATACGCATCGGCAGAAAGATTCCAAATATCTTAATTGGCTTTCCAACAATCCAGAGCGGTTGGTAGTAAGCTAGCTGTTCACTAATAATAGAACTTGTATTTTGAGAGATTCAGTTTTCTTTAGTCGATAAGTTTTAGATACGAAGCCATCCATTGTTGTTATTTACTGTAAAAGTCAATTACCCCCTTAGTGCTATAAGAATAATAAAGACACGTTATTAAAAGATTTGCTTAATTATTATCCAAACATTTTCCAACACCCATTATCTGTATACATTAATTTTAAGCCGATAATTGAAAGGAATAGCCATCCTAATCCCAAGATGGAGAAATATTGTAACATAATACTTTTCAGAGGTCCCATTGTTGGCAACGAGGTGTACAGCCTAAAGAGAGAAAAAGAAATAATAAAAGGAGAAAAGGAAAATATAAAACACATTTATTTGTATGAGATTATTTTATTACAGAAGTAGAAATACCTAAATGCTTAAAAAATATTTGTTTCACATGGATATAAATGTTCCCTTTACACATTCAAACATCCAAAGTATGACACCGTTCGGTAAGGCAGTCTTCACTCTCTGAGCATCGCTCCAATCACAACTCGCGGTCCCGTGCCGAGGAATATTCATGTTTTCATAAAACATTCAAAAACTATTTGAGCACTCCCACAGAATAACTAAGATATTACAGTGTTATCTTACCTAATTGTCACAACTAGAACTTAAAATTAAAATAAAATTATGCATTTCATTTCAGATGCATCTATTAGTGAAGTCCTCGTGTCAAGTAAATACTCTTCTTACAATTATGTGAATCTTTCGTGCACACAATTCATGTAGTTAATACAGTTTTCTGGTAATAAAAACTATTGTATCAATGTGTGACTTGTATAGCCTTTATCCCCTATAAGGGCATATGATAAAGCCAAAAAGAAAAATGTAACAAAAATACATTTAAATATTACAAAATCATACTCCTCACATTGATGGAAACATAAGATGAAATAAAATTAAAAAAAGCTTAAATTACAGCATAAAGTATTTTGAATAAGTAGTCTATTGAGTTAGACTGAAAACAAACATTAAAGTTAATTTGATTCTTACAATTAAAATGTGGTCAAATCATTCTCAATAATAAAAGTTGGTTCAATGTGCTATCACCTCTAATACCTTGTCTCTCCATTATACTTTATCTAATCTGCATTAGATTGTGACACACAGCAATATCTTCATTGAAGGTATTGTACATTTTATCTTTGATCGATTTTTTTGCTAACTCTATATCTCTCTCTCTCCAATATATTCATATTTATTACATTCTCATATATTGCGCCTCAAAAATACATGGCATCTAATATGAACTAAAATTGTTTACAAAAATAATATATCAAAAAATTATTTGTACTCCATTACACAATAAAATAAAAATTAAATCTGTATAATAATACTACCTTAGATTATTTAATTGGAAATACTTATTGTATACTAATTAGGTAGCGATAGAGAAATACAATTTTTTGCTCGGTGGGGGACTCTTTTCCAAATAGCAGTAAGATAGTGTAATTTAGCAAAAGTTAGTTAACAGTCTTGTACAAAGGCAATGCTAAAGTAAAAGATTATCACAAAGCAAAACAACATACTCCAGTGGCTACCTACGCATTAATTAAACTATATATTATTGTGCAGTGTCGCCATACTGCTGTCAGCGTAAACAGTGATAAGTGCCACATACTGAACTCCCTTTGGAGATAATCATGTTTACACTCACTAACACCACAATAATTGATATTAATCAATATTATTTTATGGTAAGGCTTAGCGTAGCTAAGTAAACATATTTCATATGAAAAATTATGAATTATAAAAATTGTTTTTTTTATAAAATGTGATTTAATTGCATCAGATTAATTATTTTAGAATGCGTTAAAAAAGCATATTATTAATTAAAAAAGCTTCTTTTCTCACATGTATACTAAAATTCAACTACAAAAGTTTAAGTTAATTGTGCAATTAATTCTAATGACTGAAACATCTAAAGTATAAACAGCAGAGGTGGCGAAATCACAAACATTAGCTTCAATCAATTGGAATTATACAGCTACAGATATACTTAAAATTAAGTAAAGAAAAGATATGAATCTCAAAAGAATAATTCTAAAAATCTCTCAACAAATTATTAGAAAAACAATTGTGTTTAAAGATCGTGTGAATAGCTCCGCTTACTTCTCCCCGAATACCAAGAGTCGGGTCAGCATGGAAGTGATGCAGGGAATCTGCTTTTGTTGGTGCATGATGGGACTATCGGGAGTGTTTGACTCGAAGTCGTAGGCCACACGCTGCGACACAAATGTCAGCAACGTCAAGATATCGCGATCTTTGCCGTGAAAGCGTAGCTCCTCAGCAAGCGCCTGGATGAACCAAGACCCGCGAGTTGTGTTCCTCCAGGAATAGTAGCCGGGCACCGTGGAGTAACTGATTAAGAAGTCGGCATGGATGGGAATGCGGTACGTAGTGAGGCCCCCGCCATCGGTCTCCGTGGTGTTGCTCAAGATTGCGCCTCCGTCCAGCTTGTCCCCCTGGCACGCCTGGATGAAGAACATCTTGGGCTTACCCGCCAAGGTGGGGCACTTGTCCGCCGTGAAACTGTGCCATAACATCTCGGGTTTGTAGAAAGTATCTTTCGCATACAACATCCCTAACTCGCCGTGGGACAAGACGGCGACGAAGATGCAATCATTGTCGCTATGATCCAAGCTCGCGGCGTCGTTAATGTAATCGATCAATTGCTTACAATTCAAATTATTGAAGACAGTTGTTTGGAACCCCAGGGTTTTCAAAACATTATTCAAACTGCTGCAATCGACGCTGGTGCCAGAACGACTTTTCAGACCATGAATGTCAAAATGTTCGTGGTTAAATATTAAAGCCAATCCGCGTTTCTTGTGCTTCATATTATAATAGTTAGATTCTCTGGATGTAGGCATCTTTGCGATAGTTGGGGCTTTATTTGGAAAAAGTGTCCCTTTAGCATCTCCTTCATCTTTATCTTGCCTTTGTTCCGTGCTGTGACCATTGCTGGAAGTCGTCTTTTGTTGCGTTTCTACTTCAGAATCCATTGTATTTGTATGAGTTCTTTTTTCTCTAATTCTCTATTACGCAATAATCTATGAAGTTATTTTAAGAAAAATATAGTAGAAAAATACACTCTTGCACTAGCGAAATTATTTCAAAATACAGAAAAACAACGCTCCCAGCAATCTTCAAATAACGTCATAGACACTAAACAGTTATAGACAAAAAAACAGTATCCTTGTCACAAATATTTTTGATCCCATAGACACCATATAATATATTTTTTCTTCTTCTTTTTTTATGGCTTTTCACCGCTTGTGGGTGTTCTGGCCAGTCTCAAGTAAGGGTAGTTGTGTAATAGTAGTAGTATCAATTGATAAATATGTATTTTTTACAACTCATTCACTCCCGATCGAGCTTCCCAACATTTGCCAATATGATTCGTAAATTTTAACATTATAATATATGAGATATGCTCCGGGATGTATTATGATATGAGATTGAAACCAATATTTACTTAAGATCTAAAGAAGACTTACATGCTATTCGCTGACTAACGAATTAAAACTAACGTAGACTACAAGACGATCACGCCATGAGGAAGGCGTTGATCTGCGGCGAGGACCGACGCTGACGGAAGCCGGCGTGGCGGCGAGTTGGCCAGCACGAGGACTGCCAGAGGCTGCACGGCACAGAAGGCTGCCCGACGTCCACTATCTATCTATCTATCTCCCGGGCTGCAAGCATCATGCGGATGATGCACGGCAGGGCACGGGTCTCCTTCATAGCGACAGCGGCGGCCAGCATCAGGCCCCAATGGTGATAATGGCCCTGCATAGGCCCTGTACGAGGTTGTTTGTCAGCTAGCTCGGGCGCTGTTGCTGGCGCCATGCGGCACGTATTCCGCGATCTCCTCCTCATTCAGATTATATCCCCGGGGTTCGACCGTCCGTCGGGCCGGGGGTGATGTTGCCTCGCCGGGGTCCGGGGTGTAAGAGAGCTCCCTCGCTCCTCGAACCTCATGAACTTCCAAAAGCCGCAGGGTGGGTAAATAAAATTAAACATAACTAAGATTAAACCAGCCTTTTTTTCAATTTTTCTCTTAATTAGTGAACATAACAGGTATTCATTATAAACAAAAACTCGAACTGTCTGTCCAAATTAGGATATACCAGAAGGAAACATCAAATATTTTTATTGACGAAGAAGAGATTATATTAACTTTAAAAGTCCACGTCTCTAAACCGTAAAGTAAGACCGACCATACGTAACGACCATTCATTGTCTCAGCTTTAGGTTTATATTGTTATCATAGAAGGTTTTTCATTTTATTAAAAGCTGTTTGTGCCGCTTCTATTTTGCATTTTATCTCAGTGTCAGGGTCAAATTTCTCAGTAATGATGCTTTTCAAGTACCTGAACTGTTTCACCCTCTAGATACCAACACCCTTTAGTGCAAGATGGACATTTGGATGAAAATCCATAATTTTAGTTTTGTTCACATTAATGTTCAAACTAAAACATTCATGAGCGGTCAATTTTATCAAGCGGTTCTTGAAGGTCTTTTAAACTGTCTGCAATAAGGGCGGTGTCATCCGTATATTTAATATTCACACTCCATTGACCTTCACACCGAGATTTGTCTGTATCTGTCAACGCTTCTTTAAAGACCAAGTCAGAGTACAGATAAAATAAAGTTGGTTGAGGTTCTCCCATTTTCTAATTTAATGATAGCGTCTTGGTCCCAGTACAGGCTCTTGATTATTCTCACATCCCTCTCATCTATACTGCATCTAATTAAATTTGTGTGTTTAACCATGTCAAACGCTTTTTCATTATCAATGAAACAAGCATCCTTTCTTTAGTCATAATTTTTTTGTAATATGTTTATTGTTGTCAGCCCTTCACGAGTACCAAAACCATTCCTGAACCCAAACCTCAGTTACTCATATCATCCAAATCTCGCTCGCATTTCAGTCTTATTCTGGCATGTATTATTTTAAGAAATAATTTCAGAATATGGCTCAGAAGACTTATAAGGCGATATCATCACATTTCTGGGGTGTTGTTTTTTGGGTAATGTAATAAATACAGATTTTAACCAATCTTGGGGGATAGTCCCTGTGTCATATATTTTATTAAACAGTCCAAGTAAAAAATCAATATTATTTTCATTAACCAACTCGATAAACCTCCAAAGGGATTTCATTGGGTCCACAGGCTTTTCAAGGTCTAGATGTTGATATAGCATGTAGTATTTCAGATTTCAATATAGCAGGACTTTGACTATGTTTTGATATTTCAACGTCAATGGAAGAGTGTTCTTATATAATCTTCGCATGTTTTTAAGATTTCCAAATCTTCCAAGATCAAGTTATTAGATTCGTCAGTGAGACAGGTAGGTTTAGGCTTCCTACTGAGGCTAGTCAGTTCTTTTCGTTTTTTATGCATATTAAATGAGTCGTGTATCTGATCATATCGTTCCAACTCATCACACTGTCTCTTCATCCACTCTTCCTTTGCTTTTTTAGTCTCTCATATTATAGTCCTCTGGAGGTTTAAATTTCGTTGCTATTGCGATCCCTGATGTTCTGTCATCCACTGTTTTTTACAAATAATTTTTGTAGATTTTAGATGTTCTTTACAGACATTGTAAATTGTGTCATTATTGTTCATCTGTTGTAGTTTTTCATTTAATTCAGTGGATACTGTGCCTCTAATGCCTGCAATTTTCAATTTTACAATGTTAACTCTCTTATTCACAAATCTTTTTGCTGTTATTTTTTATTTCAATTTAATATCTATATAACTTATTTCAATTTACTAATAAGTGGATTATGATCTGATCCTATATCGGTTCCGGGATATGTTGTGGCACGTTTAATGCTGTTTCTGAATCTTTCTCCTATCAGTGCAATCTGGTTTCTGATAGGATTGGGGCAAGATGGATTGTCTTGTGGTGATTTCCATGTGTATAGTCTGCGTTTCGGAAGCTTATACCATGTGTTCAGAACTACCAAACTCAAACATTCTATCACCTCTGCTATTAGACTGACCTAGACCAGGGATGCCGAACGAGGGACCCGCGGGAGAAATTATCTGACCCACTTGAACTTTCAGAAATGACGCCATCTTGGATAAGTTTCGTCTCGTGTAGGAAGGGAACTAGCGGTGAGGTAAGCGATCCGCTCACGAGTTAACTCAAAGAGCCGTTTTGATATTTAATAAAAACAAGTAAACTTTTTGTAACACTTTTATTTTTACAAGAAAGACCACAGGTTTATTTACTTTTCCACATAATTACCACCAATATTAAGACACTTGTCATATCCAACTACAAGCTTTTGTATTCTGTTGCAATAGAAGTTTGTCGCCTGATTTGATAGCCACTGCAACACGGCCCTTTTTAGGCTATCGTCATCATCGTGGCATTGGCATCCGAGATGCTTCATCAGATGCAGAAAAATGTGGTAGTCACTGGGTGCTTGGGCATTAAACATCGCCCAAGAAAGTGATGTTTAAGCAGACAATTTCCCCCTGGAAAAGCATGTGTACCGTGTTTTAGGACAGGAAAGGGGTGATGCTAATTGATTGTATTTATCAATAAATGATATGAAATATAATAGATATTGTAAAAAGAGGAAGTAGCAAATAAATAATAAAACACATTTTAGTATCACAATAATTTATTTTATAGAAGTTTTTTAAAAACAACTGTAAACATTTTGAAGGTCCTCAACTCTCAATAATATAAAACAAAAAAAACTTAGCAGCTCCTTGCCACACTACGTACAGGGTGGTCCACACGCGCCTCGGGGACACCGGGATTACGTAAATTTAAATAAGACATTTAAGAAGAAATAAAATAAATACACCCTACTCATTAATATTTTACAAATTAAACCTAATCGCTCTTTACATAAAACAAAAATTAGTAAAAATGGTTTGTAAACAAGTAGAAGTGTATTAACGAGGTTAAACTATAAGAATACAATTTTCTACACATTTTAATTTAATTCTTAAACAATAAACTCATACAAAAGAAAAAAAATCTACACAAATGATGTCACAGTATGCATCCAAAATAAATATTAAAGAAAGTTATATTAAGAAAGACGTAAACTAAAACAAACTGAAGAGGGATATATTTACAAGTTATTTCATAAACTAAACAAATAGTACACATACAAGCTCCTCCCGCCTCCCCACAGTTCCGTCTCCACTCACCCAACACTCCACCAGTGTTATCACATAAAGTGAAAACTTCCGCGAGTGCAGAGGATACACAATACATTTTACTTAACAAAAGATCTATTCACGAAGCAGATGCAATGGGATGTACACTGTACAGCCTCTGCCATAACAGAAAACAATTTCCTTTTCACATTTGTACTGTACGCACATTTTGTATACTTGATTTGTTAAATATCTATGCAACTCATTTTGCGTAAACATAATTTAGCCAACATTTATTTTAAAATGCAAAGCTGATTATGATATACACAGAACATGTTTGCAGCTTAGACGGAAAGGAAATTTGTAATTTGGAAGCTGTGTGACAATTATTACAACGTTGCCAAAATTAGAATCAAACTAGCTCAACTAGTTCTATTCTAATTTGTGTAAAAATAATATGTATAAAGATTTGCATTTTATAAATGTCAACATTGATGACACCAGGTATGTGTGTTAAAAATCTATGGTTAGTTGATAAAAATGTGAAAAAAGAATCAAAATTCTCCCAGATTTAAAAATAGAATGTAACCATTCTGTTTCCTTTTTCCCTCTTCCGGACACATGTTGTCAAATTATAAGTCAATTCAATGAAAATCGATGTATTTATTATATGACATATTTTATATAAATAAATAAAAATCGCTGGCAGAAATAAATTTACGGATACCAAATAAATTTACAACAAATTACCAGGTTCAAGCGTTTTAATCTATTTTGAGAAACTTATAAACAAATAAATCATAATAAACATATGGAGTAAGGAATATACATATTTTTGAGAAGTAGAAATAATTGCAAATAAAGTATAAAAATGTTATAAAACAAAATAAAATGCATTGAATTAACAACGTATTTGGAAAACAAATAATGATTTTAAATTATAAATATGAAAGATGCAACTTTAATAATTGAAACACACATAATAATTTTAAGGAAGGCAAATTTAAAACTATAAAAAAATATATATATAAACATTTCCAAAGATTAAATAATGAAATGAAAAGCTCCTTCGAATCAATGCCGGCGGAACCACGTGTATTCTTCACAGGTAAACATTTATTTCAAGATAATCTATATAATATAATGTAGGTTAATCAAATGAATTTTTAAGTATTAATCTATTTAAATGATCTGATGAGATGAGAATGAAAAATAATTTTAAATACAAGAGCAACAGCTTGTGAATAGGTTTAACTTGTTTTGTTCATCATTCAGCTCTCTACATAACCAATTGGAGTAAATAATCATTCAAAAGTTCTCAAATAATATGAAATTAGCCGGAAAACCAAATACAGTACACTCCCCATTTTCCGGGGTCGGGTTAACCAGGAAGCGGATCATCCGGGACACTTGGGTCATTGAAAAAATATTTTATAAAAACAAAAATATTTCACAATAGTACTTATAATGCAAATAAAAACTCAAATCTGTCACAATGACATTGGGCATTCAGTTCACATTTGCGCCACCGCCAACATACATTTGTGGCTCTATAGTCGTGTCATAAAGTTTCGAGTTTGCAATTTATAATATTACATAAATTTTTTTTTTTTTTTACTAATAAAAGACTAATATCAAAGATTTACATCAATGATATTAGAATTTATTTTACAATCTTCAATGTGAGCAGAAAAAAGCTCATTATTATGAAGAAGAAATCTGGTCGTGTCCAGGCTTGAACCCATGTTCCCTGGATCAGGAGCCAAGCGTTCTATCCCCTAGACCACCACCCGAATTTCTTTACATTTACAATTTCTCTTTGTTTACATTTTTTTCATGTTTTCGGATTAACCAGGATTTTTTTTCACTGTCCATCCCGGAAAATCGGGAGTATACTGTATTAACTTTGCCAATAAGTTTGCATATCAATTAAATAAATTTTTTGATTTTTGAGTTAGTTACCACACAAGTAAATTAATATTTTTTATTTTAAAATATTACTTTAAGCACTAGGGTGATATAGTCACTGATATATAATTACATATTATGAAATAGTCACACAAAACATGAAGGGTGATTAAAACTTATAACTAGGTAATTTACAGTGGACTGGAGTGGGGCCGCGACCCTCCCCCGGCGCCAATAGAGAACGTGACGAGAGTGAGCATAACTTCTTGGTCCAGCAAAAAGTATAACATCTCGGTGAAAACAATAAACTCCATTCAAATGCTGTAATGCAAAGTGTTTTACTAATGTCGACAGTAGAAACCGAAGATGCAATTCTGGAAAACAGAAATGCTAAAAAAAATTAAGATTTGATGTCTTCGATAATATCCAACTGGACATGATAAAATTAAGCTTGGAATCTTATCTCCAATTATAATAATCTCTGGGAATGTGAAGAACCCTTTGGTTTAATTTATTATTTGATATCCTTTGCAGAATATATTTTTTGTAAATACGTTTTTTTATGAATTTTCAAGACACTATTTATTTTATACTTAAAAATATTATTTTACATAAAAAAGAGCGGAAACTTCAGTGAATCCAATTGTACACAATTATATATCATCTATTAACATCTCACATATACAACAATGTATACATTTCAAATGAAAGATGACGAGAAGTCATAAAACTAGCGGATATGTGTGCATATTGTTGCGCTTAAGACATTTCAACAGTAAGGCGTGTCGAGAACGAACGAACCCTGGACATTTACTAATACGTATATATTTACAGCTGTACTTAAACTAATGGGGAATGGATCCAAACACATTTGGCTACTCTGGCCCTATCTGCCGCTCTGTGATATGATCACAAGACTATACTTACACTACTATGGAGGACCGGACTGTTTCAGGATCTAATTGTATGAACAATAAAAATAGATATTTTCCTATCTACAATCTAATTTCTGTTACAGTTGGCACTGTTTTAAGGCATTTTTCTCGTCTGCGAGAAATGGATACTTGGTAATTAATCACTGGATTTTGTACATTTTCAGCGAGCACCGCGACACTAACCATCTTGCGTCGTCCTTAATAATATACACGCACGCCGCTACTGTGGACAGCGTGAATCAATTTCAACTGAGTCAATTTCGCAACTTAAGCCAGTTATCAATCTGATGTGTCTTTCAGCTAAATATACAGTAGAAATGGCACTCGGTAGACATTGTTATTAATAAACTTGCATTGATAACGGATGATATTTAACCGTAAATAATTTGCCCCAAAAGAAAGGAATCCAGCCTTACTTGACAAACTAAGAATAAAGGAATAAGTTAAGAGCGAGGCGCGATGTTAGCAAATAATGGTGCGGTCCACATGGCCCGAGAGGCGCTGGGCGCACGGAATGGCACTCTGCGGGCACTCGGCCGGGGCGGACCGCAAGCACGCGGCGCACTCGCTTCCTTTAAGAGCGAAGCGCGATGTTAGCAAATGATGGCGCGGTCCACGTGACCCGAGAGACGCGGGGCGCACGGAACGGCACACTGCGGACACTCAGCCGGGACGGATCGCAAGCACGCGGCGCACACGCGCCCCTTACCCTTCTGGGAGGCCAGTGGCTTATTCTCTTTGGTGTGACTCTTCCCGTTTACGTTGCCCGGCAGGGAATCATACGTTTTGCACACTTCCAAAACTATTTTGCTGTTCTTGTACACTCCGTTGGATTCACATTTATCCCGGACGGCAGAACTCATAATTTCTGAACAGAATTTTGGTACATCAGGCTGGAATTTTTTACATAAATTAAGAACTGAGGTTGGGGAGTCCGGATGTGATTTCCGACTGACTTTAGGAGTGGAGGGGGCATCTGGAAAGGGCGGTGCTGCATCTCTCTGGTGAGATAGTTTTAACGGAACCAGGACAGGGCTTCTGTCAATTTCTTCGTTTTCATCTTCTGTTTTGTTGTTACTATTACTATGACCATTTTCTGACATAATGATGCGCAGTTGACCGTTTACATTTTCCATAGAGTTAGAGTGTTGGCTGCCTAAACTAGGGATTGGCGGTATTTTTGGTGTATTACTCAGCCACGGGTGCTCCAAACATTGCTCTACTGTGAGCCGGCATCTGGAAAAACAATCACAAGTAATGAATATTGATTGGAATCCCAATAATCAAAACTTCAAGAGAACTAATTCATTAAAATCATATTTTAGTCAAAAAAAAACAATTTGAAGAATTATAAAGATCAACAAAAGTTGCTCTGAGAATTACAGACATTGTTCAAAAAACTTCTAACTGCAATTATTCTTACTTAGGATCGACGACGAGGGCCTCTCTGATGAAGTCAAAAGCTTCAGCTGAAACATCAGTGAAGATGTCAGGCTCAAAGGAGAAGGTGCACTTGGAAATGTTGAGGAAAGTCTCCTGCTTATTGGCACCGGCGAAGGGACTATAGCCGCTCAGCAACACATACGCCAGCACACCCACGGACCAGATGTCAGTGGACAAGGAGATGGGCTCGTAGGACAGGACTTCTGGAGCTGAAACCACATATATACGGTTAATCAACATCTAACACGACGTGATGGTCAGGAGAGAGAATGGTTAGCGCTTGATAAAATTTCTTCCTAATATCATTTTACCATACAAAATCTAAGGCAGGGATTCTCAAACATATTTGGCAAAGGAACCCTTTTGAAACACTAAATATTTCACGATGACCTAAAATATGCATAACCTGGATTAATGTTTATTATTTAATAAAAACCACACATAAATAGGTACATTATACACTACTGACTTCTAAAACAGTAAACAAAATAACACTTTATTGATTCCAATGTAAATTGATAAAATGGTTTCCATTTAATGGGAGGTATGAAATTGTCTCGATGGAGCCCTCGCGGAGGCCTTCAGAACCGCTGGTCTAAGGGATCTCATCTCTACTGCATTTATTCTGCTCTCATCTTTCTTTCAATTTTTAAAAGGTTTGAAAAAAAATATATATATATTGATACTCACCAACATAATCCGGCGTGCCCAATATCTCTCTGATCTCCACACCGGGCTCAATGAGCCTGGATATGCCAAAATCGCACAGCTTCACATCACCGTTGGGAAAGTCATCGGTGAGGAGCAGGTTCTGCGGCTTGAGATCCAAGTGCGCCACGTTGCGGGCGTGCAGGTGTGAGAGGCCCTCCAGGATCTGTCTCATGGCCAGGCGTGCATGCTCTTCTGGGAGGTGTTCCTCGTCATCCAGGACCCTTTGCAACTCACCACCAGCGGCACTGAAACAAATTTTGATTATAGAAAAAGCTGAATATGACAAATATACTAATGTTTTATGGAAGTTAGATTGGGATAGTATAAATTAGGGATAGATATTAAAAACTCCAAAGGGGTAGGCAGAAAGAATGGACTGCCAAACTGTCCTTTCCTGACATACTCCTCAATTCTCAACATTCATACATCGTGCCATGCACGCACATCGATTTCTCCGACTCCTCACATGGTCGACGTCTAATAATAGATTAATTTTTTTGATAAACTTAAGGCGTTAACACTGGAAAAAGCACGATAGACGATAGATTGTTACTTGTAGATAGTTATTGCCGGTCATGACACATTATCAATTGTTCTTTGCTCCATCACGCAGAAACAGCCTGCCTTTGGTGATGCCAGTAGGAAGAGCAATTCGGTCGCTGATTCTAATCGTCTCGGATTTGAACATTGTTAGTATCAGTGAGGTAATGTTCATAAAAATATATTACAAATTTTGGAAAGAGTATTGCCTCACTGATGTCGATCGTGATTTGGGATCCTTCTGAGATACTTGAATGTTGTCTCTTAATTTCATATCAATATTGAACTAACTAACTAACTAACCATCACGCCGTTTCTCCGGAGGGGTAGGCAGAGAGGATGGATCGCCACATTGTTCTATCCTGGCATAATTCTCGCGCATCTTCTACATTCACACATCGTGACATGCACGCTCGTCGATTGTTCCTACTTCGAACATGGCCGCCTTTCAGTAATTTATTAATTTGGTCATGCCATGTTGTATAATGGTCATCATTATCATCAGCCGTCTGTCATCCACTGCTGAATGTAGGCCTCTCCCAAAGCACGCCACCGCCCCCTATCCATTGCCGCTCCCATCCATCCATGTCCAGCAGTCCTTTTCAGATCGTCGGTCCAGCGGGTAGGGGGACGTCCAACTCTACGGAATCCTGTACGTAGTCTCCACTCCAGAACCCATCTTCCCCATCGGCTGTCGGTTCTCCGACAGATATGACCAGCCCACTGCCACTTCAGCCCGCCTATCCGTAGAGCCACCTCAGTCACCTTGGTTTGTTGTTGAATAAATTCGTTTCTAAACCTGTCCCTCAAGGTCATTCCATATCAATATTGTATTTTTGTTTACCGGTATAAGCCTAAATGAGACGCCTAGATGTTTTTTTAGTTTGTTATGTCTCATTTTTGTATATGAAAGAAAAAATAAAAATAAATGATGGAATCCATCTAGGGTTGAAACTCACAGCTCCAGAACGAGGACGACCTCGTGGCGGGCGTCGAAGACCTCAACGAGGCGCACGAGGCGGGGGCTCCCGGCGCACAGGGCCAGCACCGCCATCTCGTGACGGATCTCGCGGGACGTGTCCTGCGCGCGCCGCCTCTTCCTGATGAACTTGGCCGCATACTCCACACCGCTCGCCAGGTGACGGATCTTGCGCACGGACGCGAATTTGCCCCTGAAAAAAAATAATAACAAAAATCAAGAAATATTCACAACAACAACAACAACAATGGGTGCTATTTGAAACTTTGAAGAACACGTATTAATACGAAACCAACCGTTAAGAAGTTGGAGTCGCGCAAGATAGAAAATAAATGGAGAGGCCTACATGGCTAGAGAGAAGAAAAATAACCGTTTAATAACATAAGGAATGCGACAATCAAAAGTGCAGGCCTTTTTAATTTAAAATATATTTTTTAGAATAATGACGGATCGCAACACTGTTCTTTCCTGACATATTTCTCTCGATCCCTTAACATTTACACATCGTTTAATGCACGCACTTCGATATCTCCGGAAAGTTTTCCTCGGTCTTCCTCTATTTATTGTTCCGTTTACGTTTTTTACCATTATTGAATCGTTCACTCTTTCCATGTATCCAAACCATCTTAAAGACCCTTTCATTTTTTTGTTCATACACTACGCACTGCATTCACTTCTTATATTTGAAATTGACACTTTATCATACACAGATTTAATCTGAGATCTGAATTCTACTGCATTCGTTCTACTTTCATCATTTTTTTAGCAGTTCCATGCTTTTTTTTCCATACATAAGGGTCAGCCAAAGAATACCATTGTGCACTGTGCACACAAAATAGTGTAACTAAATTTTTCTTGTAATTTCTATTTCCTCTGAAAACAAACAATAATTACTTTAACGAAGAGATTACGCTAAGCCAGTCGATAAACATTTGATTGATATGAGCGTCGTGATAAACACTGCGCCCGGTTCTTGGAAAAATGTGAGTTTTAATACAAATTGATATGCCAGCACTGCACAGACAACAGCGCACACCATTTTGTATGAAGGTATTTCATAATTAAGGTCGAATTAAAGCCTTTGTAACATTACCGTTAGCACGAGATCCGAAATGCCCAAAAACGAATCTAATACGTGTTTAGTACCAATCGCGGGTCGCGATCTCTGCTACGGAAAAAAATGGTAAACTATAATTAGATTCCCGCATATGGTGCCTCGGAGTCAACTTCCGCGTAATAATTACTATTCCGACAAAGCGGTGAGTCACCAAGGAGAGATAACTTTATTACGATAGTCTCCGAGCCTCTTCCACTCGGTTCTGCCGATCAAACAGCACACTTAGAACTTCGTCATTTCACGTATAAACTACTGCAACTCACGGTATGTCGGACAACCCAAAAAACACCTAGAAAGACTATCATTTATAATGAATGCTGCGGCGTTTTTAATTTTTGGTGCATCAAAATTCGCTCAAGCAGCCTAAATGCTCTACTGACTACACTGGTTAAGGGTTACCCGAACGAATTGAATGTACACTATGTTGTAAACTTGATGTACGGCTGCGAGACATGGTGCCTATCCGAAAGAGATAAGCGGAGACTAGAGGCTTTTGAGATGTGGTCCTATAGAAGACTATTAGGAATTTCCTGGAGAGACCACATCACGAATGAGGAAGTTCTTCGAGGAATCGAAGGAGGAAGGCACCTGCTCAGGACCTTGTCCGAAAGGCGTGCAAGATGGATCGGCCATGTAATACGTCAAGAAGGTCTCTTGCATGCCATAATGGAGGGTATGACCGAGGGGACAAACTCTAGGGGACGCCCACGCCGAGAGTACCTGGAGGACCTGTTGGTGGACGTGCGCTGCTCATCATATGCAGATTTCAAAAGAGCCGCACAAGACAGAGAAGAATGGAAGAGAAGAATACCAGAAATTGCTGCAAACCAATCCCAGGATTGAATCTTTCTAGCTAACTATGTTTACTTGTTAACAAGGCCCTACACGGACAAGCACCCCACTACCTCACAGACTAGTGCAAGCTAATTGACCTGAACCCTCGGCAGTTAAAATGGTCTGCAAGAGAAGAATCTATAAATAAACATCTTGTCCGACGGCGCTAAGGAACTTCAAATTTCGCCGATCGTGCTTTTGGCATCACGGAACTGGCGGCGTGGAAGAGATTGTCCTACCTTATTCGCAATCAAGACAATGAAAGAGTTTTCAGGAGCTATCTTAAAACTTTCCTTATCTGTCACGAAAATGGCGCTATAAAAATCATGTTAGCAGCTCCGCTTATTTCTACCGATTTCGGTGAGCCGGCATCGAGAAACTATACTTCACGACGCGACGTACCGGGCCGCTAGCTTATTAGTATTTTGAAACAGTAGAATCAGATAAATGCCATTTAAGAAATCTTCGCGTTCCGGTGCATTACTTATACTTTTGTCGAAGAGGAAAGAGTAAAAACTGGTTCAAGATTCTAGATATCATGTTCACGTATGTACGAGCGATTGCATCACGTGCATCCATGGCGCCAGAGCCGAGCATACGAGACCAGAGCTGAGATACTAGAGTTGAGATAAATTTTAAACGAAATTCATTACATCGATAATTACGAAGAATAAGGAAAATTACAAAATCAAATAATTTCATTATCTATTATTCTCTATAACGAATCCAAGTGTACACACGATAATAAGTTATTGTAACACTCGCTGAAGTGGGTATGCGCAATTTTAATATTGGGAATGATATTTGATAAGCCGATATCAACATCGTCATCAAAAAAATAAACTGATACTCGATCTGGTAAGGACCAGTTCAAATACGTTTTCAATTATCGATCAAAATTGTGTTTCATTGCGCAAGTTATGCACTTCGCACCGCGAATCTGCCCATATCGAGAAACAAAAAGGCAACAATGAAAATGCCCGATGGATATAACGCAGAAATGGAGAACAAATGAACAAATGAACTGGTTATACCCCCGGATAAATTTCGGAGATCGGGCCTTCGCAGTGGCAGGTCCGTCCGCCTGGAATATGCTTCCTGCACGCCTCAGATGCATTGACAACCCGACAAACTTTAAATCTCAGCTAAAAACCCACCTTTTCAAAATATCCCATAAAATGTAAGCAACGGTTATCTGATTGCTGGTGTCACATGCAGCTCTCATGACTAAAAACATTGTCAAAGCGCCCTTGAGGTGAGCTATTCACGAAAACGGCGCTATACAAATTAGCCTAATTATTATTATTATTATACAATTATTATTATCTGGTGGGGTGAGTTCAATCACTGTGTATAGTTATTGGATTTATGTTCAACACCAATTGGGATCAAAAACTAATTTCTGATACGTGGCATCTTTGCAATGTCCAGCCTTATTTAATAATAAAGAACCCTACAGAACAAATAAATCATATATGAAATGATCGAACTCGAAATCTGTGGAATCGCCGAGTCTATTGACAATGCGAGACACGATTTCGTTCGTATTTAAAGTATTCACGGTATCCACCGGTCAGTCTTCTCGCGTGAATATATTATATACAGCAGCGACAATAATATAAGAGCCGCTGTAGAATGCGTGAGAAGGCGAGTAGGCACTGGAGCGCTCTAATTACTTCGGCCGGGAAACACACGCAGAAAGTCGGTTCCCGTCCGACTGAATGACGGAAACATTCTACGGGAGGAATCTTAATCGCTGCTGGTTCTGCCCCGGGGTTAAGTGATTCCCTTTTACTTTTTAAATTAGACATAATCGTTCTAATATATATAAATAGACCGGGAGGCGCATGGGACGGTGCGCGAGCACTAAAGATCTGGCGAACCCTTGCATCTGAACATGAACAGTTATATATTTTTTAAGTAATTAAATCATTATTTTGTCGACATGTTTCGAAGGTTTTATACCTTTTGACGACCTTCGTGACAGAGTGGCAATAGCTATGACTGCCACACAGAAGGTCCTGGGTTCGATTTCCGGCGATGACGGCAGATTCTCACGCTGTCATTGGTCTGGAGATAGACTAGCTACCTATCAAATGTCATGGAAATCAATAGCTAAAAAGTTGTATGCAGTAATTGCTTCCAAATAATTATGTATATAAAAATGTGGAAAGCAACGGGAAATTACCATATTAAAGGCACAAATGGGATCCCAAGAACCAGCAAAGATGTCAGACTTGCCCCAAATGAATCCGTAGGATTGAAGCTTATTTTTTTATTATTTTTTTTTTTTTCAGTATACAACAGGTCGCTTGAACCCAATTACTGTATACAATTTGTTTTTAAGCCGATATATTTATTCTCGTGACATGTGATAGGTAGCTAATCTATCGCTATTTTATTGTCACGAGAATTCTACACCAGACCAAAGACAGTGTGACAATCACACTGCCATCGCCGGGAATCGAACCCGGAACCTTCGGTATGTCAGTCAGAGCTCTTACCACTCTGCCACGAAGGTCGTCATTTTAATAATAAATAACTTAATCACCGAGTGCAGGTCTTCCAGAGAGTTTATATCGTTCAATAAGAGATTCCACCTGTTAACTAACACCTTAAGTTGATCAAAAATTGGAGGTACCCGTGGTTCTAGTCATCAAGTGTGCGCCGCACTATAAACTACTTGGAATTAATTACCACTTAATTGGGAAACCGATGCGTATTTTTTTTACTTACAATTAATGAGAAGGAATACTCGTTTCAGGATCAAAGAAACTACCGATTAAAAGGGAGGTACATTTGATAGGATGTGACGGTTGAAAAACATGTGGCCGCGGGTTTAATTACTCCGCGGCATGCACGCGACACGGGCGCGGGCGGGGGGAATGGACAGAAGAAGGAAAGTCCGTCGGTCCCTAGGAGCCATCTTCTTGGAGCGCGAGTAAGGAGCGGGTCGCTGACCGGGCCCGGCGAGCCATATGGCGCCCAATTGCGGGACTAATTACGTATTGTGCAGCCGAATCGGGTTTCACGCAGGGCCCTGCGCTATTGCCGAAACAGCGAGCAATATCGCCTTCCCGTTAGCCGGCCGGACAAGTACTCTCGGGAAGACGGATTCATCTTCTGCAAGTTCAACTGAAATTAGTCAGGCATACTTCTAGCAGCCAGAGTTGCCGACATCATGAATCATACAGCTAAATTAAAGTGGCAATGGGCTGGACAGGGCGATACCCGATAGAGACCCAGAATACAGTGGAGGCATTGCACAACGAAAAGGAGTGTCGGAAGGCGACCTAAAAGACGGACTGACGATATTGCCCAAATAGCTGGAACGACCTGAATGCGGAAGGGACAAGACAGGGACGAGTGGAAGAAAATGGAAAATGATCCAACAGTGGAGGGAAGAAGACTTCTAGTAGAGAGCTGCACGCTGATGAACTCTCTATGTGGACTGTTTCGTGAAAGTAGGCGTTACAAATAAAACTTACTAACAAACTCATCATCACACCATCTCTCTGAAGGGTAAGGCAGAAACAATGGAATACCACACTGTTCTTTCCCGAAATACATATCTCGATTCTTCAACATGCATACTTAGCGTTATGCACGCACGTCGATTTCTCCGACTCCTCACGTGGCCGACATTTTATATTTGATTGATTTGATCGTGCCACGTTTTCTTCGATCTTCTTCTTTCACTTGTTGCGTTTACGTCGTTTACATATATACTTTCGTTAGAATTATTTATTTCAATGTGTCCAAACCATCGTAATGATCCTTTCATTATTTTGTTCGTAACACTTTCATTCGCACTGCATATGCTTCATATAAATATTTACTACATTATCTCATTTCTGATTTCAACCTTCTTATGCCAGTTCCATGCTTTACATTCATACACAAGGGTCGGCACAAGAACGCAATTGTGCACAATTGAATTATTAAAAATGTAAAACGTCTAAAGTTTTATTACGCACGCGAACGGTAAAATGTTGTAATCAGTCGATCAAGAGAAGCGAGATTAATCGCACTGGCCGAGTCCACGTCAGTAAATAAATCTTTAATTGCGTGAATATTGACTGACGCTCGCGGCTTAATGCAGTCGATAAGACGCACAGCGCTGGCGACGGCGACGTGACACCTGAAAGGGCGTCGCGAGAATAGAGGAACGATTAAGAAGCAATCGGCTGCGAAGATCAGAGGATGTAATGGTCGGCTCGTGGCCGCAACATCCATCCCCGTAGTCGGCGAGCCACGAACTCGGGAAATTCGGAAACATAAGGAAAATAAAACGCATGCACAACACGCGAACGTCATAAAGGTTATTTCGTCATTAGAACATCGACTGTCTCAACCCGAAGTCGAAACTGCCTCTGATGAAGCGCGGAGTCTCATATTTATCTAAAAAAAATAACTTGTATTTCTGGAGATGTTTATTGATAGTTGTGGTATTTATTTTGTAAAACTCCATTATAAATTATAATGTAAACGCGATTGTTTTGATGATTTTACAGGACGATGATCACAGAATGCCCTCGTAAGGCGAAACATATTTGTCACAAAACTAACTAACTAACCATAACACCATCTCCCAGAAAGGGGAGGCAGAAAGAATGGACTGCCACACTTTAACCGATGCGGCACTCCATCCTTCTCTTTTCGCCCCCGCGAAAGACGCGGTTTCATGGGTAGCGAACCTCATCGCCACAATTTGTCACCACATATTTATATTTTCATATAAATAAATAAAATCTGTAAAATCAACAAAATAATCGCGATTACATTATAATGTACCATATATTTATATTTTCTAGCTTCTCATGTTACTCAAATACTTCTTGTGCTTCTTCCTCGTATTATTTACATTAAGATTTGTTATACTCGTGCTATATTCCATTGCAGTTAAGATAATTATATTGTTATTATAGCATACCATGTGTTTGTATGTGTAAGTGGTGAGCTTAGAAAGGAAAAATTGACTAGCTTTTTAAATGTGGTGTCACCTTTGATTTCCTTAAATTAAATAACTATTAACATCAGTCCCGGATGGACGGGGGATGAGCCTAGGAAGTGAACGAGCGTGACTGACAAAAGGGCGCCGCTGGGCCATATAACAATCTCGGGTGAACGGTGGGTACCCTTCTATAAAAACGTCAAACATGATCGAGTTTGAGATGTGAATTTCTTCAATATCAACCATTTAAGTCATAGCAAGACATTTGATAATGTAATGCCTTAACAAAGTGAAAATGTCACTTTCATAAAATATAATAAAACTTCTAGAAAACTGTCGTTCTCAACAATATCAAAATGAAGTTAAGAAACAATAAATAGGTAATGGTCGAGGGATCGATTGGCAGAGGACGACCAGATTTGCCGAGATATGGGCTGCACCTCTTATGCGGAGTTGAAGAGAGTTGCCGAGGACTGAGAGGAGTGGAAGAGGAGGTGCGTCGCCTTGCTGCAGACCAATCATTAGATTGAGACCGGAGAAGAAGAAATAGGTAATATTTTGAGAGTTTGTGCTTTCTGTGTAGATAGATTTAAGGTTTATCAAATGATTGGAAATAATGTAATATTCCATGTACCGAGTCATCACGGATGGATACCACACACGTGTGGGGCCTGGCCTGGCGACATCGAGGGCAGGGCCGGCGGTGACGGGGCGTATTCCCCGGCACGCACTCGGGTGTGAAGTCACAATTGAATCTCGTACGAGGAGTCTCCGCGGGTCGTGACCTCCGCCACAATGGGCGGCGTGTCGATAATTAAACGTCGAATTTATGATGCGCAAATCAAATTAAGAATGCGTGAATTACACCAAAGGTTAAAGCGACAATCAAAACAAAATAAAATAAATTTCAACAGTCATTATGCAATCTCCCTATACCCTGTGCGTGCCTTTACGTCTGACAATGATGCACTATTGTATTTGCCACTCCACCGCGTGACACTTGGGTGAAGCGTTACTCGCATTAAAACTTTATATAACTTTCATCGCATATTATTTTTTGTGTTAAATCAAACACGTAATGAGTATTATTATGCCATACAACTGCGATAATAAATTACTAAGCGGAATTATTAGTTTCAGGATACGTATTGGTACGATCCGCAGTTATGGCGAACTTTCACAGAGAAATTACGAAACTAAAATTGCAGAGGGTCATGTATCAAAATCGCGCGCAAGACGCGCCGCGTAACGCCACCGCAGCCAGCGGAATGAAAGTCACAGGCCGGCCATAAATGTAATTATTAGTAGCGGGCTGATGGCTGATTGACGGATCGCATGGCCCCCGGCACCAGCCGCCGGCTTCCTCTCTTCCATTCCCGCGGCGGGCGGAGACGATAAATGAGCAATTTCACTGCCGCGGCGCGAGAGGATTGCGATTTACGTTATGTAATGAGAATTCACCAACGCGGAGATAACCTCATCACCTAAGATGAGACGACGAACTCTCGGCAAATTGAACGTCATTCATTTATATTTTTGCGGAAAACAGTAGGACTTTAGCACAAACCGTAAATCCTCCCTTGCTCTCTTCCGGAGGAGTACTCCGGGCCACACCTCTAGTCCCCGCATAAAACAACCATCAAATAATACCAATAGAGTTGAACCTCTGTATGGTAGAATATAGTATTTTCACCCTTTAGAACACGGTCTGTGTGATACTAGTAAGCGAAAAGTAAATTATAGGCGCAAACTGTCGTTCACAACTTTCCGGAGCGATTGATTTTGAATGGGCTATCAAAATGTAGGATTGCTAGCGCCAAGCGCTCGTGTCGCCGGCGAGAAATGAGGCATTCCGTTCCTTTTTTGGCGTAGACCACCGAGAGAGCAGCGCGCTCACGTCCACAGAGTCCAGGAGAAGAAAGGGATGGCGGTGCCGGCTAGGCGGGACTTTCTCCCGCGGCTCCCGGCGCCGGTAATCAGCGCCTTTAAACGGACACCTTATTTCACAACAGCCTCGGCAGTAAAAGGAAAATCCGTTCGTTTATTTTTATTACAACTTAGTGTGTGTAATCGGGCGGAATAATTATTACCGAATGCTGAGGTTTCAAGCCGCCATTGCTCGCGAATGTCGGAATTTCCTCGATCACGACGCCACTCATCTAAGTCTGTGATTAAGTCGTTACGTTGATGCAATAATGTACTAAGGACGTAATACTTGTTGCTACCAGATATCATGCTTGTAATATTATGTTTGTATGACGTTGCCACTGGAGTATGATTTTTATGTGAGAAGAGTTGATAACTAACTAATCGTCACGCCGTTTCTCTGAAAAGTAGGTAACAGAGAATGAATCGCCACAATCATCTATCTTCAGCCAGTCGGTCACGCAAGTGTGTTTATTTTTCAACTTCTAACAATGCCGAATTTTATAATTTGATTTGGACTTACCATGTTTTCCTAAATATTTCATCCGTGTACACGTTCTTCAAAATCGTCGTAGCGTTAATTTTGTGATTTTGTTCATAATGCTTTCGCCCCTTCTCCGATATCATCTTATATCATATATACATAAGTTTTTTACAACAATATGTATATAATATTATAATAGAGTGATTGCATAAAATGCAGCGCTACATTACATGGCATTTTAACATCTCCGGAACAAAGATCATAGATTGTTCAAAAAAGCATTTAGAAACGTGATTCTGATTGAAAAGCGAAAGTCGAAAAGCTGTTTCAGCAAAATACAATAGGCCAAAGACAACGCGGAGCCTGGCCTAGTCGCAGCTCAGGTCATTCGACACTGGTTTTGTGTTCCCCTTGTTACGTCATCTGGGATAATTTGATATCCTTCACATTCGAGTTCGAGTATTCGATAGGCCATCAGAGGAATGCACACCGCCCATGTCTTATAAATTCTACAATGCGATTTCGGATAGGATTCCACACATACTCGTACTCGTATTCTATAACTAACTCAAATTTACTAACCAAATCGATCTACTTGAACATTTTATTCTTTTAACATATCCATGTCCCATACAACTTCTATACAATTTCTTAGATTTCAAAGAATGTGTATGTCTCTGTTGGGATAGATATTTAATCAAAATCTATTTTATATTTTTTCAAAGCTGTAACAATTTTTTTCCATGTATACAACAGGTCGTTTGAACCCAATTACTGTATACAATTTATTTGAGCTATTATATTGATTCTTATGACATGTGATAGGTAGCCAATCTATCGCCATTTTATTGTCACGAGAATTCTACACCAGACCAAAGACAGTGTGACAATCACACTGCCATCGCCGGGAATCGAACCCGGGACCTTCGGTATGGAAGTCAGGGCTCTTACCACTCTGCCACGAAGGTCGACTACGCAATGTGCACTTATCATTATATTTTTGCCGTTAAACGTCTGTAAATTGGGTCTTATGTCTTAGAGAAATTAAATTAATTTAACGTGGGGATTAGATTTTTTCTATATAATATATTATTCAATAATATAATAATTTGCAGATTCGTGCTTGGCAAAGTCGCTTTCGATTAAAATGTTTACTATGTAAATAAATTTAAACAAAGAACACGGTGAACAGGTGTAAATATATAGATTTATACAATATATATATACGTAATGGACGATTAAAATAAATCACAATAGAGAAGTTTTAGAATATCTGAATATGTATAAAACTAAAGAGCTACAATTGTGGGACCTCTCTGAATCTCAATGTACATTCAAAACGCTGATGCTGGGTGATATACCGCCACAGATATGTACGAGTATTACCGTGTCTAGAAAATGAACATCTCTGCATCCGGATCTCCTGTTCCTGCGCAGAAGACGACATTTTGGTGTGACATTTTTCTAGAGGCGCCAGCGAGGCGCATCATTTGTGCATTATTGTTTAATTAGATTACATTAGCAATAAAAATAAATGTCTACATAAATATTTATAGGGCGCTAGTAAGTAACGAGATCGACAAGATAAAGCCGCGCGTTAAAATGTGTGCGACTTGTTTTAATGGTGTTCTCGTCGCGAGCAGAATGCAATAAATTTACAAAGAGTAACACATTCCACTGATGCAGCGCGTACTTTAATACTATTCAAGTTCAAATGCACCAGCTAAACAATACAACCAAATGAAAATTATATATTTTTGATAAATTTAAGGCGTTAACACTGGAGAATTTCATAAAGACGATTTTTTATGTCTAAACACTGTTCTTAAACTTGTGAGTATATTTTTCTCGTGGCGTGTTTCGAAGGTTTTACACCTTCATCAATTTTAAGACGCACATCTTACATATTTAGATTTTGAATTTTTGCTGTGGATTCACATTTCATTTTGAAAACATTGTATTTTCATAACACTCTTGTATTTTGTTTAAAATATTTTTGGTTAGTTTACATCGTTCTCCCGATGATGAAGGTATAAATCCTTCGAACCATCTCGGGAAAATGAATTAAAATGTGGAAAAAACATTAAAAATGATATATTTAATAAATAAAAAAAGCTTGATTTGAACTACGAGTAAATATTTTGAACCGTTTCCTACTTGGTTAGGATTAACATTACGTAGGCAGAAATCACGCAAGCGGGCAACATTAAGATACGCTCAACGCAAGGACAGAATCAAAAGCTCTTTGTTGCATTGTCTGGCGCGGGATAAAAGTGTAAAAATGTTTGACGCAATAAGATATCAGCCGTCCTTTGTGTCGGCCGAGCCGTGTTTTGACACCGAGTGACGGACGGAGTGTGCTTGACATTTGGCCGCTATTGCGGCACGGGCCACGGGCCACTCTTCGGCAATAATTCGCTATTGTCTGCTGCCTTCGTCGGGCGAAGGCTGCAGAGCACCCGCCGGCACCCGCGAGCGTCGATACCTTTTCGCCAAATTCTATATACGACCTCCACACGGTATCTTAATCCTTAATGCCTCGATACTATTGTGTTATCGGGCACTAGTCGAATCGTTAGATCATTACCCTTTGCATTAAATGAAAAGTTTAAATTGCTAACGCGGAAATAAAATGCGAGAACATTGAACTCTGAAATATTTTAAGTGGATATTAATGTTCGTGTACGTACAAATAAAAACTGGGGTTTTATGCATCTTTAAAAAAATCCATTAGCGTGTGTAAAAACATTGTAAAATAGTTATGTTGCCGTTTTACAGTGCAAGAAACAATGGCCAATTAGAGGGAAGCACCGCTGTTAAGACTTTGTAAGTAAGAAAACCGCATTAAATTACCGCCGGAGATATTATAAAGCTTGGCAATCGATTGAATTGGCAGTCGGGATTGATTAGTAGATGACGGCGGGCTCCCGACGGTTGCCCAAACAGCATTGCATTGTCACTCCGGTTTCGCTGTCAACTGTCAATAATAGTCAATGGCGATAAATCTTCCGTCAGCTCTCACAATCGCGAAAATAGCATTTAAGAAATAGCGAATCAATCAGTTCAAATAATGATTTAACTCGATGTTTTTTTGCCGTTATGTCGTAACAAGTACAAATTGTAATCGGTAACTTTCAAATTAAACGAATCAATGTGTGACATCATATCACAATTGCGTACCCGGCAATAATCACGATTTGAATGAAAGTAAGGAAAGAGATCTGTCGAAGGAATGCGAGAGGTAGTTAGATCAGGCGGAGCATTTATACATTTGAAATCTGTGTGGCTCGCAAAATCTGAACTGGGGAAGAGTGTAGGCATATCGTGATAATCTCCAGAAAGGGTAGCAGAACTGAAAGAAGCGCGAATAGAATAAGTGAGTCATCAGAATGCGCGGAGATTGCTACACAATAATGTACGACCTGGCAGACGGGTATATTAGTGTACCGGAGTCGCTTCACTCATTTAGAAACCAAAAAGACTCGCACGAATAATGATTTACAATAAATCTCGAGTGAGCGGGGCGCGGGCAGCGGGCACGCATAAGCCCAGGCTTAATTCGCCGATCGCGGGCGCCAATATGACGTGGCCGTTTCGGCGGACTAAATACCCGTCTTGATGCGCATTCCTTCATGCATCGGCCGCCCTATTTCCGTTGGAAGAGCGCCGCTCCTCCCACGGCGCTAGTCCATAAATCTAGTCCCGAGGGAAGAATGTGGGTGACATCGGAGGAGACTTAATTACCGCGTGTTCATTTAAGCGCCGCCCTGGCACACGGACGCGGCGCGCTCCCACCGACACGGAAGATCTGGACCAGAACTACTCCGGAATTTGAATAATATTCTTACTAAATTGAAGGCAGGTGCTAAGTGGCTTAGACACACTCGTAGAACAGAAAAAGAGAAGAAAAAAAACTGTTTATTGTTACATATGTCATGTACCACGGGTGACATCTTTGGCGTGACTTTTGAAATCAATATTATATTATGAACACTATATGATATTATTCAATCACTGCACGTTTACCGAGTTATTGGACCTTCGTGGCAGAGTGGTAAGAGCTCTGACTTCCATACCGAAGGTCCCGGGTTCGATTCCCGGCGATGGCAGTGTGATTGTCACACTGTCATTGATCTGGTGTAGAATTCACGTGACAATAAAATGGCGATAGATTGGCTACCTATCACATGTCACGAGAATCAATAAAATAGCTCAAAAATAAATTGTATACAGTAATTGAGTTCAAACAACCCGTTGTATACATGAAAAAAACAAAAAAACATCAATTGGTATCAAAAACTCATTTTGACTTATTTGATGTTTGGCACCCTTGTAACGTCCAGCCCTCAATTGTAGAAATCATCAGATAATATACTAAATTATTTGATTCGATTATTGAGTGACAAAAAAGAACGTGAATAATTCAATAATATTTGCGATAAATTGTATTAACTTTGAATCACGTACATATTTTGTTGTTTAGTAGAGAGACATATCCGATCAGAAAGAGATTGTTGGAAATAAAGACGGACGAAATGAAATATGGAGATCTACAAAGATTTTATGAAAGGAATCAACTGCAGGAAGTAAAACCGAAAAATAGAGAAAATAAAATTGAAATAAATCAACGGATCATGAATCAAATTGGTACCCGCCGGTGTGGCCATGCGGCAAATTTCGGAAAAGATGGCTATCGCCGCGCCGCGGAAAAAAGGGGCTCGCAGACGCCGAGAGCGGAAAAGGAGGTGACCGATCCAGTGAATAAAATAAGTAAATAATAATAATAAATACGCGACGGGGCCGGGGCCGGCGCGGCGCGGCGGGCGGGGGGAAACCTGATCGGAGAAAGGTGCATTGTCCTCTGCTCCGCATCGATCAGGTGACCAAATATCTCATCTCATTTGCCGCCCACAATAAATAGCGCTATAAAAACCGCATGAACGATCAATGCCTTTACTAAATGCCACTTTGGGGCACGCGAACGAGAGTAATGCAGCAACTAACGAGATCTTGTAGCCAACAAATTGTTTCTAAGTTCAACGGTGAAATAATATGAAACATATCACTTCAAAGCACACACAAAAACGCGATACCGAAAAAAGTTATGGTTTAAGTATTTACTATATTTAACGCATATTAAGAAAATTTTGCAGGGATTCGCAAATATGGAAGAGGTACTGTAAGTTAGAACATACTCGTACATTTTCAATTACTGACAGTAAATTGAAGAACAAATTTTAACAGGTAAAAAGATTCACATATTATCTTCGATACATAAGACGACCTTCGTGGCCGAGTGGTAAGTGCATTGACTGCCACCCCGAAGGTTCTGGGTTCGATTCCCGGCGAGGGCAGTGTGATCACACTGTCTTTGGTCTGCTATTAGCTACCTATCACATGTCACGAGAATCACTATGATAGCTATAATACCCTTTACATCGATTTGGCTCATGCTGTCATGATGTAAAGAGCGATTCACCAAAAAAAAAAAAAATAATAATAATAATAAAGATATTTGTAAATCTGATGTCAAAAAACTAACTAACTAACCATCACGCCGTCTCCCCGGAGGAGTAGGCAGAAAGAATGGAACGCCACACTGTTCTGTCTTGACATACTTCTCTCGCTTCCTCTACATTCATACATCTTGTCATGCACGCACGTCGATTTCTCCGACTCCTCACGTGACCGACATTCAATATTTGATTGATTTGATCGTGCCACGTTTTCCTCGGCCTTCCTCTATTTCTAGCTCCGTTCACGCCGTTTACATATACCTTCTTTACCATTCTGTCTTCACTCATTCTTTCCATGTGTCCAAACCATCTTAATGACCCTTTCCTTATTTTGTTCATAACACTTTCATTCGCACCACATTCACTTCTTATACTTGCATTTGTCACTCTATCAAATACAGATTTGCCACACATTCGTCTGAGAGATCTCATTTCTACTGCATTTATTCTACTTTCATCCTTCTTTTGCCAGTTCCATGCTTCACTTCCATACATAAGGGTCGGCACAAGAACACCATTGTGCACTGCCATCTTGGCTTTTTTGGATAGGCTTTTGTTTGCGATGACAACTTTAAGTGCACCATTTATTCTGTTGCCTGCCCCAACCCTTCTTTCAATATCCTTCTCCACCCTCCCATCCTTTGTAAACATACTTCCTAAATAAACAAATTCATCCACTTGTTCCAGATTTTCACCGTTTACACTAATGTTGCAGACTTTCATGCTTCCTTCTTTTTCGAAAATCATTACCTTAGACTTATTCACATTCATCATCAAATCGTATCGCTTGCATACCTCATACATACTAGACACCAGGGCTTGCAGTTCGTGCTCGTTGTCTGCAAGTAGCACAGCGTCGTCCGCATACAACAAACAGCTTACTGACACACCTTCCATTTTTGCACCTGCTTCCAACCCTTTCAGCTCTTTCATACACTTGTCCATATATAGATTAAACAACCATGGAGACATTACACACCCCTGTTTGACACCTTTATTGATATCAAACCAGGCTGTAAGATCCCCATTTACTCTGACACTAGCAGTGCTTTCTGTGTACAGCGATGTAATTGCCGTGATCAGTTTTGTGTTTATTCCATATTCCGACAATATTTCCCACAGTTTACCTCTATCTACGCGATCATATGCTTTTTGCAAATCGACAAACGCACAGAAGAGTTTACGGTTTTTGGCCAGAAACTTCTCTGTCACTGTACGAAGTGCAAAAATTTGATCCATACATCCTCTGCCATTCATAAAGGCGCCTTGCACATCCCAAACTCTATCACTCGTCGTCTTTCTTACTCTTTCTATTAAAATTCTGCCATAGATTTTACCAACAACACTCAAAATACATGTCAAAAAGGTCAGTAATTTTATTCTTGTAAAGGAACACAACATATTTTCTTAAACGTGTCATGAGTGCCACAGTGGAAAAAAATCCAGATGAATACATATTGTAATCGAAATGAATATTGATATAGAGATAATAAGAGCTTAATCTAAGCCGTGAGAGAGTGGAATAATATAATATTTTATATTATAATAAATACGTAAGAGAATGGCTCAGTTAGTCATCCCGTGGAGATGGAGAGGGGACAGCTGGTCACCTCAGCTGCACGACGCAGAGAGGAAGCGATCGGGCGGCTGTGCCGGCGAGTGTCCGTGGGGCGGGCGGCGCGGGGAGGGGGGCGAAGGACGCGCGGCCCGCCACAAGGTCGCGGGGGCCGATGTCCCCCCCCTCGCCCCCCGCCGCGGCGAGGCAACAGGCGGCGGGCCCGAGCCTCTCTAAGGGCACGCAACCCGTTTGCTATTTTCGGCTGAGTGATTGTGTGCCCCGGAGGTATTTTCGGAAGGTATTCGCAGAAGGGAGGCGGCTGCGATGTAAAAATCCCCAGACCGCATTAAATCATCGTCCGCATGGTATTCATGGCGTGGATACACTGATGTGAAGCGCGTTTTATAGCGATACCTAAATGGTATTACTTCAAGGTAGCGGTATTGTTATATATAATGTCATTGCTTATTAAATATGACAATAATAAAATAAAACGTTAAATAATAATAAATAAATCAACACTAAAATGGCAATGAGCTGGTTATGGACTGCTGACAGTCCAGGACGACCGAAAAAGAAGTCCAGGACGACCGCAACAACGGTGGAAGAATGACCTGAACCGAAACATCGGTATAACCTAGAAGCAGTCTGTAAAGACAGAGTGGCCTAGAAACAAATGGAGGAAGGCTTTATTCAGAAGTGTACGGGAATAGGCTGAAGAAACAAAAAGTGAAGTAGAAATAAAACTATGTTTTTCAAGAGCTACTTCCACTTTAATCTTTATTTCTTCTCTATGTTCTTGAAAAACATCACTTTATTTCATCATTTATTTATTTATTATTATGATGATTTGTATTTTAAGTGCGCCGTTTTGTAAAATCAATTACTCCAAGGGCGCACTAGGAAATGACTGACCGAACAGTGCAGTCTTCAGATGTTTCTTAAATTTAACGTCACTATCCTCATACTTAATACTAACATGGAGGCTATTCCACGCCAACGGACCCGCAACGCTGAAAGCACGATCATAGAAACATGCTTTATTGGCTCTGACTGGAATCGCTATGTTGTTCGCACTTGTTTCTACTGATCGGAGTGAACGTTGCCTTTCCGTTGCATGGGTGTCACGCAGAGGTCCGATATATACGCTGGCGCTCTCTGGTGTCGAGCCTTAAACACTGTCAAACACAATTTATATTTTACTCGCTCTCGGATTTTAAGCCAATGAAGGTCTTTCAGGAGCGGCGTGATATGACAGTATTTTTGTTGCCCCATAATCAATCGGGCAGCAGCATTAAATACGCTTTGTATTCTGCTTAATTGATTATTTGGCAATCTAGCGTACATTCCATTGCAATAATCTAACCGTGACACTACAAAAGAATTTACGAGGGTCCTAGCTTCACCAACAGGTAAACATCTCCGTATCTCATCTCATTATTTCAAATGAACTTCGATCAAGAGATTTTAGTAAAATCATTAGATTATCACTGCACGTTTACCATAATTCCGTGTGTCAAAACCATCTAGATTATCATTTCATCATTCAAAGAGCAACACTTCTGACGCATTGATTCTACGTTAATTTTTATTTTGGCAGATTCACGCTTCGGTTCTTGGGATGCCACTCGGGATTTATTTGGGGTAGTTTCCCACATTGAGTGATTGTGTGGTATACCAGGTTATTTGAATTACTGTATTCATTTTTAGCTATTGATTCTCGTGACATGTGATAAGTAGCTAGCAGATATTTTTATTATCGCATGGATTCTACAAGACCAAAAACAGCATGCGGTTTTTTTCCTACACTGTCATCGCCATGAATCGAACCCGGAACCTTCGGTGAGGCGGTCAAAGCTGTTGCCACTCTCCCACGAAGATCTTCAATGATCATAATATAATGCATAATTTCACACTGGAGATTTATTCGCGATATTATTATAGAGGCATGCGACCTTTACCCCGGAAGCGATCAAGTTGTCCCGCCTCTCCGTGTATACTATGGAGTAATAGTACATGGACAGAGAATCTATGGCGGGAATGCAATGTACCTGATACCGAAGCACCGAGGTTCTGCCGTCACGCCGCCGCACCACCTGTCGGGACAGCATCCTCCGTCGGAGAGGAATCCGGGGGAGGAGGATCGCGACCCTGGCTGGGTCGGGACCCATTGCACAATACTCAGCGGCGGTCGTGTCGAAAACTTTTCATTCTTTTGAACATTCGCAAAGAACAAAACTTTTTTTAAATAAATTAAACAACAATAACAAACCGCTTTCCCGGAAGGATTAGGCAGAGAGAATAGACTGCCGCACTAATATATCCCGACACCTCTCTAGCTTCCTTCACATTCATAAAGCGAGTCATACACACACCATCGATTCTTCCGACTTTTTAAAATTTTATTAATCTGGCCATGTCATGTTTTCCTCGGTCTTCGTCGGCTCCGTGCTCCCTTTACATCGTTGAAATATACTTTTTAAATTATATTTCTAGATCCATGCGCTGCATATGCAATGCAATGATACTTATAATTTCGATAATAATCCTTTTATAATCGTATTTACATTTAATATTTAACGGGATGATGATCTAGGGGAGAGAATGCTTGGCTCCTGATTCAGATGTGGGTTCAAACCTGGACACGACCAGATTCTTGAGATTTTTTTCTGGTCATATTGGATTTATTGTTGTTGTTGAAATATATAGTATACTAATAATACAGATAAAAACTAGTTATTTTTTAATAAATCAAGGTAATTAGGTGGCAAAGGAGATATACCTCTTTGGATGCAATTATAGCGAATTCGTGAATACCCTTACGGTAAAAACAACAAAGAGATAACTGGCATATTTGAAGACTACAGGGGAAAAACAAGGAATGTCAGTTCAAATTCAAAATAAATGTAATAATGCCATCTAGCGGCATTTGTACGTATCTATCCATCATATTCAAAAAGTATCTGTGTCATCTACTATGGCCAGATAATCGATTGCTAATTGCTAAGAAATATATAGACTTTGATTAGCTTTATTCTCAATTTATTCAAATTAACCTTCTACTGACATTCCTTGTTTTTCCCCCGTAGTCCTCATTTCTATTCACATGGTTCTATGTATATTTCCTTTGATGCTCTTTTTTTCGCCCTTTACATCGATATGGCTCGCGCTGTAATGATATAAAGAGATTTTCAATAAAATAATAATAATTGTATACACCACCACTGCAGGCCGAGAGTACAGATGCGAAGATCATATACCCCCGACTGTCAAGTCGTGATGCGGCTGCAGCAATACGAACCTCGTAATAGTACTCATTGGTGATCTTAAGCGAATCGTATTACTTATCTTGCCATAAAAAGACTTTTAAACGTTTATTTTTTTAATATTCAGCGTGATACGGGGCATTGCTGGCAGCAGACCGATTCGATTGCAAAAACAAAATCCCGACTTCCGAGGCCGAATAATAATAATAATAATATCGAGGTATAATTTTATGGGCGCGCTGGCTCCGGGGAGCGCACAAAAGAAGCGGCCAACGAGAGTGCAAGTTCGTGAATCGCATACAAATAAACGAAAGTTAAATTGAATCCTTTTACTCGCGGCGGGGATTGAGAACTCGAATAAAAATAACAACACTCAAACCGGCGCCGCGCGTGAAGGGTGGAAACAAACGTTTGGTCCGTGAAAGACAATCGCCATCGAAATAACTAACAATTCAAGAGCGTTAAAAGGTAAAAATATTACGTAGTTACAAATTTTAATAATTTAATACACTGTTAAATTAAAACTAACTAACTAACTAACCATCACGCCGTCTCCCCGAAAGGGTAGGCAGAAAGAATGGACTGTCACACTTTTACTGATGCGGCACTCCATCCTTCTCTTTACGCCCCGCGGGAGACGCGGTGTGATGGGTTGCGAACCTCATCGCCACCAATAGGCATCTCCCGGGCACACTTCGATCGTCCAACACCCACAAAATAAATCTAAAACAAATAATATAAAATAAAATAACAAAATAAAAATAATTAAACACAAAATGTTCTTTTTAGATGGTGCACATATTGACTATTTAATTTATATTCCACGAATCCACCGGTTTTTTAATTTAGCACATAATGTAATAACACATGTTTTTTTTTCGATGTTGCACATGTTGACATGGACGATCCGACGTTAAATTAAAAAAACTTTATTTTGTGTATCAAAATTGTATTTTTATTTTTCGCGACAGCTGTTTCGTCAACCTATGTTGACATCATCAGGTGTTACAATAATATATCAACTGTCAAATTTTCGTGATTTTTCGAACCTTTAAGTGTTTCGGTCAAAACAATGAACTATTAAATGTTAATAAACTTAAACCGTTAATACTGAGGATAAATATATACATTTGATAAAATCATAGCAAGAAGAAATACTTTATTCCCATAAAATATAATAAAACTTCTATAAAACGGACGTATTCATTCGTATTAATGATTTAATATGTAGTTTTACATCATTGTTCAAGAAACAATAAATATTATAAATTACCTAATATGGTATTACAGAAAAAACGTCACGACCATATTTCCGCTAGAAAACGCTTTTTAGTGATTCTAAAAGAAAAACATTAATAAAATATGACATTGTGTAGGAAGGAGTTGAATCTCCAGAGATGGAAATTGTTGAGCGCGATTTCCTCACATCACCGGTCTCCGGGGTAATTCAATCAAGTTAGAGCAATGACATTAAGTAACGATTATAGTGGCGGGTAAAGGATTTAAGGTCAGTTGTTGCCGATGAAAATAGCATCTGACAAGTGCGTAATGTATGCACCGGTGCATTATCTCTCCTCGCAATCCGCTCCGAATACCCGCCTTGCACAATACTTCGGCGGATCGGGTTCTGCCAGAGCCGCGGACTGGTTGAGGTTGGCTAATATATATATGGATCAAACTTCTTTGAAGAATGCGAACCGAACTAACTAGATTAGATACAACTGGCCGCCGGACCCGCGCGGTTACGTCGCTATGTATGATCAATATCACATTCAAACGACATTAACAGCGATTAACGCCGGCATACTACACCGACCGAAGGACAACCTAAAGAATGAGAGAAAAGGGTAGCGAAGTAGTTTCAAATCACTCGGGCGTCAAAAATAACTCACTATCGCATTAATAATAAAATCTAGTTGACCGAGAGTTAACAAGAACAGTAATTGGACTTAGGACCAGTTAGTTATACAATGCGTATAACACTGTATATACCATACATATTTAGGTAGGCAATCAGGCACCGAAATAAAGCTTATAAAGCACAAAGGGACAGCAGCGAAAACACGTTATCCCATAGAACAGGAAACAGGAAGACATCCCCGCAGGGAAGTTTGCAAGCGAGAAATATGGCCACGCTCTCTCGGAAATATAAATTCCTCAAGTTTAACTTTGCATAAATTCATGTGAACGACCGTGCACACTACGGCATACAGCTTCTTGAATGCAAATTCCCTTCGTGCCTAATACGAAATACCGAGCAAAACGTTCAAACCAGACAAATTTGTATGCCGATTGCTGGTGTTGTTTTTGCGAAGGAAGAGCGTCTAGCCGACGAGACGGGAGCGGGAGCGGGACCTCTCGGGAAGCTATTGTGATTCAAGCTTTATTTATAACGAATTGTTCGTAATAATAAGCGGAAAGGAATTTCAATGGCAGCGCTGTTTATGATCGGCCGAGGATAATGCACGAGTTGGACCTGCAGGCTCGAATACCCCTCGCATGAACAACCCGAGATTTACATCTAAACAATGATTTATGTTAACATTTTATCAAACTGGATTGTGATTTAAATGCTGGCACCACCATCTATCAATATTATTGCGATGAACCAGAAGCAGACGAGCGCTGAAGACACGTGTGAAATGGCCACGAAGAAACCTTAAATATCAGCGGCGATTACATCAACAGTGAAAGGAATTCACACAATACAAGTTAATCTTAGAGTTTCACTGGCATTCCACGCCGCTGAGATATCCCCACTCGGAATAATCGGCGAAGCAATGACCAATATGACGGAAATTTATTACTCACTCACTCGAAACGGGTTTTCGATTTGTAGTATTGTTTCAGTATTGTACATTATTTTATTCAGATATGCAGAAATACCCCGTCTGTCTTATCTTCCGAGATGTGTCCACTTTTTCATCATCTCGACAGCAGCGGCAGTACATTGTATAGTGCGTGCGGCGCACTGAAAGATTGAATACCGCGTTGAAATCCGGCGACTTCCTGGTCGCGCTTAAATATAATCGGATCGGAGATGAATGTTGTTACTTTTCACATTCAAACAAAACCCGGTGCTGTTTGTTTTTGATGTTAAGAACTCACTCGGCACGCGGAGAAAACAAAACGTGATTTTAAATAACGTTGCGATAAATAAGCTCGGAGATAATCGGCAAATATTGCAATGCTACAAATGTAATTTAAGATGGTGTAGCCATAGAAAAAACAAAACTCATTATACACGCGAGAGAAAAGCAGTTACACAAATGAACTAAACATTCGACAAGTTTTACTAATAGATACCTCTCGCCCGCGATGGATGAAATTGTGAAGAGAAAAAATCCACAACATTAATTATTATAATGGAACATGACAGGTTTATTGTTAGGTACGAGAGTTCAAAAAGGAGGAAAAAAGTTAAAAGCTATTTGTCGTGAGTTTAGAAAACGTTTGCGGTGATTAATTATGGTAAAATGATTATGAACGACACACTGGAAGGTACGGATTTTGCGGATTGTTACGAGGCGGACATGGAAGATGCTGAATACGATTGGTTCATGTAATTTTCTCGACTCCTGTCACCTGTCAGCGCCGTCATATCCCTGGACGAATGTGCCGGACTTACGGCATATCCTGCTCCACGGTGTGCCCGCGAATAGCAACTCGGTTGACAGTTCGATTAACAATCGCTATATCCCATCACTTAAAACAAAACAGTGCCAGACAGGAGGATTCATTGTGAACAGTCAAAATATGACGCCAGGGTTTGAAGTATTTGATACATCAATATTTAAATCTATGTTGCGTAGTGAATCGTGAAATTACTTGAAATTATCATTTATTTATTTATTTATTTATTTATTTAGGGTAACATACAGCGATATCAATAACATATGTATATAAAAGAAACATTCAGAATAATTAAAATAAGGCCAATTACATGCTACCACAGATTAAAAATAATAGTTAACAATCAACAAATGATAGTGAGAAACATTGAAGTTAAACTAAGACAAAATAAGGTATACATAATATTTAAGAGTTAAAATACTTATAGTACTGGAAATAAAAATTAAATTAAGATAAAATAAAATAAAAAGTAATATACAAGTATTATAATATCATGTTACATCGTGGTCACATCCGCGCCGAAATGTTGCTCCGATCACTTTTTTAAAATTTCGCTCGCTCAAATGAAAGACGTCAATGTCTCCAAAATGTTTGTTGTAGATATCACAGATTCGATACAGTGCCGCGCTCAGAGCGTAATTTGTGCGATAGACAGGAAGGTGGAAAACTTGGTTCGCGGTGTGTCTCGTGCGAGACATGGGGGTATTGAGTGACAATTTGCTGAGAAGTTCAGAATTGTCAATTTTAAAATGAATTATTTTATGAAGTAACATCATATCATGAAGAGTACGTCTATTTTCAAGAGAGTCCAAGGAGTGAAAAATTAGGGCAGATTTGTAATCAGAGAATGACTTGCACATTTTAAAATTAATATGTTTAATAAACATTTTTTGTACTCTTTCAATGCGTTGGATATGTGCCGCATAATAAGGAGACCAAACGGGAGATACATATTCAAGGCGTGAGCGAACCATGGTTGTAAATAATACTTTAAGGGCAGTGATATTTTGGAAAGGTTTGCATGTGCGTAGTATAAATCCCAACGTTCTGAGAGATTTGTCCACCATGTCATCAATATGACTAACGAAAGTGAGTTTAGGGTCGATTGTGACTCCAAGATCTCTCACGCGGTCTGAATCGGATATTATGGAACCATTGATGGAGTACACATGTTTGTGAGGGTTCATTTTACGCGTCAGTGAAAGCTTATGACATTTGTTTGCATTTATGGATAATTTATTTAGTATACAGTAATGAGAGAGTCTGTCAAGATCTGACTGGAGTCGAAGGCAGTCAGAAGTGTCTGAAACCTTCAGAAAGACCTTCATATCATCAGCAAAAAGGAGATGCTTGGAGTGGAGAAAGCAGTTGCCAATGTCGTGTATATATAGGATGAAGAAAAGAGGTCCCAGATGGGAGCCCTGGGGAACCCCGGAAGGTATTCCCACGAAGTTTGATTTAAAGCCACCAGTCACCACTGCCTGCCTACGATTTTTTATATAGGAGTTTATCCATCTAAGGAGATCACCGTGAATTCCTAGTCCACTCAATTTAGCCAAAAGTACATTGTGGTTTACTCTATCGAAAGCTTTGGCATAGTCAGTATATATGACATCAGTCTGGAGTCCGCGGTGCATGTTCGATATAGCATAATCTGTAAATGGTATCAAATTTGATAGGACAGATTTATTACGGAGAAAACCATGTTGTTGTTCGCTCAAAATACATTTAAGAGAAGGATATAGATTGTCATATATAATACGCTCGAAGATCTTACTTATGGTAGATAGAATGGAGATAGGGCGATAGTTTTCAATGTCGTTTTTGGATCCTGATTTGTGAACTGGAGTTATTAAGGCTTCTTTCCATTTATCTGGAAAGCAGCCTTCAGACAGAGAACGAGTGAATATAATGGAAAGTGGTTCAGAGAGCGATTTAGCACAGTTGGACAGATATATTGGTGGTATTCCATCGCTTCCAGCACCTTTGTTGATATCAACGGCTGATAAGTATCTGGCGAGTGTAGGTCTGTCAGTGGGGCAGCCAGCGATAGTATTGATGATAGAGGACTCGCAGGGATTGGGGGTGACAGGGGTGGTTTCGTCAACAAACACGGATTGAAAGTAATTTGAAAATGCATTGCAGATATTATTACCACCGCATATTGAAATACTTCCACCAACACACATTGTCTTAGGAAGAGAATTATTATTCTTACGCTTACTTTTAACATAATTCCAAAAGTATTTCGGATTATTCGCAATATTCAGCTCTGTAGAATGAATGTATTGAGACAAGCACTCCCTGGCCATGCGTTTCTGGCGGGTTCTCAGCAATGAGAAGGTATAATAGTCAAGAGGATTTTTGTACCTTGTGAATCGTTTATGATACTTGATCTTCTCTTTTGTGAGTTTAATTAGAGGAGTATTATACCAGAGTGGAAAATTGGCACTGTTCTTGAAGTGCTTAAGAGGTACGAATTGGTCGATTGAGCTGTGCAACACGTCATAAAAAGCATCCACAGCGGTGTTAAGAGGAGATGTGGATAAAATGTTGGTCCAGTCAACGCCAGATAAGAAATTATTAATTAATTCGTAGTTTCCCTTTTTGAAAAGGTAAACACTGCGTTGGGATTCGCGCAACGAATGAAGAGATCCCGACGATAGAATAAAATCAATGGCTGGATGATGAGAGTCTTCGGGTACAAGTGGAGAAGCTGAGTGAGATATTCCAGACACACGATATGTGTTACTGAGTATTAAATCAAGGGTGCGATTAAGAGAGTTTTTAACTGAGTTAAACTGGTGAAGACCTAGTAAGGATATGTAATCGACGAAGGTACCTGAACAAGCGGAAGAGAAGTTTGAGGGAAGAAGGGGTTGGTTGCTCGCGCTATGGGACCAGTGAATGTCTGCCATATTGAAATCACCCAAAATAAGAAAATCTTCATCAGGTCGATCTGTGACAAGCTTGGAGAGTAGTGCTAGAAAACTTTCAACATATTTAGTATAATTTGAACCTTTGGGTATATAAACGCAAGTAATGTTTAGATTTGCGGGAAGGCCACTTGTACCGCGAGACAATGATATCCAAATGGATTCAGCCTCACATGTCCATTCTGGTCGGGCTCGAGCATTAAGGTGAGACAAACATGCCAGGAGCACACCCCCACCACGCGAGCCACGATCACATCGCCAAACATCGTACCTAGCATCGAACAGTTCGCTAGACGCAATGTCAGGACCCAGCCATGTTTCAGTGAGAGCCAATATTGAGTGGTCGCTGGTTGCAGAATTGAAATAAAATACATCGGTTTTAGTGCGCAAACCTCTTGTGTTCTGTAAGTAAACATTAAGGAGCTCGCCAATGTAGGTAATCGATATAGACAATTAAGCGATCACATAATAATGGAGACATATCAACGCAGATGATGACCAGTAAAACAAAAAGATAAAAAGATAAAAAAACTAACATTAAAAGGAAAGGGCAAAAAAGATTATGATTATTGTAATTAAACAATGCTTTTTTCGATGCACTGCATCGACCTGATAGCGAGTGCCGGAGAACCGTCACTCTTCCGGACAAATACCGTACCCCCCCTCGTCCAGGTGTAGCGAAACCCCCTCTCCTTGCATCTTAGACGCGCCGTAAGGTGCAATTTTTTATTACGCAAGGAGAGGTGCTCGTTGATGAAGATAGGCACGGACCAACAACTCATCTTCCCATTAGCCCACGCGGGTAGCTGTAGCCTCGCTATCCGGCGAGAAGAAAGCACAATCACGGTGAATCAACAGAATTACATCCCCGCTCGTCTTTATTTCAAGATCCGCCAATAATAACGCGGTGTAGATGGGACCAGGAACAATGGACGTGGGAGTGGCGCGCGAGGAATGATGGCGAAGGGTGGCCATTTCAGGAGAGACGAGATAACCACATCGGTGTTTCGGATTCGCATTCCCACTCACCCCGGCCGGTATATTTGGTCGGTGACATTTAGGTGCAGGGGCCTGGCGGGAGATGAAGGAGTATTTGCGGCGACAGTCACTAAATATACCCGCCTTGGAGCGCCGGGAATGTCAGCAAGGCATCCAGAATCGAGACGCGGCGAGGACCACGCGCAAACACTGCCCGAACTGGCTCCCCTATCCGCATTCAGCATTAGGAGTTCACCGCAGCGCGCTCTGTTTACCCACGATTCTGAATGTGACTCAAGAACCTCTGAACCTTTCATCATAAAAAAAATACAGGTAGTTGACGAATACGAATAATAATGTTATAACGGTCACCAAACAAAATAATACATTATGATATGCAGATTTATTACGACGTCTAATGTAAAATAAGCAAAATTATGTATTGAAATTAGTTACTGCACATTTCACACATCAGGTAACTCTCGCTAGATGATGTGTACGTGTTCAACGAAGAGAACCTTTAACAAAGAGTACAACATCCTAGATTTTTAACGAAATTTTGACGTCGGACAAACAATGATAAATCTTCGGAGCATTTAATTTGAAACCATTGACAAAGTAATTATCCGGCCAGTAAACAATTGCTTATAACAAAGTGCAATCAATGCGACGAATAACTATTTGATGCGGACCCAGTACCGGTACCGAGGAAACGAAGACAATTATTCAATACAGACAATACGTGTTATTACGAGCCCGTAGAATGTGACAAATTGCGAATTATATTGCGGCCCGCCCCCGCGCCGCGAGTTAGCCGAGATAGAGGGAAGAGAGGAAGTGCATGATAAATGCGACACACGAGTATTCCGTTTCCGCTGAAGAGATAAAATAATGATACATTGGATTTGTGCACCATTCGCTAATTTTTCGATGAAAATGAATTCTAATGATTGTTTTTTATTTATTTAAGAATAACTATATTTCATTAGTCATACGAATTGTACACACGCCATTCGAATTACTGATATCACACTTACTTATGGTATATTCTGTAAACTTCGATACTTAAAACGCATTTTTTTTTTTAAATTTCATGGTAGAAGTTCGTTATAAATAATGAAAACAATAATAAATAAAATAATTAATATAAAATATATGTTTATTTCTATTATTCTTTTTTATACACTTTGTATTTACAACACTTTTATTAAAAATAAAATTATATAGACATGTTTCGGACGAACAATCCTTCTTCAGTAAAGTACATATTTATAAAAATATTATAAAATTGTTGTTGTTTACATGATCTGACAGATGTTATAAAATATACGTATTTAGGTAAAATTCGCTTATGTTTGTGTCTTCGACCGGTTTCGGCAGCTCGCTGCCATCTTCTGGTGGTTCTTCACAAATTATTTCGATATACTTTAAACATTGTACGGGAGATCTGATATAATCTACCGATTTTAGTTAACCATTTAAATAAAATAATAAATATTATTTATAGAAAACATCTTGTAAATGTTGGACAAAATAATGTAATAGTTTAAAAGAAATAGCGTGGTGGATTTAATGAAAAGAGGATTGTATATTTATATCTGAAAAACAAGTTAATAAAATAAATTAAGAACAAAATAATAATACAAAAAAAAATAAGCTGATTTGATAAAAGTCGACACTTTGGAATAGCATCGCCTCGATATAAAACAACAAACTGGAGACCGCAAGGTCAGGGTCAAGTACAGAAATACCACATGACATCAATTATACAACGATAAAATATTATTTTATATACAATAATTTTAAAAAATCCCAAATAATTAATATTGAATGTTAATCAATTGTAAAGTGATATACAATACGATTTTAGTATGGGATTAATAACATTTTGATACGGAGATCTATCTCAGAACACAGAGATAGTAAAAATACATCTGATACTAATTTTAAAAGCTCTTAGCTTGTTTTAAAATATTAAACTCGTAGGTTTGAATATAGTATTTTAAGATTCTACGTGTACTAATTAATGTCCACATTCTAATCCTGTTTATTTTGAAAACTATTTACCAGCAAGACCCACCTTCCAGTATAATTAAAGGTCCCCAGTGACAGCATGATGCATGCGCGCTATTTATTTTATAATGTGAGAACATTATATTCACAGGTCTAAGAAAATATTTCGTCTTACACAAAAAAATAAGATAAATCACTCCTGGCATAACACCTCTCAATTACGTGGATTCTTAAGTGTGTTGTATAATAGCGCGAGATTAAGAAAAACGCGGGAATTTCTAAAAAAAAATTCTAAGGTATTCAAGAAAAATAAAATAACTCAAAATTAGTCACCGCAGTTATTCGGTGGAAAATAGCTAAGTAACAAAATTGGCAGCTTTGCGATGATAACTCTCGACTAGACGGGCCGTGATTCACGCGGCCTGCAGCGAGGAATGCGTCGTTATCGTGTTTCTCGGAAGAATGCGGCGTCGGGGCGCCCCGGGAGGATTTCCCGCGCGGGGGAAGGGGAGACGCCGACGCGCGCCGTACCTATTTGCGGCGGGCGCGACCAGCGCAACACTCCCGTAGGAGACCAACCGCGGACCTTTCATTCACTTTAAGGTATTCAAATAATATTCTGGCTAACGGCGCTGCTCTATTTATAAACAAGAACTCCTATACAACAAATATATGATAGACATAATTTTGTAGGTATGATTTGTTCATGCGTGTTTTATTTAAAAACATATTCAAGCTATTTATAAGCTATTTATTCAAGCGTAGAGACAGCGAACACATTGTCCAAAAAGCCCTCAGCATTCCTACAAAACCAAGAAGAGGTCGCCCAAAGGCAACATGTTGGGCCAACATGGAAAAGGAGCTCCAACGCGAGAACCTGACATTAGAGATGAGTCAAAATAGGAAAGTTTGGCGTTTTCGTACGAGGAGGACCGACCCCAGATGATGGGAAATGGCAAAGGGAAAGAAGAGATTCAAGCTATTAAGCAAAATTGAATATTTTTAATATTGCTCAACACCTCGATAATTGAACACTCTTATTACAACGTTGACTCTAATTATCGATATTATTGTTTTTAATGTGAATTATTGTGAATAATTGTCACATCACAGGCTTCGTCTAGTGTCTTCTTATTTGGCTAAGCCATTAGCCATTTCGCGATCTTGGATTATCTGGCTGACCAGTCCCAGCGCTTTCAGGTCGTTCTTAACTGACGACATCCACGTTGCAGGAAGCCGAACCGGTCTCCTGCTTCCATCTTTCAGTTGCAGAGTCCTAAGGACGATGCATTCATCATCTCTCCTGTTTATATGGCCGTGCCACCGCAGACGACGTACCCTAGCCTTTTCCGATATCCTTCACCAAGTGTGATGTTCGAAAATGTAAAAAAAAAAAAATAATACATAAATAAATGTGATCGGCGAAATCAAACAGAATCAAAAGGTAAAGAAATATCCGAGTAGCTAAAAAAATATCGAGTTATGGTCTGTTGATCCCAAAACCCATTGTGTATACCAAATCAATTTATTTTATTGTTCGCAAACACAGAGCATGGCGAAAATTAATAACGTTCGCACATTAAGTTATCATAAAGGCCATTTTATATTTTATCATAACAAGAAAATCAATTCGATTTCCTATTTAACATTGTGATTCCGATGAATAGTGTTATTGGATTATTTCTTGAACAATATAAGTTGGGAGTGTGCAGGGTACACGGAGTTTCAAAAAATAAAAGTGGTTGGATGATAATCAATTGTATTTTGCTAATAAATAAAGAGAGACATAACATTTTAAATGTTTACTTTTTTATTAATTGAAACCAATTATTATTAATTATTTTATTATTCCACGCATTTAAAGAATGGAAATTACACAATGGTAATGACGGTTCAAGCGATTAATAAAAATATAAATTATAAACTTATTTAAAAAAAAATTGGACTAGAGCATAAAATGCTCCCTGTATATTAAAAATTATTAAATTCGAAAGGTTTTCTTTTGATGCACTTTGGAAATTGAAAATTAACGTAGTTTATTATGCAATAAAATATTAAATATCTCATGTTTTAATAAGTCTCTCTTTGTTAAGTTTTTTGTTACATATTTACACATGAAGATGGAGGTCTCGTCCGAAACATGTCGTGATATTTAATATTTTCTTCTTCTTCTTCTTCGTCAGCCTCTATCGGTCCACTGCTGGACATAGGCCTCTTCCCTTCCCTTCCACTCGTCTCTATCTCCCGCCAGCCGTAGCCACATTTTCCCCCCACGGCAGCAATGTCGTCGGCCCATCTTTTTTGCGGCCTGCCGACGTTTCTCCTATTCTCCCATGGTCTCCACCTTATTATTTTCTGGGTCCATCTATCCTCACTCTGTCTCGCCACATGACCCGCCCATTGCCACATTTAATATTTTAGAGGATAATAAAGAACGTTATTTTTAATTTCCAAAGTGTATGTATAATAATGAAATTTCACAGTGTAAATATCTTAACATTCAATAAATTTGTTTTCATTTAGATATTTTAAGTCGGCATATTTCGAGCCATATTTAAACAATAATATTTTAGAAATGCTAAAAATACAACCCAAAAAATATATATATACAATACCAGTACCATGTTTCTCTTACACATACAAAGGCGGGCACAAGAACTCCATTATATGATATGCTACCATCTTTGCCTTCTCCAGTAGCCTCGCGCAAGAATAATAAGCAATAATTTCGGAATACCGTGTATCGCCTATTACAGAGCATATAACTAAACGTGAGGAGATAAAAACAGTACACATAAAGTGTATCGGATAGATAAGTTGTACAATCCAATTGGCCAAGGTTAACCTTTTATCAATATATATTTTAGAAAAAAAATCAAATCAACGCCGGGATATGGTTATTTCATTAATTTGCCGTATTTTCCGTTTCGCTAGCAATAATAACAGCTTTGACCTTGCCGGTTTCACGTAACGAAAGATTATAAAAATAATGTTATCGGCTTATGCAGCGAGGACACAAAGAGAAATAATAATAAACTTCAAAAATAAATGAAAAAAAAGTATATATATAGGTATATGTTACGGAATATTATCAAATAAATTATATCCGGGTGGTGGTCTAGGGCAGTGTTCCGCAAACGGTGTGCCGCGGCACACTGGTGTGCCGTGAGCCGGATCAGGTGTGCCGTGGCCAAATACATAAAAAAAAAAATATTTAGTCGGAACGTTGGTGATCTTTTTTTTATTGTTTTTTCTAGGCTATTCAGCTTTTTCGTGAAAAAGGTCCCCGCAGATTTCTACTGGCCGGAAGTTGCTGACAAAAAAAGGTTACCAACGTCTCCCGAGCTGATTGACGTCTACGTCCAGATCGAATTTTAGCTTTTGGTGTGCCGCGGAATTCTAGGAAGAACTTAGGTGTGCCGTAGGTGAGAAAACTTTGCGGAACACTGGTCTAGGGGACAAAGTGCTTGGCTCCTTATCCAAGAGACATGGGTTCGATTTTGGACACGATCCCTTCATAATAATAAGCTATTATTTCTGTTCACATTAGATATGGTACAATTAATTATAATATCATTGATTTAAATCCTTCCAATCAAAAACAATGTTTTAAAACGATTTATTTTAATAACTACTGATATTAGAAAGGAATGTAGAGCGAAAGAAGGCATTATGAACAAAATTATGATAGGATCGCTGTGTTGGCTCGGACATATGGAGCGCATGGGTGAAGAAAGAATGGGTAAAAAAGTATACGTTAACGATGTAAATGGAGTACGGAGTCGAGGTAGACCGAGGAAAACATGGCATGACCAAATTAATCAAATTTTAAAGGTTGGTCATGTCAGAAGCCGGAAGAATCGACATGCGTGTATGGACGGTGCGTGGAGGAAGCTAGAGAGGTATGTCAGGATAGAGTAGTGTGGCGGTCCATTATCTTTGCCTACCCCTGCGTGGAAACGGTGTGATGGTTTGTTGTTGTTGTTTTTAATAACTACTTCCACTTTTGTCTTTATTTAAATAGCACCGGTTTCACCAGGCTGGCTGGCATCGACAACCAACCTGTCGATGCCACCCAGTCAGGCGAATCCGGTTGCTGTTGTAATAAATATAAAAGTCGAAGTAGTTAGTAAAAAAAAACATAGTTTTATTTCATTGTTATTTAAAAACGTTTAAATTCGCGTAAATTAAGATCACGTCTCGTCCAATAGTCAGCAGAGTATCGATTTTGACCAATAACCGTTGCGAGAATCAGTTAGCTATCTGGTTGGGCCGGTGCCGGTGGGCGGACAGAAGCACGAACAGGAGGGGACGGATCGCGCGCCATTATTTCATTATTATCACAATCAATCCACGCAATTAACCATGCTAATTATAAGGCCCGCCTGCCCGGCCGATTTATGCCAGCTGCCGAAGGAACTGCGCCGTCGAAAGGTCAAGATGAATGGATGTGAGGCTACTCCTAATCGGGTATATATGTTCAACTAACACCTTCATTTAAAGACAAGAGTTTAAATTAGGAACATGCATTTTTTTATTATGTTACAACCCTAGGGATTGGTTTGCACCAAATTTTGTTTTTTTCTGGTTCTTTGAATGCCACTTGACCCTTCATTGCGGTAGTTTCGCGGCGCTTTCCACGTTTTTGTATACAACAGGTTATTTGAACATTTTTTGAGTTATTGATTTTCATGACATGTGATAAGTAGTTAATCTATCGCCACGTATTATACCAGACTAAAGACAGTGTGATTTTTTTCAGACCTTTTTATTTATTAATATTTAAATAAAATAAATGGCATATTCACTAAGAAGTCTTACGTGTCATAAATGTATGCACATTTTAAAAGCGTATTTGATTTTTAAAAATTATTTTAACAACAAAGAGATTTAAAAAAATATATTATTTAAATCGGGAGATGCCTATTGGTGGCGATGAGGTTCGCAACCCATCACACCGCGTCTCCCGCGGAGCGAAAAGAGAAGGATGGAGTGCCGCATCAGTAAAAGTGTGACAGTCCATTCTTTCTGCCTACCCTTTCGGGGAGCGGCGTGATGGTTAGTTAGTTATTATTTAAATTTTATATAACGATGTCAATGTAGCGAAATAATACGAAAGCAAAAAATGGACCAAAGCAGAATATATATGAGTGTTTTCTCCCAGACTACTTTTTTAAAGTTTGATAATATAATCTGGAATATATAATACATTTCTTAAAAAAATATTATATCACATTACAGTTAGTGTGCGCACAACTATACTGAGTATATATTATATTATCTAATATATTCACTAATGTTTGATATGATTTTTAGCCAATTAGACGGATCAGCTCGAACAGGATGATTGATGGATCTACTAATCGCAAACTGTATCAGTTACCAACAAAAATAATATATTGTACGTTATAGTTAAAGACATGTGGGCGACATCCACAATTCAGTTACGTTACATACATGTTTTCAGTATTTTTTTTATCCAAATCAGTTCTATCGATATACACCAAACATATATTAGATAATACGATAGTGTTATGAATCACAATTATAGAAAAACATGTACATAATGAGGAAATATAATAAATAAATAAAATTAAAACAATTCTGGTAATTGCTAGCCTGTATTGTTCATTTCTATACATATTTTTTGCTTGAATTCTTCATTTTGTTCCTTATTCGTGTTTACTTATTTTATTATATATTTTTATGAGTTTTCTATTGTTAATTTCGTAATACCGTTTTTACTGTTTAATAGCATTTGTATGTATTGTTACATGGATCGTGAACATGGTATATACCATAAATAAATAAATTAAATGTTTTAATTTTGAAACACTTAATATATGTATTCAAAATTAACTTATTATTTTTTAAAGATTGTTGCGACAGCTGTTTCGCCAACCTATATTGTCATCTGATGATGCCAACATAGTTTAAAAATGTACTACGATACGCATAATAGCAGTCTTTCAATATGTAAATACAGTACAACTATAAAATATTGTCCATTGTTTTGGCCGAAACACTATGATACTTCAACATTATAAACTATTAAATAAATAAAAACTTTGTTTTTGTATCACAACAACAACAACAAAACCATCACGCCGTTTCCCCGCAGGGGTAGGCAGAGAGAATGGACCGCCACACTACTCTATCCTGGCAAACCTCTTTAGCTTCCTCCACATTCATACAACGAGTCATACACGCACGTCGATTCCTCCGACTTCTAACATGACCAAACTTTAAAATTTGATTAATTTGGTCATGCCATGTTTTCCTCGGTCTGCCTCGACTTCGTACCCCATTTACATCATTAACGTATACTTTCTTAACCATTATTTCTCCATCCATGCGTTCCATATGTCCGAACCAACGCAGCGATCCTTTCATAATTTTGTTCATAATACCTTCTTCCGCTCTACATTCCTTTTCTTATATCAGCATTTGAGATTCTGTCGTATATCGTTCTACCACACATACGTCTTAGGGACCTCATCTCTACCGCATTTATTCTACTCTCATCCTTCTTTTGCCAGTTCTATGCTTCGCTTCCATACATTAAGGTTAGGACCAGAACTCCATTGTGAACGGCCGTTTTCGCTTTCATTGATAAATTCTTGTTTCCAATAACTATTTTTAAAGCTCCATTCACTTTGTTACCCGCACCAACCCTTCTTTCGACGTCACTATCCGTTCGGGCATCTGCTGTGAACATACTACCTAAATACACAAATTTCCTCACCTGTTCCAAGTTCTCTTCGTTCACACTTATATTACAAACTGTCATTTGCTCTTCCCTTTCGAAAACCATCACCTTTGACTTTCCGACATTCATCATTAAATCATTTGACTTGCATACCTCATTCATTCTCGACACCAAGATTTGTAATTCGTCCGCACTATCCGCAACGAGAACGGCATCGTCCGCGTAAAGCAAACAGTTTACAGATAAATCACTCATCTTAGCACCAGCATTTATACCTTTAAGTTCTTTCATACACTTGTCCATATACAGATTGAACAACCATGGAGACATCACGCAGCCCTGCTTAACACCCTTCGTGATATCAAACCAGGGCGTGATGTCTCCATTTACCCTAACACTGGCAGTGCTCCCTTCGTAGAGAGAAGCAACCGCCCGTATCAGTTTTGTGCTCACTCCGTATTCGGACAAGATTGACCACAGTTTATCTCTGTTCACTCGATCATAGGCTTTTTTGCAAATCGACAAACGCACAGAAAAGCTTACGGTTTTTGGCCATAAACTTCTCCGCAAGCGTTCGAAGTGCAAAAATCTGATCCATACATCCTCTTCCGGTCATAAAAGCGCCTTGAACATCCCATACTCTTTCAGTCGTCGTCTTTTTTACTCTTTCTATTAAAATTCGGCCGTAGAGTTTACCAACGGCGCTTAACAGACTTATTGCCCGGTGATTTCCGCAGTCCATACGAGACCCCTTTCCCTTATATAGAGGCATGATAACAGCCCTCCTCCAGTCAAGCGGCGTATATCCTTCCTCTAAACACTGGTTAAAGAGTCTGTATAACCACGCTGCAACAACCGGCCCACCGTTTTTAATAAACTCCAAAGCGACACAATCATAACCAACAGCTTTTCCACCTTTCATACAGCTTACAGAGTTTACTATTTCGTTCAAACTTATTTCTGTCATATCTCTTTCGCTATTCGTACAACTCACATTTGTAACGCTCCTTCTCATTGAACTCTCAGTCATTTCACTGCCATATACATCTTTAAAGTATTCCATCCATCTTCCTTGTATACTGTCAAAATCAGTAATCATTCTTCCCTCACAACTCAAAATTGCTTTCGCACAACCATTTTCGGGAGGATTCCGGGCCTTTTTGACTTCCTTCCAGAACATTTTTATGTTGCTCTGAAAGTGACTCGTCATCTTGAGACCGTCTTCCTCCTTCAGTTTATCCTTTTTCTCTCTCACTTTCAACTTGACATTCATCTTACAAACTTTGTATGCTTCTTTTGCTCTTTTATATTTCTCGCAATCTCTTTTATCCACAGATATCATATTTAACCATGTATCACAATTTACATATTTTTTTAAGTTAACAGTTTATTTTGATTAATACGAATGAAAACGTCTGTTTTCTAGAAGTTTTATTATATATATTATTAGACAATGCCTTAGAAGGGCGAAACATGTAATTCCCACAAAACTATAATAATATTCTAGAAAACAAGCGTTTTCATTCGAATTATTTTATATGGAGTTTTACGTCATTGTTAAAGAAACACTAAATATTTATGTTGACATTATAAATATACGCAGCCGTATTATGTAACCGGCGGATGATACGAAGGAAATAGAAAACAAACGAAGCGGCAAATAATCGAACAGTCGAGTTACGGTCAGCGGCAAGAATTAACGATTCGCCAACAGCCTGACCACGGGTTGCAGAAGCAAAAAGGTTTACAAGACAACAACACGCAGGAGGAATCTGCACGAGGTAATACGTAATGCAATGATGCAGGCTGAATGTCTCGAGTAATGACTGACGCGTGTTCTCCTAATAAGATAATCGCTGATGAATATTAAAATTCCATAACCATGCCGTAATATACTTGTGCTCGCGCCGCGGGAACCGTGCGCCCGGCACTGCGGGGAGATGGATATGATAAACGATTCTGCGAGGGGTACACGGTATTACGAAATTAACAGGGACGTGCGTGTATTACTCGCTATATGAATGTGAAGGAATCTACAGAGGTGTCAGGATAGAGTAGTGTAGCGATCCATTCTCTCTCCTACCCTTTCGGGGAAACAGCGTGTTGTTTGTTTGTACTTATTGGTAGATAATTTAAACATACAAGTAACTAAATTAGTCAATAAATCCTTTCTTCTTTTTCTTTAATAGATCTGACAATCTGTGACACAGAAATTATGTCTCCTGAAATGATGAGGTGCAAATTTCCCCCCTTCTCAAAGGTGAGTCTTCCAGGTGGAAGATGGTCTGTAAGGTGGGGATTTTATTATGTCTGATTTTGTGAGTCTGCATTCTATCATTACTCATTCTTGTAAAATGGTCCCTGTAGTATATTCTTCTGGATCTACTTCACCAAACAATATAGTCTATTCTTCTTTGATGCTGTAAATACCAAATTAAACATTTATTAAGAGTATAAATGAATTTTTTACTAATTTGATTAACCGTCGCGTTGCCATGTGGTAAATTGAGTTTCCACTGCCAATTTAAAGTTGATTTTCTTAAAACCTATGGACCCTAATATTATAAAAAAAATTGTAATCCTCCATTGAAGTGTTTTCAATATTTCGTAATAAAAAAAAAAGCAAAAAATTACTTCCTTCATCCCAAAAAAATATTTTCTAAGACTGCCCTCACCTTCATTCGTGTTAAGGTAGAATTTGTTTTGCTAATATTTACAACTTTATCAAAAGTGACAAATACTTACTCGCTGTTGAACGTATTATAAATTATATCTTTGGCTTTTTCAATATGTACGTAATAATACCGACTGTAGACGGAAACGCAGGACGTAACTTAATAATATCAGAACTGTGAAAATATTAACACTTTACCAAAAGGGACAAATATTAATACGTACTCGATGTCTTGAACGTACTATACATTTTGCCTGGGTGCCTTTATCATACGTAAAATTATATTGCCACGGCCGCGGCGCGGCGCGGCGGGGCGAGACAAGTTCATACTTGGTGTCAGTTGCTCATATGCTGTGACGCATTCCATATCAGAAATCGCATGGTTCAGAAAAAAATTAATAATGATATGTTTTTCAAATAATCCATGTATGTTATAGATATCGATCTATTCCTAATGAAATTCCCTACAAGATGACATAAATTAAATTTTGATTCATCTAGTCATATGCTTGATATTTAGATAAAGTTAGCGGTAAACTGAACTTACCACATGGGAGCAAGCGTTTTGTTTTGAACACGGTACGTTAAGGGTTAATAAGATATTTATTAGAACTCTAATATTTAAATAAGTCTTCTAGAAGTTTTAATATATTTAATGAGATTGACATGTTTCGTTTCATTGTAATTAGCAACTTGGTTACACAAAAGTTCATATTTTTTGTCGGTTTATCAGAATCATCACAACGAGACACAATCTATGCAGTTTCTTGAACAGATTATAGAGGCAAGGAGGCTAGATTACTGTTGATATGCATACATTCATTTTAGAATCAAGCCTCCTGGGGAATCGTGAGTATTCAATTAAAAGTATAAAGCTAAATTCCTGCACCTTATGCAAAATACACATTACCGTTGCGAGAACCCAACAGATTATGCAAAAGATAGACGTTACACTCTGTAACGACAGAAGGTATCTCCATGAGGATCGATGTAAGGTCCAGAAATTTCCGACAAGACAGTTTTTAAGATGTTATAAAATCAAACAATCACTTTTATTTTTCGTAAAAAATTAATGTATGTTTCATAACCTGTCTACAAAGTTATAAAAAAATGTCCTTTTAATTATCGAATAACGGATATAATTTTCACATCTCATTCCCACTACACTACAATACAACTAATTAACATAACATCACGCGGTCTCACCGGAGGAGCAGGCAGAAAGAATGAACTGCCGCACTGTTCCTGACATATCATACTTATATCGCTTCCTCAACGATACATCGTGTCATGCACGTACGCCGATTTCTCCGGCTCCTCGCGTGGCCGAAATTTAAAATTTGATTGATTTCATGTGGCCAAGTTATCCTCGGTTTTCCTCTATTTCTTATTCCGTTTACATTGTTAACATATACTTTCTTTACTCAAATATATAATTTTTGGTAGGGCGTGCAAGACAAATTATTTAACTCTTGTCTATCGCCGTCTACCTCACTCACCGACGCAGTTTTCCTGATAGAAATACTGTTATCTTCTTCTTCTTCTTCCTCAGCCTATTCCGTACACTCCTGGACAAAGGCCTCCTCCATTCGCTTCCATGTCACTCTGTCTTGTGCAGACTGCATCCAGGTTATTACGACACGTCTGTTCAGATCATCCTTCCACCGTAGTTGCGGTCGCCCTGCACTTCTCTTTGTCGTCCACGGTCTCCAAGTCAGCAGTCTTCTTGTCCATTTTTCGTCTGAGCTTCTGGCTCGTGACCTGCCCATTGCCATTTTAGAGTCGCCACCCGGTGGATGATGTCAATGACCTTTGTTTTTTCTCTCACCGTATCGTTTCTGACTCTGTCTCTTAGGCTTATTCCTTACATGGCTCTTTGGGTCACTCGTAGTTTCTCTGCACTTTGTTTGGACAATGTTACAGTTTCAAGACCATAAGTACCAACTGGCAGAACACAGGCTTTGGTTATTATACTCGTACGTATCACAAATTATTTTTATGAGATTGTCGCGACAGCTGTTTCGCCAAACCATGTTGGCATCATCAGGTGTTACAAACAACTAATTGATGATGCCAATATAAGTTGGCCAAACAGCTGTCACGACAATCTCAAAAGATTAAATATATCACAAATACTTATAATAACAAATTTAAACATTTAATAATGTTGAAGTATCGTAGTGCTTCGGCCAAAACAATGGAGCATAAGATTTCGTTAAACACATTACAGCCATTACAGGGCGGACGCTCAAATATTGCATTCATGATTATTATTGACAAGCAGCGCCTATCATATTAAATGACCACTGGAGTCAACATCATTTCCGAGGCATTATTTGTCTTGCGGAGAATACACCTCGCCCGGCGGGGGGCGCCGGAGGCTGGGAAGACGCGAGGAGGGGAGATAGTCATCGGACCAGCGGGAGGTGACCCGGGACGATAGTTCTAAATCACACCGCATCGATACGATCTTGGTGGAAAAAAATTAAGCATTTTTTTAACGGAGATGATACATCATCGCTAAGGATAATGACGTTAGATCCGTGTAACCATTGATTATCGGAAGCAAACTAAGCGACTACACATATAAAAACAACGCAAGGTATTTATTTATTTAGATAGGTAACATCCATCTCGGGTCGTTAAAGTTAAGAAATTTTAATTTCGTTAATTGCTTAAATACTTATCCATTAATAATATAACTGGTTAAAAAGTAATTTTAAATAATGATTAAACAACACGATGTACGAATATCGAGGAAGCTAGAGAGATATGTCAGAAAAGAATAGTGTGGCAGTATATTAATTTTGCCTACCACTTCGGAAAGACGGCATGTTGGCTAGTTAGTTAGTTAATTAAAATATACTATTTCTTCTATATTCGCCTTCACTTTGTGTTGCGGATTCACATTTGAATTACTTTTTGATAACTTTGTATTATCACAATACTTTCTTAAATTGTTCACAGACATGTTTCGGGACACAGAAGGCCCTTCTTCAGCGTGTAAAATTTTAACAGCTCAATGGGACAAAATCGTTACTTATATACTAAATAAAATTAAAACAGCAAAGGAGGGGTGGGGATGATTCCAAGAAGCAGTGTTAATGGGGTTTTTTGCCAGAACAATGAGCAATAAAATTTTACACGCTGAAGAAGGGCCTTCTGTGTCCCGAAACATGTCTGTGAACAATTTAAGAAAGTGTTGTGGTAATACAAAGTTATCAAAAAGTAATTCAAAATATACTATATTTAGATTTTTTCCACTTTTATATTTATTTTTCTCGATATGTCGCACGCTTAATAGAACACTGGCTTAACTCAAAAAAGCAAGTTTTGCTCAATCTGACATGAGTCGGTGTTTTAACAAAAACAGTCGGAGAACATGTAGGAATGAAAAAAAACGATATAGTGTAATGGAGGTCAATTGGCGGAATTTTGACTTAATTTTAACGCGAAACGATGGACAGCGTTAACACAAACCTCTGTCTAATATTAACTTAATTATGACCTAAACCATAATCGGTCAGTTTACTATTAAGCGTGCGATGTATCGAAGATGATGTTTTTGTATCTTCAATACCGGGAAAAAGATATAAAATTAATTTTATTATATATCTAAACATGTCGAGAGAAATAAGATTGAAAGTGAAATAAAGCGTTTGAATTCATAAAAAAAAAAAACATAATTTTGTAATTCCACGCTGTTAACGCCGTACGTTTATATAAATTATCTATATATTTTAGTTTGGGCAAAAGTTATTTTTATTTTTTATATATGTTGTTGTTAACAAAACCAGTCGAGAAAACCTTACTTTTAATTACAATTTAGTTAACACGAACATTGAGAAAGTATAAAATTAACAACTACTTGACGAATGAAAATATGTGCTTATTACTGTTCAGAAATAACCTAGAAGTATTAATTCCAACAGTTGATAAATGTAGGTAATTAAAATAGCGCTATTAAAGAGTGGTTGTAACGTATGTTTACATATTGTAATCAAATGTTGAAACTTCATTATGAATTGCAAATTGTAATATTATGCCGGGAGCATAATATTAGCTTTATCCGTGTTATTCTCGAGACGCACAGTTCGCATCCCAGCTGATCACACAGAGGAGCATTGCACACGAAACACCTGATCTACAGCAATACGGTAATGATACTTCTGTTGCGGCAAGTAAAGCTGAACTAGCAAAAAACGGAGGCCGATTCGCTCTCGACAAATCAAACTGCATTGTGTTTTTGATCGTTTTTCTACTTCTGCCGCAATAGTTGCACTTTCACTGTTTGCAAAACAAACCCAAATGAAATCATAATGGTAACCGCGGGCAGTGCCTAATCACCGGCGGGCGAGAACAAACGATGGATAGGTACAAAAACATTAATGAGAAACTAGTCAATTAATTAACGAATGCAATGGACTGCGACTGAATACAGAGCGATAGCTAATCGACTGTTGCCCACACCACAATTGAAGAAACTACAAAAAATGGCAGTCATTTTAAAACGATGAGATAATGTAGGCAGATATAAAATAATAGTGCACGTTGCGCGTTACCTTATGGCATTACAAGATGAAACGTGGAAGTACACGCAGACGTGTATCTCCGAAGTGTCAGACCGGCGAGGTATTAAAATAAAATAAATCGTAAAAAGGATCCCATAAAGGTTCTGACACGCGTTATAACTATAAATATAACCAGACAACTCTCAATATGAAAGAGCATAAGAAACGAGCCGAGAGAAGTACTTATGTCAGTTCTGTGAGGAGATAGCAGTAACTTCTCGGGAAATTTACACGGAGAAACGACCTTGGGGTACCCGAGCTCCGGATAATATATCAGGAAAGTCCCGTCTCCGGCGGCTATAATTTACTTTTATCCGCCAACATTAAGCGAGCAGGCTCCTGCTAACTCTCGTGTAATTACCTCAAGACAGTCTCGCTTTGCATACGGCCAATTATCCGACGAGAGAGCAATCCACATACGTCTACGCTTCCTACATCCGCGTCGGAGAGCCGAACTCTCATTCGTCCCGTCATACCAAGGCTGCCAGTCCTGCGGAGTCTGCCGCTGGTCTGCTCTCTTCTTCTTGAGCCCCGGCTTCCGGGTACACGCTCCGGCAGATTCTTCAAGCGCACAGATTATGTAATATTTTAGATTTAAAGCATCTATATAAATAAATGGCAATGTTCGTATGAGTGTGCCACATAGACTCAAAAACTATTCGACCGATTTCGCTGAAATTTTCATTTATTAATGCCAGGAGTGCATACGTTGTTAGTTTAATTATTTTGATATTATATTAACGAACGGTTAAATAGACAATTGCGGGCGTAATCGCGATGTTTTGGCTTGCTACAAAATAAAAATATATCTCGGGTTTCAATCTGAAATATAACAAATTGATGTATCATAATATTTTATTATATAATCAATTTTACGCACTCGTAAAATTACTCTATAATAATATAAAACTATAATAATATAAATATTTTTAAACAGCAGATTCTTTTACAATATTTGATTGCCTATTTATTTTTACGGCGCACTAAAAAAAATATATTTTTAAAGACGAACACGGATTTTCATTAACGAATTTATTACACTATCTCTAATATGAGCATAAAATAGCTCAATTTTACGAATAAAGGAAGAAAGCAGGCGTGAGTGCCCTGGACCAGCAATGAGATGTTCTGTCTCCTAGACTCGATCATGATAGTTAAATAAAAAATATTTATAAATAAAGTTAAAAAATGTACCCGCTCATATCAAGGACCCAACCCACGTCCGTTGGATTATGTTTTCAAGATCACTACAGAATTTGTAAAACATATTTTTTAAAACTTAAAATAATTCAAATAAAATCTGAAAAAAGTTGTCGGGTCGTGGCCTCCGGCATATATATTGCAGAAATAATGACTGAAATAATCAAAATAATTTAAATAACAGTATAAACAAAACATCTAAAGATGGAAGCAGATTATATTATAAATTAAGTAAAGATATAAACATTTGAATACACTATCTCTGAATATAGTTGCAGAACGATAATGGATTATATTAAACCGTGTTCTTTGTCTCCGGCGACAAGTCCGAATGTCAAGGAATCTAAATAATCGGCGAAACGGAAATCATTAAAACCGGTTCCGATGGTTCGTGATGGACGTTACATAAATATGATATCAAATAAATTATATCCATTTTAGTATGACAAACGAAGGAAACTTGATAAAAAAATAAAATAAATGAGTCCGGAAACAAACAAACCGCAAGTGAACTGCGTAGAATAAATCACAGCAGGTATCACAAAGTATAATAATAATAAATAAAATAAATGAAACTATCTGACAAATGCGTGGTTGAACGACATACTCGTATTATGTTTTATTTGAATTTCGAATGTCATTAATATAATATAAAATAGCGGGAAGCAATTCAAAGAAAGAACGAAATCGAGAAATATACGAAGACAAGAAAAAATAATGAAAAACTCAGATAACCTGTAAAGCTTGAAGCATGAACAAGAATGCCATATGATAGGATGGGTCTTGCGTATTGAAAATGTGTGATAGTGAGAGATAAAACTTTACGCGATGTATTCATATTTTTTTTTATGCATTATCAGAAGAAGTAAAACAGTAAAAAAAAATTTTATATATATTCAATGCATTGTGTAAACTGATGTCCTCTATGAATTCATTTATATGCATGTTTTTATTATATTTTATTTACTTGACATAGTACACATGTACATAAACATATGTTCTGATAATAATAATAATAAAAACTTCAATTAAAAATAATAATCTACATAATTATCAATACATAAGGTTACATTTTGGTTACATATTTATGTAAATATTTTCTAAATTTTAACTCAGTTCGAATCAAATTATTTTTTAAACCTTCGTTGAAATAATTCACAGCGAAAATTTCGTCACAATCGGTTCAGCATTTGTCAAGATCGATCGATCTATCGATCTCATAGACACGAACATTACCATTTATTTATATTCTGTTTAAACATTATTAGTGGAGTGTTCGTAGAAAGCTTAAGAAGCTAATTAATAATAAGTGATTGCAAAATAGGAAAGCAGAAAGGGTGTAATTAACAAAGGGTTTAAATGATTTATAATCAAGAACCTAATTGGGTGTTCGGCGTAATGCGTTTAGTCGCGTGGGTATTATATATTTCGATAATGATGCCATTTTGGTAACGGTAGCCACGGAGCCCATGACGGGCGGCTCCCGATACGGCCCGCGGTACCAACCCGACCAACGGTCTCCATTGTCAAAGTGCTCCATTTCTGTAGAGCCCGCTCATGGCAACGCTCCGCCACGTGGATGCGAACTTTCATATTTTATTTGTTATCCAAAGTCTATAAATTAACCGATTTAGAAATACAGCTGGTCAGCCCGTGTACGCCGCATAAAAAAACGCATTCAAGCGTTTATGGACTGCTGTTAATAACGACGTACTTTAGCCCATGAAATGTGTGTATATCAACAACCGGTATAGCACATTATCAGGCCACTAACACTAACTCAACTATTCTTAGATCTGGATTGAACATTTTTTTCTTGTCTAAAATCTACCTTCCGTACACCGTAACCTTGAGTAATCTTTAATTTATAATATTGATAACCTTATGTATCCTTGTGTAACCTTATGTAACCTGTAACTTTAGGTAACATGTAATCTTGTGTAAACTGTAAATTCATGTAACCTGTAACGTCATGTTACCTGTAACTTTATGTAAGCTGTAACCGATTACTTTTGTAATTCGAAACGTTCTACTATATGTGTAGATTTTGTCAACACGTATCGGTGCAAATGAACTTGTAAAATGTGATAATTAATGGACACAATAAAAATATTCTAGAAATATAAAAAGCTAATGCATTGACTAACTTAGCATTTTATACTATATTTATCAAATAAGGAATGCAACTTCTTATTATGGAATATTAAAAAAAATAACCTTCATAAACAAATCCTTTCTGAATAACTCGTGACAAGTAAAAAAAAATATATAGATTTATGTGAAAACGTGAATTGAATAGAATCCACATACAAAAAATAGAAACAACGATAAAAGAGTAAACTGTGTTTTGATAATTGAATAACAAATCAAAAAATGTAAGATAAGGCACTATTCTTGGATATTTTAGATTCAAGATATGGAAAGGTTCAAAAGCAGCCGGCAAAAAGGGGACTATTCCATTAGTGAGCCCCCCTAGCAGTATTTATTAAACGGAAGCAGGTAAACCATACGGTTTTTGGCCATCCCATTACGTGAAGTGCTTTTGAAGATGTTAAATATAAAGACATTAAAAATACAGGTGCTGGGATAGAGAAAAAATGATAATTCATATTTGCTACCCGTGTACTACTTTAACATATGTCAAAGCCCACCCAGATATAATTATCCCAGTATATTTTATAAAAACTGTTTCATTATATATTACGCATAAAAATGAAAAAAAAAAAAAACAGAAACAAGAGACTACTAGGAAGGCCACCGAAGAGACAGAAAGAAGGGTAGACGTCATCATCCCAGGACAGCTAGCCGTCACAAACAGGTAATATGATTTAAATAACTAAGGAGAAGACATATGAAAATAACTCACTCAACAATTTCGCAATATTTTTTAGCCTAATTATGGAAGAGAGGAATTGTAAAGGAAATATATCAGATGGAGAAAGCCAAATCTCATTGTTTAAGGACTAGCGAAGATGGTATGGTAAAACGTCAACGGCCAGCATCTTTAGATAAGATATTTATCGGATCGACAACAATCGAGCGGAACTGGAGTCACGAAAAGAATAAACGATTGATACTGAATACATTATTATATTTTGTAGGGTTCTAATCCAATCAGATAAATATCTATTAACAAAAACAACGACGCATGGAAGTCAGGGAGGTCCTTCGACATAGCGCGGCAATTAATAACAAAGACAAGAACGTAAGAAATTAATATCTTTTTTTTCTGATCTCGCGTAGCCCGTGAAGTGTTTGTCATTTTATGTGTACAAAGGTCCCGAAGCACTCGAAGGTAAATTCGATTTACGGAACGCGGCGGGATATCGACCGAGGAACACAAGAGTGCCGCAATTAAGGTAGGTAAGGAGAGACAATGTAATAAATTAAGATTCTGTGGCATGTATGCAGCATGCGATCAGCCTGCTCCGGGGTCCGGGAATGTCGCGCGAATGCGGAAGTAATCATAATAATTATAAAACATATTACACGCCGCGGAGCTATCTGGAAAGTCGAAACAAGCTCTGCTGGACGGTCTATAAGGCGTTGCATGGAATGGCATATATCTGAACTCTGCATCAACGAGAACCTGAATGCTAGACAGTCTACATTGCGATCAGCTAAGTCTTCTGCGATCGGTAGATTAACTGTGCCAAAACGCTGTTCAAGCACAAACTTTGGCCACCGAGCCTTCGCGGTAGCCGGCCTTTCAGCCTGGAACAATCTTCCAGCAGACCTCAAGTGCATTGAAAATCAATCAGAGTTTAGATCGAGATTCAAAACGCACCTTTTCAAATTATCATTTCCAAACAGGAAGGGCTGATCGACTACGTCAGGCGCAGCCCTCATACTAAATATGTTTATTGTTATGTTATCATCATTATTATTATTTTTTTTTTTATCGACAAAACGGAGCATCTTCTACAGCGCCCTTGAGACGAGTAAACCATAAAAATGGCGCTCTATAAATTATCCAATTTATTTATTATTATTATTGAAGATCGAGAACTCTAGCGGCGTTGGAGAATCATTTGAGAATATTCATTATGTCTGCGATACGTTAAATGACGTAAAAGTAAAATGGAAAAACCAAATAAATGCAAAATAAAATATCTTTGGCTCTTCAATAAAACCGAATTAATCGATAAAAAATCATATCTATGTATAATAAGTGTACGTAATGTAGACGGTCACGGTCTGCTTGGAACGCCTGGACAAACTGCTCGTACAAGAATGAATAGTAAAAGTAAGACTCTCGTTTGAGCCTCTTAGCTTAGAGAGCAGCATTCATCTCCGCGAGTGACGGGCGTCCGCTCGAGTCTATAAATCAGAACAACGTGGTCCATTATTACGAATGAAATCCTTCCGGCGGAGTTCGGGTGCATCTCTCTGCACATCCCAATTGATTATTATTCAATTGACGGTCCGAAGCGGGAGGGTGGCCGGTGTCCAGGCGCTGCTAACGGAACGGTCGCCATTGCGTGCCTCTTTATTGGCCGCGCATCCGTCAGCAGCTTTGTGCCGGGCGGATGTCGGCGGGCCGAGGTTTCTTGGACGGGCGCATCCGGCCGGAACCGAAAATACAATACCGTACGAAAGCACGAGAGTACTTAAATGCGAAATAAAACAAATTTATGAACTGAACTGTACAATCAAATCACAAGATTTAGTTGTTCATACCGGGATAACCGTCTGAGTTTGTCGTTTAGAAAACAAAATCAGGGGAGTCAGTCAGATAGTCAAATTCAGGTCTAATTATTTGAAGTTACTAACTAACCATCACGCCGTCTAGGGTAGGCAGAAAGAATGGACGGCTACGCTGTCATACTTCTCCCGATTATTTTACATTCATGTATCGTGTCATGCACGCACGTCGATTTCTCCTATTTCGCACGTTGTCGGCATTTAATATTTGATTGATTTGATCGTGCCACGTTTTTCTCGATCTTCCTCTATTTCTTGTTCCGTATATATCGTTAACATATAATTTACCGTTCGCTCTTAATTAATTCTTTCCGTGTGTCCGGAACATCTTAATAACCCTTTCATTATTTTGTTCATAACACTTTCATTCGCACTGCATATATTTGAGACCCTATTTTATACAGTTTTATCACACATTTGTCCCTTGAGAGATACCACTCCACTCATCTTCACTTTCGGAAGGGTCGGCACAAGAACCACATTGTGCACTGCCATCTTGGTTTTTATAAACTAAACTACACAATGAAATGACAAGATTTAATCATTTATATCGGTTAGCCGTCGGAGTTCGTCGCTTAAAGCCGTGCCACACTGTTTTAAACAAGCTCTCCACATCGGTCTCCACCAGCGGTTTAAAACTGTGTAGACACTTGTTTGAAACCAAAATTCGTTTGACCTTCAACAACCTTTGTGGACGGACGCGCGTAGTATGCGTGTTGTAAACCGTTGTAAACACGCATTCCACATGTGGGGCTCCACATTCCACCAAGGTCACCCTTGTGGAGAGCTTGTTTCAAATAGTGTGGCACGGCCTTTAGAAAACAAAATCGTGGGATTAAACTTTGTATACTCAGATTCAGGTAAAACTATTTGAAAAAATAAGTTATTTTCGAAAAGAAAAACACAATCAAGATGTCCTTAAAATGACGCTTCAAATCGATGAATGACATTTACTCAATGTGATTTGCTCCAATTCAGAAAATCTAGAAACCCTTTGTCACAAAACTAACAATCCAGGTAAAAATCTTGGTGCAGTTCTTGACTAGCGTGAGAATCGAAGGAGGACAATAAAAACGAAATGCGGTTTGGACTCCCGCTTCGACCATCGGATGACTCGCGATTTCTTTTCACCCAAAATTATAATGACGGTTGCTCAACATCAATTAGCGAATAATAATTCGGGTTGCGCAACGCAGTTAGAGGAAGCACAATAAACAATCAACTTCACCTAAGGAGAGAAATTCGCAGTTATCTGCACGATCGGCCGTAGGAAGCGGCCGAATGAATGCCGAAATTATTTGGATTACAGCTAGCGATTGTTATATTGTTTGAAGTTAATGCACTTTCTACTACTACTATTCTTTAAAGATTACTATCGAGCAATATAACACTGAACTTAGATACTCTAAATACGTTAAATAACAGTATAACATAAAACATGTGAGAAAATACCGGGTAGCTAAAACTTCTCACATCTACTAATAAAACATCTCAAAAAATACCGCGCGAGAGATCAAAGTAGATGGCCGCTATTAACCGTCGCGTTGCCATGTGGTCAATTGAGTTTCCACTGCCAATTTAAAGTTGATTTTCTTAAAACCTATGGACCCTAATATTATAAAAAAAATTGTAATCCTCCATTGAAGTGTTCTCAATATTTCGTAATAAAAAAAAAAGCAAAAAATTACTTCCTTCATCCCAAAAAAAAATATTTTCTAAGACTGCCCTCACCTTCATTCGTGTTAAGGTAGAATTTGTTTTGCTAATATTTACAACTTTATCAAAAGTGACAAATACTTACTCGCTGTTTTGAACATATTATAAATTATACTTTGACCTTTTCAATAGGTACGTAATGATACCGACTGGATGAAAACGCACCACGTAACTTAATAATATCAGAACTGTGAAAATATTAACACTTTACCAAAAGGGACAAATATTAATACGTACTCGTTGTCTTGAACGTACTATACATTTTGCCTAGGTGCCTTTATCTTCGCCCCGCGTGCAGACAAGTTTCGACCCGACTTTTAGTCGATTTTTAGTCGCCCGTATGTTATGACGCATTACATATCAGAAATCGCATGGTTCCAGAAAAAAATTAATAATGATATGTTTTTCAAATAATCCATGTATGTTATAGATATCGATCTATTCTAATGAAATTCCCTACAAGATGACATAAATTAAATTTTGATTCATCTAGTCATATGCTTGATATTTAGATAAAGTTAGCGGTAAACTGAACTTACCACATGGGAGCAAGCGTTTTGTTTTGAACACGGTACGTTAAGGGTTAAGATACCAGAAAACTATTATAAGTACCTGTCCATTTTAACAACTCCAATTGAGCTGAAGGCAATACTATTGTGACAGCGGTGTTTGACCGGACGGGTTGCCAAAAAATTTCACTCGTGAGAATAAGAAAAAAATTGGGAGATCTTTACGTGCAGGTTAGAGTGATTTAATTAATTGGTCCAACTCTCTTTCACTCTCTCGCCTTATTATCTATTTAAATAGACAACCAATTATCGCAGAAGTGGTGCAATACGAGACGCAACCTTTAAAAATATCAGTAGCTAGACTGAAATAATAAAAAAATCTATTAATATCAAACGTCATTTTTTTTACTTATATTGTTCTCCCGATGATGAAGGTATAATTTCTTCGAAACATTCGAGGAAAATAAACGCTTTCATTTTTTAATAAATAGAATTGCACCTTGTATTTTCACAACACTTTATTGTTCATTTTGCAGACATCATCCTCAACCCTAAATAGATAAAATTTACATCCGCCCTAAAACATAACTCCTCCCTTTTATTTGAATAAATATAATTATACTTTGTATTACACCTTTCAAAAAGTGTTGTAATATAAAGTATAATTATATTTATTCAAATATGAATCCACAACACAAAGTGAAGGCGAATATAGAAGAAACCCCCGTTTTTAGTTTATTATTATTTTTTACATCAACAAAGATTTTGTCAAAACCGAAACATGTCTGTAAAAAGAAAAATAAAGTATTGTGAAAATATAAAATGCAATTATATTTATTAAAATTTGAATCTGCAACAATAAGTGAAGGCGATATAGAAGAAAACCGAGTTTTCATTCAGTGATTTTTCAAGTAAACTAGTTTAAAATAAAATGTTTACGATTGTCGGATTATAGTTGAATATAGGATGCAATGCGAGAACGCAGTGCAACCGCAAGGTTCCCCTCAGTAAGCCATCAGTGGTAATAAAATCCAAACCGCGTTCCGTGTTCCTTGACCTTAATCTAATCAGGCAATACGTATTCCGTTACGGACGGGCGTCATTGTCTCGGAGCGTCCCATCACGATAAGCCGAAATCTGCTCACTCGATTGTCAGATTTGCGACAATCGTCCATTCAGCGGTCGTAATTGGCAGCGTGCGAAGAGCTGGAGATTAGACGGCATCGGCGGCCAGCCATGTCAGGTGTGCCTCTCTTTCTCTCTCTCTCTCTGACGGCAGACAATGCGGTTCCCAGGGAGGAGGAACAAAGAGAGCGGCCCGCGACACGACTAACCCACATACATCCGGAGATCCGCGACTCCTCGAGGTATCTGCTACTCCGAGAATGCGGGGAAATTATAATACAACCTACCTATTGTGTGTGAAAGGGGAACATAATCATTAAGAAGTTAACACAAAAGGAAGACTGACGCGGAAAACAAAGAAAACATCGAACCTACTAATCATCATGCTGTTTCACCGGAGGAATAGGCATAGAGACGATGGAACGCCATACTTTTATGTGCTGACATACCTATCTAGATTCCTCTACATTCATACATCGTCATATGCACACTCGTCGATTATTAAGACTTCGAATGTGGTCGCATTTTAGTATTCGATTTATTTGGTCACGCCATGCTTTCCTCGGTCTTCCAAGGCTTCTCCTTCCACTCACACTGTTTGTATACAACATTTTATCCATTCTTCACTTGTTCATTCGTTCCATATGTCCAAACCATATCAGGGATCATATTTTAATTTTACTTATGATGCAATCATGAGCCTTACATTCTTCCTTATTGCGTCGTTTGGTAATTCTATTATTAATCGTTTTCTCTCACATTCTTTTCAGTGACCTTCTAGTAATATTTTTCTAATGATTCTTTACATGGAGTTCCAGAGCCAACCCTTGTGTATGAAGTGAAGCTTCCGCTGTAGAAATGAAATCACAAGAAGAATGCGTGGAAAAACGATATACTCGTATGACAGAATACTCATTAAGATATTAACACAAAAGGAATAATGACTTTTAAAACAAAGAAAACATCGAACCAGTTGTAAATATATCTGATGAAAAATAACACCTACTCAAAAGACACAATCATAGCGATTAACGCAGACCCAATGGTCAATTATCACATATTCATACAAAAAATAAGATAGTGGTACTCTTACGTAAAACCTCGAAGTAAAAGTAACCTTTAAAGTATTATGCTACTGGAAACAACACGCGACATCACGAGCTCATAAATAATATCATTCCTTCTACGTGCGAGGAGTAGCGGCACGGCCATACCGTAAATTACGAAAAAATGGCTCGAAAATAAAATTATCATTTAAATAACCGAAAGATGAAAGCTGCCCACGAACAAGGGAAAGTCAAAGGGAGAGCAAAAATTAATTGCAAAGTTTGCGACACAATTAACATTCTACTCTCATCAAACAGCCGCGAGAAAAAAACATATTTTGCATTTTATAAAAACACGTACCGTATTCGGTCAATCGAGCACCCAATTAGCTGGCGCCGAGCACCGAGTGGACGTCGTGGTGAATCGGGGAGCAAAGACACGTGGCCCGATGTCCGGTTCTTCGATCACGACAAAAGTGAACATGCTTCAATCGAGTGTGCAATGATGATGATGATAATGATTTTTATAGCGCTATTTTCGTGAAAGATTCACTTCAAGGGCGCTCTTCGTCTGGAAAGCTCCTTTTAAAAATGAAAAAATTGCGGGGGGGAAAAGTACTGAAAGTACTAATGGAAAAGTAAAAACTGCGTGGGGAAAAGTAACACCTTCTCCAACTGATATTGGAAGGGAAAACTGAGGGACGCCGAGAGCACAAATGTCCTGGCTGCGAAACGTGAGGGAGTGGACCGCCATCCGAAGTGTGAAGGAGCTGCTCCGAGCGGCGCAGGACAGGGACAGGTTCGCCGAGGTGATCGCCAACGTTGGGGGGACCCGACAGGGCACTTGAAGAAGAAAAATGAAAATTTGAAGAGAGCTCCTGAAAACTTTCGTTGTTCTGATTGCGGATATTTTAGGGCATTCTGTTCCACGCCGTTGGTCCCACGATGTCAAAAGCACGATCCGCGAAATTTGTATAATAGCTTTTGGCGCCGTGGGACAATAATTTTGTTTGTTAATTCTTATTTTGCAGATTGTTGCGTTAACTCCCGAGGGTACAGGTTGATTAGCTTGCAAAGGTCTGTGAGGTAGTGGGGTGCGTGTTCATGTAAGGTTTTGTGAACAAATAGACATAGTATATAATCGATTCGTTCAGGTAACCTCTACTCGTGTGAATTTTGATATGCCAAAAATTAATCGCACCACAGCATTCATTATGGGTTACAGACTATTCAGTTGCTTCATTGTCCATTATTGCAGGATCTACAAGAGCAACACTACGGGTTAAAGGCGTGGGTTGACTCATTTCGTACCGGAGAGGTCTATTAGCGACTTTCCATATTATCTCAATTTAGAAACAAACAAAAAAAATCGTAAACAACTAATAATTACTACAGCGATGAAAAATTTGTTTCGCTATACAATATATCGAATCCCATAATAAATAGCGTTTACCAAAGCTAATTCGGCTATGATTAAAGACACTTGTCATTTTGGAGCGGTATTAATTGAAACGCCGGAGATATAAGGCAAAAAACAATTTGCGTCCGAGCTCTGAGCCTTTGGAGAGCCCACGCAGCAATGAGCCCAATAATCCAAAGCTGGATTACGGATACGTAGAAGATAAATCTAGTGTGTCACTTTTGTTCAAAATGGCAGGTTACTAAGTACAAAAGGCAGTCATCACAATCGGAATATATCATGTCATAAAGTGTCCTAGTGAATAGGTAGAGCAAATAAATCGACAACACGTAATTCGAACGTACAACGAAAATAATAACAACTTCAGTGCGTTTAAATAAGAGCACGTGTACTTTAAAATGCACACGTTGTTAGGGGCTATTGACCAAGAGTTTGGGCGAAGAATTATGCTGGGAATGAAACGATCATCATTCCATTCGGCGCACGTACGAATTGAATCACTTACTTATTGAAAGGTTTATGACGCACTACAGGTTCAACCGACCGAAACATTGCACTCACCAACCATGCACCGAGATAAACGTTAGGTACCTACCCGGGTGGCGCCTCCCGCCGCGGCGCGCATCTCGCATACATTACGGCGACTGCTATTTCAAAAATAACAATTAATGACTAATACAAACTTAGCGAACAAATCACTTTGATGATTGATCTTTTATTACTGAATTGTATCAGATAAGAACAACACTCGAAAAATATTAATTTAGTGGTTTATTTGAATTAGAAATCCAATCTGATCTGACCAAAAGTTTTAATGGCGCGATAAAAGGCGATAAAGTAATAACGTACGGCTGCGCCGACACGGAATACCGCATTAGACGACCGATGTGTTTTGAAATGAGCCAAATATAGTGCATAACAGTAACTAACGGATGACCATAAATAACACGACAGAGTTCAATCAACCAAGAGCGTCGTAATGTGAATTGTATTGTAAAAACAGAGTTCACGTTTACGATATCCGGCGCTTGGCCGGGAGCCACGGGGCCACGTGGCCCGCCACTAGAACTAGACTAAAAATCAACAAAACAGTGGTTTGTACTATTAATTCGTCACATTTTCACGTATTTGGCCGCCATCAAGTGCGGCGAGGGCGGTCAATGATTGTTTTCCCTTTCAGCGGTTCTTGGCAGGCGATCATACTGACATAATACATTCTCACACTCAAATAAATACATAAGCGATGCATTAAATAAATCAACATAATAACCCTGGGTAAATTATTAATTCGCGATTGTAGCATTTTTACAAAAATGGATCAATCTAAAGAAATGATCCAGATGTGAGATATTCAGAATTATTTATTATTTCCACCACTCAGTCAGGTGGAACGATCCGCGTTAATTAGAAGCAGAGAGAGCCGAACATTAATAACGTTGTCCTAAAGCCTGAAAAGCTCTCGAGGCGTATGAATGCAAGTTCCTTCCCTTCCCATGAGTCGTCACCGCTGAAAGGCGAGCGAGCATGACGAGCTCTGAAGTGTATTTATGGAGATGCCCATTTAATAATAGAAACAAACATAATGTCATTTTGTTAAGAACAAACGAGAACTCGCATACAAAGGACGCATTGTACGCGGGTACCTGGTGTTTACAGCAATTATGTATCCCAATCACGCCCACTGGAACAAGACTACATCCTTTCTGGAAATAGTCGTGATTTTAATATTATTATGACACGAGGGTCGCTGTATTGTTCCGCGCGCCGGGAGCCAGGAGCTGACATGACACGGCACGACCGGGCGTCATGACGGGGCAATTTTTTGATCACCAGATCTCTTTACGTCGGCGGTTACACCTCACAAATTCTACGTGCATAACAATTAGAAATGGTGACAATATGGAAGTATTAAACATTGCGACCGATCATGACACATGGGATCGAATGCAAGGGGGACACCGCAATTACAAAAAAAACGCCCCCATACTGTCAGAAATGAAGACACTCGGAAACATAACGTGATAAGAATAAGGGAAACATGCGAGGTCGAAGATGTCGTTAGGCGGGGGATGTTAAAGAAATTATATTGATTACACACGTGAAAAAAATGTATCCATTCAGACTCCTTCCCATTGTTTAACCGACCCTAAAGTAGACGACCCCCGGGCAGACCACCAAAAAGTTGGGTCGACAGTTGGGAATCTACTTCACAGGAGGCTAAACTTCTTCTTCTTTCCCTTCACCTCTTCCCGTTACTCGGGGTCGGCTTTTCTTATCAATTGGCGTCAGATATTTCTTTCGTAGGCAGCTTCCTTTCATATCCCTCTGCACATTCGTCAGCCAGGTAGTTTGAGGTCTTCCTTTCCCTCTCCTACTAGTCACGGAAACTTCACAGGAGGCCAATCCTTCTTAAAAAATAGCCCATAAGACACTACGAAGAAGAAGATAATCTGGCGATGATGAACACCGAATCACTGACACTAGTTCACGCTACGATTGCGCAATCCTAGTTCCATTTTCAGCTGCAAAGAAATAATGACGTATAATGATAATGCTAGTAATAAATGCAAAAAAATGTAAACGATTTTTTCTTCGCTCTGCAGAATGGGGTTTCTGAATACTGCCGGTGAGTGTCGGACATAAAGAGATTCGTGACGCCTGCGTTAAGCTTCCTCAACATTAGCATAACAGACACCCAAAATGGTACCGGCGAGTGCATTAGGAGTCACGGATCATGCATGGAGATGCGAGCGTGCTCGGCGGACAACGGGACCATCATTATGGTGTGGACTGCGGACCGAAGGAGAAGCTTCCGGCAGGGGCGTGCGGAATTACACGAATCTATCAAACATAGCCACGAGTCTTCATTTTAACATGATATATAACAAGGCTAAAATATTTTATATTTTTTAATATAACTTCCCTTTTTGTTTACGTCTAACCATTTATATTGAATGAAAAAGGAAATGTAGACTTTATATTCTATTATAAAACAAGCCGGTGCCCATCTGTTAGATTTACTCCAGAATCTTAATCTATCAGCGGTTTATACAAGACTTATTTAATCTAAAAAAACTAACTAACCATCAGGCCTTCTCTGCGAAGGGACCGCCACACTGTTATCTCCTAACACACTTCTCTCGATTCCTCAACATTCATACATCGTGTCACGCACGCACGTCGATTTCTCCGACTCCTCACGCTGCTGACATTTAATATTTGATGCCGACTTATTCAAACTGTAAACTTTATTTTGATGATGAAGTTAATTTATGAATATATTATGTATCGCCATATTCCCTTCAAGGGTTCTAATACTGGTGCGGCGAAAGTTTTAAACCCTCTGGGCGAAAGGGAACAAGGCTTATTACATATGGTATACTTTTCTCTTAATTTTTTTGGCAATCCTCCGCTAAAACTGATTGTAAATCACGCGATTCGGAAGTGCCGCCAATGGTTCCGGGGGGCGTCCAGCCATCTCGAGGGGTCAATGGCAAATTAATTCCAGTCGACACCTCCCGCGCCCCGCGCCCCCCGCCCGCCCCCGATGGCGGCTGACCCGCCCGAGGTCGGCCGGCGGTACATCATCTCAAAGACCGTCAGTCATCAGCGCAAACGATTCCAGGCAGCCGAGAAAATGACGTTGAATTATGCTAAAATGTTTTCGACCACAGGCGTGACTGAGGAATTATGGTTAATAAAATAATGCACGAAAATATATATGAAAAAAAACTAACTAACCACCACGCGTTTCCCCGAAGGGGTAGGCGGAAATAATGGACCGCAACACTGTTCTTTCCTGACATACTTCTCTTGCTTCCTCAACATATACATCGATATAACACATATTATATTTGAACTTTTGAACGCTAAGGCTAAGGCTAACACTGTGGAATTCCATAGTAATATACTTTAGAATTGAAATTGAAAATAACTTTGTTTAATTCACAAAATACTTTTAAAAATATTAAAAAACACGACATGTTTCGGAGGATACCTCCTTCTTTAGATGTATAAATATAATAAAAACTAAACAAAGAAAGACTAATATAAAAACGCATTTAAAATTCGATACAATAATTTAAATTTAAAAATTAACCTGGGCTATTTTTTATAAGAATGGGAGCTTGGGAGATTAAATGTGGACAGAGTATGTAAGGAGAAAGGAGTAAAAGGAGGAATCTGATTATTAATTATGTTTTCACCTTTCTTACCGACTTGAGGATTTCTAAATTTTTCAAGTTTGTTTAATTTATTGCTATTGTTAACTGTGTGTAGAAATATTGTGTCATATTTATCGAAACTATGGTCAAATTCAATACAATGGTTAGCCATCTCAGAAAAAATAGTTCGTTTGATGAAAGCTTGTTTGTGTTCGTTGATACGTGTTTTAAATGCTCATTTAACGAATAATATTTTGTGGATTAAACAAAGTTATTTTTAATAGTCCATTGTTTTGGCCGAAACACTATGATACCTTAACAGTTTAAAGTTATTTTCAATTTCCTAAGCATATTATATTTGTATATATTAAAAAAAATACATTGAAACAACTAGTTTTCAAGATTAAAGAGATAACACAATAATCAATCAAATCAGTTTAATTTTTCAAAAGAAATTCCAAACAAAATTAAGGTTAAGGTTTAAGGCATCTATTGAAAACTGGTAAAATTCTCGTATAATATACATACAATATAATACCAAGAACGAATGAGATGTTCGACTTAAGTAAGGCAAGATTTTATTTAAAGTCAAGAGTAAACGATCGTATATATGTTCGAACCCTTAACCTTCTGATTACAACGAAAGCATACAAACTCCAGATAACCTAATATGCATTTCATGTATGTAATGCATACATATTGAAAGTTCTTGCTTTTACTTTAAGTAGATCTTTCTTTTCAACCTCGTCAGTGAATATAATATTATAACAGTTAGTGATGTGTAGAATAATACTAAGCAAATTGACGAACATTTACTTGCAAAACAAGTGCAAAAAACATATAATCAATTTTATAAATTTTGATATTACACGTAGCCGAGATTGATCTGACATAATCGTGCTGGAGGAATGAATAGGAGGTATGGCTCCAGGTAGAATAAAATAATGTGGCGAGCGATCCTGAAGAAGATGCTAATGAAGTCCGTTCTCACGAGCACGGCCAAACGGTTGCATCGTGCACTATGCGGGGTGAACTTGCATAGATTTATGTCTCGCAACCGCAGCGCCGCGTGAACGCGATACATCCACGGCGGTTTTGGGAAACTGCAGACGAATTTTAATTTCCCTGGAAATTGCTTTAATTAAAGTGCACGACTTAATAATTCAAGAGCCCAAGCGCTCACAACTGTAAACACGCGATCAAAACCAAATTAATTGTACAAACACAATATTGTACATTAAACAAGATATAAAACAATGGAATTATTTTTGTTGTACTGTAGATTACATTTTGCTTACTATGAAAACATTGAACAGTATTTATTGAATGATATGTGTATCTATATTATCACAAAGAAGTTAAATTATAGTGTAAGGAAGTGGCATGTTGCAACTTTGCTTCAGCATTATCGAAATGATAATGACTTAGCAGGCGAAATGTGTCACTCCTATAAAACATAATAATATCAATATTAAAATAGAATTCTGCGTAACTTTTCAAAATAATCACAATAAATTAATGTTAATAACATTTATAATAATATACGTATTTTCAACAAATATTATCTATATTCTGAGAGTTACAGATAATCAAAACATTTAAAGATTTTTACAGGTATAAAATATTCCCCTGCTTATACGGTGCAAGATGCACAAATGAAAAAAAAATACATACATGGTATGAATCAAATTGTTTTTATTAATTACATATTGTACGTGTCTTAATTACTTTTAGTATCAATAGATTTAATGAAATTCAGGATACAAATGTCTACAATTTATGTTAAAAATAATTGAAAAAAAGGTTTCATTAAAAATGAAATTGAATTATATAAAAATATACATAAATGTATGGATGATTCATATTATTAAAACTAACTAACTAACCATCACGCCATTTATCCGGAGGGATAGGCAGAGAGGATCGATCGCCACAATGCCCTGTCCTGGCATACCTCTCGGGATTCCTCTACATTCATACATCGTACCATGCACGCACGTCTTATTATATGTTACATTATCATCTGTAACTTGACGTAAATACTCAACCCATTCGTGTTAAAGCGGACTGAGTATATTCTCATATTTTAAGGATTAAAAAATCTTGATTAAGGATATATGGTAAAAGGTGTTAATTTTTCAGAATGATTACAATGAAAAAAATTCAAATTTATTGAAAAATATTACGTAAAAGGCACTCCTAAAGATAGATATAATTTCACATACAAATAAACAGCTTAGTACTAGCAGGTCGCTAATAAAATATCTCGAAAGGTGTGTTTATCTCCATCGATAAAATGAAAGATTCATAAAAGGATTAGTCGAGATAACTGAATCGAAAAGAAAATGTTATACGATAAACCGTATGTCTTTATCTATTCCGAGATAAGGGGGTTGCATTCCGATATTAATTCTATTTCCATCCTTAAACCAACTGCGCTCGACATAATGGAGAGCACTCGTATTATCATATTGCATAGCTCCATTCCTCCAATGTCGTGTGCCAGATTTATTGTTATCACGGAATGAGCACTTCAAATTACATATTATTACGTCCACCATAATGCGAGTATTAATCAGCGTCCGACGAAAATTACAGCTTTGCACAGCACAGAGTAGAAATATTATTTTTCAAAAAATCTTACTCTTAATCTCATAATCTGCGTAACAAAAGGCTTCTTACGGCACGAAGAGTGCGTGTGAGGTACTGCGTTCTTACCTGTAACAAAAATAAAACGTGTTTAGATAAATAAATATAAGAATAACAAAACGAAACTGAGGGTAAAAAAATCATTGTTCAAAGTCTCATGATACACAGAATGATTGATGTCTATGAAAGTTTCTCATATAATAGAATAAGGCACTAGACTAACAAACCACCAGGACGAATGGATCATCAGATTTTTTTCATCTTATGTCATGATAATCTTCTAAAAACACACTTAGTGTCGCATGCGTTCGTAGATTATACCAAAATTGCACATGAACCCCACCAAGCCGTTGTTTAATTTGGTCATTTTAAATATTCACACTGCCTTTAAATATGTTTTAACCATTCTTCCATCATTATTAATTTAATGTTTCAAAAACCAACAAAATGACATTTTCTAAAGATTTGATGACAAATACTCGTAATTGCCGCAAATTTCTTTCTGATATATTCAATTCGACACTCATATTATGGGTTTGCGGAATATTTGAATGCCACATACAAAGATAAGTCACTACGACTGTCAATAGTTGAAAGAATCAACGAAGAATAATTATTGTTATTAATCTATGACAGCCTTCGTCGCAGAGTGGCAACAATTATGATTGTCACACTGAAGGTCCCGGGTTAGATTCCCAGTGATGACAATTTGAAAAAAATATAAAAATTCCGACTGTCTTCGGTCTGGTAGAATCCACGTGACAATAAAAATGGCTATAGACTAGCTACCTATCACATGTCATGAGAATCAATAGTTTAAAAAAATGTATACAGTAATCGGGTTCAAATAACCTGTTGTAGACAACTTTTTTTTTAAAAGCAACGGTAAACTACTATAAAAAATGTTAATACACTTTGCTGAAAATCAATATCTAGGATATTAATTTAAAAATATACATGGGAAGTGAACAAGATTCAACAACAACAACAACAAACCATCACGCCGTTTCCCCGCAGGCGTAGGCAGCGAGAATGGACCGCCACACAACTCTATCCTGACATACCTCTCTAGCTTCCTCCACATACATCGAGTCATACACGCACGTCGATTCTTCCGGCTTCTGACATGACCAACCTTTACTATTTAATTAATTTGGTCATGCCATGTTTTCCTCGGTCTACCTCGACTCCTTACTCCACTTACATCGTTAACGTATACTTTTTTTCAAGAACAAGATTCAATTCTAAAAATATACCTAAATAGGAAAGAACGACGAAACGAGATTAAGTTCTCTTCTCATAACACGGCCTGCAGGCCTGCAGAATGCATAAATACCAGTTGCCACTGGGCGGGAGAGGAGCCATGAGCTCGACCGCCACTAAGTGTGGGCCAATTTTCTCATCGCGGTGCATCAAGCGGTCAGACGACACCTAATCTGCCATGAAAATTAGATGCTGATGCGCGCAGCAGCCCGCGGTCCGGAGGCACCGGGAATCTCGGCGGTCGTTTGCCCGACACGAGCCGACAGAATAATAAATGCCCGTCTCCGCGATGTCTCCAAAAAACGTAAGGAAAATGTGGACGGAAACAATTGGGGGTTTCTCGGTAAAGGAACGAAACATCGGTAGAATAATAAATAAACACGTTGATGATATCATTTGGTTTCATGGCTAACAAAATTTTGAGAATATGAACAAAAGCATTCCAATCAATACACAACTGTCCGCAGAGGCGATTGAATACACATTCAAGAAGTCAAATTAATAAAAAGGCACATTCAAGAAGTCAAATCAATAAAGATGGCGCTAGTGTAGATTGAACTAACAAATGTGAAGTGCAATGCAGCATTCTAGCATACATACATCTTCCAAAAATTTGTCAGACGTGTTGGTCGTAAAAAAGGCGGAATGTTTAACATAAAGCGATCGCTTAACCCAACCAATGACAGGTCATAAGTCCTGTAAACGCCTCGACCACCATATTCTGTTGCCAAAAAACAATTTACATCTTCGTCCCTATTGAGATACAATTAATCCTTATAAAAAAAATCAATAAAAAGTTTATGTGAAGAATAATAAATTATATCTGATTCATACTTTTCAATTATATTTATCGAATCAGGTATTTCGAATTAAGGATTTTTAGTATAATAGAAATATGACACTGAAGTGGCGAGGAAGGAAATGGAGAAGGCCTTTGTCCAAGAGTTGACAGGAATATGCTGAAGAATAAGATGATACTGAATCGTTCAAATAATAAACGTGATAAATTTAGCACAATATAATAAGTAAGGTCACAGGTAGATAAGGCTGCAGCGGTTGCAGGCTGCCTGAAAGATGTCATATGGAGAAACAAGGACATGAGGACTGACAGCAAGGTACGTATTTATAAGACCTGTGTGCGATCAATCCTCACATATGGCATTGAATCGAGGGCAGACACTGTCAAGACAAAGAGCATGCTCAGGACAACCGAGATGAAAACACTCCGCGCTATAGCTGGCAAAACCCTACGTGATCGAATTAGGAATACAGCTATCCGAGAAATCTGCGAGGTCGAAGATGTGGTCAGATGGGGACGTCAAAGACGGCGATACTGGCATCAACATGTAGAAAGAATGAGCTCAAATAGGATACCATACATAGCTCTCCATGGAACGCCAAACAGACAACGCCGACCAGGAAGACCCCCGAAACGGTGGAGAGAAAGCTGGAGTTCAGCGTCTCAAGAGGACCCGCCTGAAATAACAGACTCCTGAGTCTATCAAAAGTGAAGAAGAAAAGAAGAAAAATATAATAACACCATAGTAAATATAATTTTCCATGCAACATGATTAATAAAGACAGGATTTACAAACTTTTTATATATTTATATTAGAATCTTGAACCGTGGCCCTAATTCCACTTAGGAAAATAATTATTGACTTAAAATGGAAGATAACTAGAAAGACCTTCCCAAAGATTTGTCGTTGTTTCGTTATCCCGACCGAATCTAAACAAATTCAAGAGGCCTGATATAATGATGCCGTGATTTAGATTCGTATGGCCGTCAATTAAAAGTGTGTAACGATCCGGTTAATGGACGGTTAAATCAGACGCTGCGGCTCTGGAAACGGACTCTCGGCAGAGATAAAACGGCGATGGGATGTCGTGATCCCGCGGAAGCACATCCTCAGAAGGCGGCCTCAAAAAGAAATGCGAACTTGACCGAATCATCTAAACCGGTATCAAGAACAGGATTAATATTTATCTAATACCCTAAGCTGATAAGAACTTTGGTTAAGTCAATTGTTACTGATAATAAAAACGGTGACAACATTTTTTTTTCTTAATATGATTCATTACTTGTTGACTATTTGGAAGTTCTTTGATAGCAACATTCTCCAAGTACCAAACGCATAATGTATGACCAATGCGTAATTCCAGTAATAACATATGGTGCAGAAATGCTTACCCTCACCAAACCGACTATAGGGAGACCCTGTGTAGCACAAAGGAAATACGAAAGACCCATGCTACATATAAGACTTGGACTTGGATCTCTGATTTTTGGAGTGAGACTCGGAAGTCTGTTACTCCTTCCCATTGACGAGTTATGTGACGACATAAAAGACTCTCAGACAGAATAAGAAACACTGAGATACGTAGAAGGTCGGCAGTAAAAGATGTCGTTGAAAGGTTGACTAAGCTCAAATAGTATTATAATTTGCGGGAAATGTTGTCAGACTGGTAGACCAAAGATGGACCAGAATAGTAGTGGAATGGAGACCTAGTAAATATAGAAGAAGTAGAGGGAGACCCCCACACGAAGGTTGGATGACTTAGGGAAAATTGCTACTGACTGGATGCAAAAGGCACAAGATAAGAGTGTGTGGAGAAGTATGGGGAAGGCCTACGTCCAACAGTGGACGACATCGGCTGTATAAGTATGAATATGATCTACTTCTTGTTGTTACTCTCAGTTTTTAAATTAAATTAGTTTCTAAATCTGTCCCTTAAGGTTATTCCAAGCATGGCTCTTTCCATGGCGCGTTGGGCGACCTTGAATCTGTAGACTTGACCTTTTGTCAGTGTCCACGTCTCGGCTCCTATCAGGGGTTAGACAGCATCATGGCTGTTTCTACCCCCTGATACAGCAGTTTTAAACAGGGATGTTGTGCTGCAACTGAAACATTCTCGAAGGTGTCTAGCCAGGATATTCTTCTTTCCCGAAACTTCGTTTTCCGTTCATTTTACCTTGGATAATCAGTTGCAGCACTTTGATTATGTACTAAACATTTGAAATAGTTCACCATATAGACACATGAACAAATTTTATGATCACATCTCAAAGCATAATGATTTTTAGTAAAACAGTATTACAGCGGAACGGAACTAACACCCCGGCACGGGTATGCATCCGGGGGACCCCCCAGTCAGAAGTAACGCTGTTTACCCAAAAGCGGCTGTTTATCTCATTGTCTACAATAACCGTAAGAGCAGGAAATTAGACAACATTATATGCGGTTGAAGCGAAATATTTTAAACGGCCAATCATCACATAACCGCGAGAATAAACAATAAAAAAAAACATTTACAGTTTTCAGAAATAACACTGTAATCATCAGAATTCATAATAAATAACAAAATGATATAACGCAGACAATACCGAGGCAGCATAATGATCTATGGATATTCAATGGATTAACAGGAGAACGTCACAATCTTCACATAATAAATTTATTTCACACGGTTAAGTGAACACTGATAAAATATATATTTGGTTGCGTCAAAAGGCGATGCTAATGGATGTTCATGCCGAGATCTTTGGATGTAATTACTAGAAAATCTAGCCAGCTTCATGCCATCAGCCATCACAAAACGGTTAACAGTAAAACAATATAATTTCGTCCATTACACGGCATGCTATGCTTACGAGAAGCTATCGACCTTCCGAGAACTGTGAATAGGAATACAACGGTTCGGGCTGTCCTGAAGCAGGGGTACATCATCAATGTTTCACCCGTCTCATGCAAAAGACATACTTTCTTTTGATATATTTATTGGTGGATTTTAATGCGCATTTTAAGAAAGTGGGTCACTACTTTGGACACTCAATTACCGGCGGATGGTGGGGTAAAACAGCTTCGCGCTAACTCGAGATACCCGACAATGTATGGCTAGAAAAGCTTTAATTGCAAATTGTTCCGATTTTATTATTTAATGCTTCCGACAGCAAACAAGATCTAATCGATACTCACTCATGATGGGACAGGTAACATGAAAATGGAGAAACGAGACTTGAATAAGATTAAGACGGCCAATGAAACGAAAACGGATAGAATCCGTTAGATTCGTGACATGCAATAAATCAATTTGTAATTAAATCCTATACGTGTTGATTCTAGGACATTGAAATGAACATATTTGAAATCAATTATACGGTAACGAAAATCTGACAGTTATACTTACTTAATTATAAAGGAAATCAATCCAACATAATAAACATGTATGTTACACGTGGGTGTAAACTATTCGATTAACTAACTAACCGGACTGCCACAATGTTTTTTTCTGACATACTTATCTCGCTTCCTCAACTTCATACATCGTGTCATGCACGCATGTCGATTTCTCCGACTCCTCACGTGGCCGACAATTTATATTTATTATTATTATTATTTTGTTGAATCGCTCTTTTACATCATGACAGCAAGAGCCAAATCGATGTAAAGGGTATTATAGCTATCGTAGTGATTCTCGTGACATGTGATAGGTAGCTTATCTATCGCCATTTTATTCTCACGTGAATTCTACACCAGACCAAAGACAGTGTGACAATCACACTGCCCTCGCCGGGAATCGAACCCGGAACCTTCGGGGTGGCAATCAATGCACTTACCACTCGGCCACCGAGGTCGTCATTTGACGTTATTTTCGGTATTATATGCTTTTGACACAATCATATAACGATTTTAAATTTAATTTATTTCGATTAATGTTCAATACATAAATAAACAAAATCAAGAATAGACCACAATTGAATGAAGTTGTACAAAATATGAACTTGAAACAATGCGAGAGAATTTGGACAATAACGGGACTTGAATATACGGTATTATGCAACTAGTAACACTGCAGGTAACGGACATTCAATTACATAAGGCTGACGTGTATTAAAAACGTAATATTACGACTTATGACAGGCGGGTGTGCACCTTTAAAAAAGACAAACGAAAAACTAACAAACTCGTGCAGTGCGGCTTCGTGGAAAGAAAACAGAAAACAAATAACGTGTGAATGGATTCTCGGTTCATTCAGAACAAAGTGCAGTGCCACGAGGGACGCAAACAGTCCCGTTCATATATTAGAGACAGTACTAAAGCTAAATACGGAGCAAAACACATAAAACCTTTGTGCACGCGCCATCACCCCGCGTCCCACGTGAACCAGGGGTACTCAAGAATATAAACAACGCATAAAATGTTATATTTTATACATAATGACCGAGATTAGCTTTGCAATAATAATAATAATTTGGCTAATTTATATAGCGCTATTTCGTGAATAACTCCATCCAAGGGCGTTTTGGCAATGTTTTTTTTACAGATGGGAGCTACATCTGACACCAGCAATCTCCTCTTGAATTCTTACATATAATATAATTTTCCTTACGTAAGTCCCGCATGGACGAGGAACGGGCCTAGGGATTGAATGAGCAATGCTGACGAAAGGCGCCGTTCGCCTGGACCAAAGGGTAAGCGGTGGGAATCCTCTAAGACACCAGCAATCAGATGATAGATATTTATAGTTTATGTGATATTTTAAAAACGTTAGATTTAAAATCAGTCGGATAGTCAATACGTCCGAGGCGCGCAGGGAGCATATTTCAGGTGGATGGACCTGCCACCGCGAAGGCCCGATCTCATGAAATTTGTCCGGGGGCTGCGCTTTGACTCAACTAATCTGCCTATTGTCGAGGAATTTGCTGATCGAAGTGAAGTTAAAATATGAACTTACAGTAGAATGTAAAATATTCTAAAAAAATAAGAGAACATAAGGGAACAATAAATAATTTGCACTGGGTAGATCGAATAAAGAATTTACAAGGTTGATATTCATCAAGTATAATAAGCAAATGAGTCGATTATATAATAAATAACGAAAAAAAACTACACAGCTCATTCATAAGATTAAAAAAGTGATTTGTAAACATGCATAGAAAAACGCAAGTTGAAAGAGATACGCTGCATCATTGACACTGTAAGCAAAATTTAGATACACGATACAAGAGGAAACATTATCGGGTGCTTTGATCTTATGAGAAGAATAAAACATCTTTAGAACTAGGATCAAATAGATGTATTTTAAGAAGTTCATACTGAAATTAACAACAATAAAAAAAACACGTTCGAACCTGTATGTTATTTTAAATAGGAAAAAAATTCAATATTGATGAAAAGTTTGTTATCTAAAAGTTTCATTATAGTAAATGGTAATGAAATGTTTAGTCTTGCTAAGGCATTATCAAATGATAATCCCATATTAAAATGAAACGTATAACTCCCACAATTTATAATAAAACCTCTACTTGGATCTTTTGGCTAGCGGAGGTTCAGCTCTTGTGACTATTCCTCTAATGTTTGATGGGAACATTGTTGGAAATGTGATTTGGTGGTATATTGGTTTATGCGGGGGCTTGATTTGTATGGCCCGGAGTATTCCTTTGAAGGAGGATCAATTTTGGGCACTTGTGGCGGTAGAGTCGTAATTTGAGGTATTTTATTATGGGGTTTGAATGTGAAGGGAGTCCATTGTAAAGACTTTCGGCGCTTTTCTTAATGAATTAATCTATCAGTGTGTTTTTTGATCTCGTAAACGAGTACTAATACCCTTCGGGGAGACAATGAGTTTAAAAAAATGTAATTGATGCTTACAATGCGACAATATCGCCGGATAAATATTACGGAAAACACGCAGATGCAGGTAGGTATAATATACTCGTATAATACAATACGGTATTTGTAACATTTCCTGGATTCTTGATTCTGTTGTTAGTTCCATGTTTTGTGTCCATTTGATTGCCAGGGCTATCCAGAAACACGGTGTTAATTTACCGTACCGGAGCAAGGCGAGATTGGATAACGGTACCGCCGCGACAATAACGTCTCGCATATCCGTGTAGGGGCGGGAGGTGGGACGAGAGGTGGCGACATCCGAATGAAAAACTCGACTCGGGTATAATACCACGTGATCAAAAGCGAGGAAAAGAAACAAAGTTAATAAAATATCGCAAATTCTAAATGCATTCAACTAAAGCTAGTGTATAAATGTTACGATGCGAAACGCTAGTGTTTAATCATCGTAACTAAAATATTTACAATCTCTCCGTGAATTCTATTAAGTACTGATGAATGTGAAAGGAACAAATATTTATTAACAGAAAGTGCATAAGTTAGAAACATGCATTTATATTATTATATTTTGCTGAGTATGATGTTTCTATGTTTATATAGCAAGAATGTTTCGAAACGAATACCTATTTAAATTTTCCGAATCGACCAAGATCGTTATGAAGTCTAAACTTTACGTAATTAAATTTGTCAATGATTTTTTTAAGGTTATTATGATTAGAAAAAACTAATTACAAGTAATTGCGTCAACAACGTTGTCGAATTCATAACTATCAAATCATTACTGAAAGTATTCTTTATAAAATAATCTTCTTCTTCTTAGCCGTCTCCCCACTGTTTGATGTAAGCCGCTTCAAACATTCTCAATGTTCTCTATCCTGTTAGACTCTCGTCCATTTTCTTCCTTCGACTGGAATTAGGTCGTAAGCCCATTTTTTTTGGGGTCGACCGATGCTTCGATTACTTATTCTTATTCTTCTTCAAGTGCCCTGTCGGGTCCCCCCAACGTTGGCGATCACCTCGGCGAACCTGTCCCTGTCCTGCGCCGCTCAGAACAGCTCCTCCACACTTCGGATGCCGGTCCACTCCCTCACGTTTCGCAGCCAGGACATTTGTCTCCTCCCTCAATTTCCCCCTCCAATATCAGTTGGAGAAGGAGGTACTTTTCCCCACACAGTATATGACCCAGATATGAGATCTTTCGAACCTTGATAGTTGATAACACTTATCCAATTATTATATGATTACTTATTATCCCGATGAAATATATACAATACCCGTATATAATAATACACATGCATAATTTGAAGATTATAACTTTTGAGTCTGACTATGAAGATGTTGCATAATACAATGAAGGATAAAAATAATTTTACAAGTTACAAAAAATACATATCCACTGAAAATTTCTTAGTAGGCCCAAAATAGTTTTAAAGATGTGTGAATGCAAGGAGCGAAACAAAAGACGGAATAACAAAAGCACGTGTACAAAGTGCGTAATGTAAAAAGACCAATGCGAAGTGCGTCCGCTCATCAGCGGGCGGATGGGTGCAACACTCCGTAATCCGATAGAGCGTCCAGTAATCTCTAGGGCACGTGGCCAACACGGGGAGATATGTGGGTCAGGCATTCTGGGGGGATCAATTAGATAATTACCGCACGGCTGATGAGAGCGCCCCGCGGGAGCGGGACAGGTATGCCTGATTTGTAACGTCATTAAAACAATGAATGGAGTCGCGACAAAGATCGATGGCGAACAAAGAGTGCAACCCCGATTGATAAATAATAATAAGAAACTTCATTTATATCATTCATGACTGATGGCGCTTTGTTTGAAATGATCAATGCCGGACGTGAGGAGAACGGATGGATCATGCAAAATAATGAGTATCGAGTTTATCATTACACAACAATATGAACGATTATTTATAACATTATAACAACGTTAAGTAGTAACAAGCGAATATTTAACAAAACAACGTACGGAGACAATAAGTTATTTAAAATACATTATTCAGATGACGAAACTGATTCTGAAGATGGTTAAATTAAGAAATAACAAGTAAACGCGGAACAGTAAGTTACACAGATTCAAATCTCTGAATCATGATTCACGTAATATCAAACTGAAATGATCTTATGCCTTTGTTGTTGTATTCAAACAAGGAGAGCAGTTATTATCTCGACAATACACTACGAAGAACACGACATTAATTCATTTGCGTAAATTGCAGCGTGGAAATAAGGTATTTGTTCGTTACAACAAATGCACGTTTACTTGTACCAGAAGCAAGTATGGAACAATTCGTGTGTTTCTCTACAATGAAAAATACGGACGGTACAAAGTAGCGAGTGCTACAAATGAAAGAATCCGATGTCGGCTTTCTTAACACGTATTCAACAAAGCTCGCACAAGAGTATTTTTTGCTCCTTCCGGCAAGTTATCATTTGCGTAAACAATGGCCTGCGATGGCAGGGTGCGATAGAGAGTTGCCTATCCTAAACAAAAATATTCTAATGTGGCGTACACGCAGCAAGCATCACATGAGATAGAAAAGGGAAAAGCAAGCTTATCCTACGATCTAACATCGAATGTCGTAAAAGATAATGAAGAAAAGGAGCGCTCTTGTCCGATCACCTATTTGGAAAGGCAAGAGAAACCCGCCGTCCTAACACGGAGTAAGTGTATTGAACCGAGGCAGATAGGAGACTGTGTAACTGGGTGAATAATGTACGACAAGGTTTATATTTGCGCTAGACTCGTGTATCGTCTCAACTAATGGCGAAACACTGTAGCGAATGTGTGGACAATTCGGTGAATAGAAATTATCGCTCAGAGAGTACCATACATACTCGTACATGGGAATACTTTCGATTATATTAACGGAATATTCTAGACTCGAGAACCTGTACACACAATTTCCGAATACAAATATGATACACGGTGAAATAGGAGGTACAAAGCGCAATCTTTATAACAAATGGTCGTAGATATCTACGACCATTTGTATATACTCAAAAATCTAATTTTATTTGTCGGTCTGTCACAGTCTGTCTTAAGTCGCTTGTTTGCTTAAGTTTTCAATTTCGATAAAACAAAGGTCTTTTAATTTCAATAAAACACAGGTCTTTTAATTTCAATAAAACACACGTCTTTCAATTTCAATAAAACACACGTCTTATTATCATCGCATCTTAGCCTAGTTTTTCCGATATATTCAGTTTTGAATCGAAGACATCTTCAATAATCTATCAATACAGCTCAAGTACAGAAACCTTACGATTTCAAAATAACTAAAATATAACGGTTTTTTCCACAATTGATTTTAAAATGATTCTAAAAATTCAAAAGTGAAAAAAAGAGGTATTATATATAAATGAATCATTATAATGAAATTCCAGTGATAAGGCCCTTAAGTGTATAAAAAATGAACTAAAGTAGTACATTTCGAAATACCGTTTATTACAATAAATAAAATAAATAATTGGACTGAATTGATCCGTAGAGATATAAATCAATTGATATCCGTCGACACAAAAAGCATAAAAAGAAAAGTCGAAGCGTCGGGGAACATCCTTATCATCTGCAAAGCTGGCGCAACGGGAGGACACCCGCTGGGAATTGGGAGTGATGCTACCAGGGAAGTGGTTGCGCTGGACCAGTTCTGGGGAGAAGGAGCTGACAGCTCTTCCCGTTATATCTGCACGCAATCACAGTCGCACATTTGACATCCTTATAATTGTGAACAAAATAAATAAACACATTATCTAGCAGGTTGAGATTCAATAGCAAGTCATTAAATAAATCAATAAACAATCGCCGAATAAAGTATTTAAATATAACAAATTGCCTTTTTGTTTTATACATATTATAGTATATCCATATATCATAATATTGTTTGCGGGTGGAATTTTTGTCACTCACACCATAGGGGTGCCTGTCCACTGGAGCGGAGTTAGGTTGCGGAGCGGTGAGCGAGGTAAAAATCCACCAATAGAATTGCATAAAATCTCCGCTCCGAATCCTAGTTGGTTAATTAGTTGAGAAAGTCTTATAGTGGTTGGTAACAAGCGTGACAAAATTTCAGGTAGAAAGAGAGCTTTCAAATTAATTTTAACGCGGGAAGAAAACCTTTCATATTATAATAAAATTGTAGTTTGAGTTACAAAAGACAAACAGCATTTATGAATATTGCTTTATTACTGGCACTGGAATATGTGGTATGTGTGCGTAGTTAAGCGGCTCTAGAGTTCTATGATTACTTCGTGCCTTGTATCGACTACGTGAAATATGAGGACAGGATCACTCGCCACAGTACCCAATCACCGTGAAACTTAAACGATTGCTCCGGCTGCTTGTACACTGATTCGAACACGAAACAATAAAGGTATCACAGGTAACTAAAACACTTTAAAGCGGTTTACTCTGTGTGAGAACAAGATAAAAATGGCAGGAGTAGAAACATCAATACTTGATTGATGGTTTTAATTAAATACAATCTAGAATGAAAGAGAAAATGTTCACGAAAAAAAACAAGATCGCGCCGATCGAATTTCTCGTCGTAAAATACTAATAAAATCCTTTAAACACCGCCTCCCGTTTATTAACAATCCGTTTTATTATATATTAAAGGCCTCATAAAAACAGTGCATTTATAATGTTAGTGAAGCGGTAGACTTGGACTTAGATATTCTGGCTTACAGAGGTTCAGCTCTTGTGGCTATTCGTCTTACGTCTGATGCAAATATGGTTGAAATGTGATTTTGTGGGTTGTTGTTGATGCGGGGGGCATGAATTGTGTGGCCCGGCGCTTGTGGCGGCTGGATGTGTTTGGGTCGAAATTTGAGAGATATATTATTGTGGATTAAAAAAAACACATTACACGGATTAATTGATTATTTTAGGTTAACAAGTATACGTTGGTTTTGGGGGATTAAAACACTATTTTTCCATATTGCGCCTTTAAGGCGAGTTATTCACGAAAACCGCGCAATACAAATTAGCCTAATTACTCGTATTATTATTATAACATGTTTCGAAAGTTGTATACCATAATCATCGGGAGAACGATATAAACCGAAATTAAGAAGAAATATTTAAAATCGTTCTAAAGATGATGAAGGTGTAAAACCTTCGAAACATAGCGAGGAAAATAGACTAAAAAGAAAAAAAAAACGTTATTAAAATTCATAAAAACGTCATTATGGAATTCTAGTCTGTTTATTAAACGACGTCACCTAAGATTTCATCTGTAAAATTGTTTAAAATATTCAATTTATGAATGTTTCTCGATCATGCGCTATACATGTATTTAATATGAACGTGGAAATTTAGTATTAAAATTTGCGCTGTCTAATAAAACAATGCACCTACGTCGAATGGATATCAACCGTCTGTTTCCCTATTCAGGGTTATTATTAACGTCAATTACACATTGTGTATGCTCGACCACGGGGAGGTTGTCTCCACGAAAGTCGGAGAGCGCGACTATAATCTAGCCCTTATAAGGTGGCGGCGTATTATTAAAGTCGCCGAATGCAGGCTGCAATGATAGCCGGACGGAACCAGTGAGTGGAGGAAGTGATCGAGCACGATGCACGAACGTAAACACACGTTTATAAGATAATATATAAAATAATTTTACTAGCCATATTCATAAACGGTTGTTAATTTCCATAATCCCGGATATGGACAAATTAAATGTAAGTAATAAGGTGTTGGTGAATATTATTAACATTTTCTGTAGCTTCATAAAGATGGATTATATAGAATCGTTAAACTTCAACCCCCCACCATTTTAATTTCATAGATATACTCGTATAACCCTAACAAAATTTGATATGGGTACCAGATGACAGCGAGTTTCCGAAACCGGTCGAAGACACAAAAATCAGTGGATTTTAACTAAATATACATGTCAGGAACGAAACGGTGAGGGATAAAACAATAGTCACAGACGTGAACCACCGGATGACGACTTTAAAATGGAAATGGGCAGGGCATGTCGCTAGAGCTGCAGACGAAAGATGGACCAAAATACTGCTGAATTGGAAACCGAGAGACACGAGAAGAAGAGTAGAAAGACCACAAATGAGGTGGAGGGATGACCTGGAACGATACGCTGGGGTGCTATGGATGCAGACTGCGCAGGAGAGATCGACATGGAGGGGGCTTTCGTCCAAGAATGGACGACGATAAGCTGAAGAAGAAGAAGAAGAGAAGAGATACATTTAAAAAATATTTTTTATAACTTTTATTTATTTCCATTATTCATAAAGATGTGTTTCTCCTAACCATTTTTCTATAGATTAATCAGGAGATATTTTGAAAACCCAGCCGTGTTGGAGTGTATGGGTCATTTTGTTCCCAGATCTCAGGAGACATGATTTCTGTGTCACAAATCGTCAAATCTATTAAAAGAAAAATAAGGTAATACCGTATGGCGGTAAATCCTCTCAGAGTTAAAGCCTGATGGTGAATTTCGTAATATGATTAGCAACGCCGAGGGTTAACGCAGCTGAATATCCGGCATGTACCGCATCAACACCGGCTCGAGTGTGTTGGTAAAACGGTCAGGCGAGGTTGTTTATTTCATGAAGCGGGCAAAGCTAACGCACTAGTCTGAGGTAATGCGCCCCCGAGCGCCGCACGAGCAGGGGCCAAGCACCCCAGAGGCTGCGCTCGTAAACCAGAGAGGCGAGATTTGCAAGATAAGCTTTACTTTATAGCGATACACAAACCAAATCGGATCTAAAATGTAATCCACCGGAATAACATCGGTCGTAGGATAACATCGTGGGATCCTTTCTTCTGTCGGCTGTATTGCCAATCCGAGGTGTGCTTATAAATATTACGACTAGGGGCTTAGATCTGTATCGATTTAATGAACGAGGGTTTTATTGATTAGTCTAAAACTTAGATAATCTAAATGCATACACAGCCACTAATAAATAAACTAACGGCACACACCTTGTAAAATTTATCTGTTATTAAAATATTACAAATCAAAGAACACGGTGTCGGAGATGAGAAGCGATTTAAAAGACTAACGGAGGAATTTGCCTATTCGAGACACCGAGCAATTAATCATTCTATTATTATGTACACTGAAGAGAGGTCAATGTGTTTGATTGGTGCACGTGACGAACCACGGATAAATTAACGAATGTACCATCAATGCGGAGGGTTAGGATGACACGCAAAATGCGATACAATCGGAAAGATTTAACAACTTCAGCTTCATAAAAAAACTCGAGTGTGTTAATCGAAGAAATGCGTTTAATTGCAAGTCTCAAAAGGCACATTAGGAATTTGTATTGGCCCATACTTTCCCGTAATTCTCCATCATTAGCAATAAGAAAACGGCGATTGGGTTAAACGATCGGTGAAAAATGTGTTTTCTACAAAGAAGAGTAATTAATCATCGTTTCGGCGGAGAGAATGAAGACCCCGGGTCCCGTTAGCCGGAGCCGGATAGCTTATCGGTGGAATTGTCAGCAGACACTGCCACCGGCCACATCCATTGGAACTTTAAGAATGGAAGGAAACAGAAATTCATTCCGGATGATTTCGAATGATGACGGCGCAGAATAAGTAAGACGAAAGGAAAAATAGTCCTCTGATTAAATTTATCTATTAAACAGAACCTTTTTACAAATTTAACACGTGTTACATAAAAACTATGCCTATCCGAAAGAGATAAACGGAGACTAGAGGCTTTTGAGATGTGGTCCTATAGAAGACTATTAGGAAATTCCTGGAGAGACCACATCACGAATGAGGAAGTTCTTCAAGGAATCGAAGGAGGAAGGCACCTGCTCAGGACCTTGTCCGAAAGGCGTGCAAGATGGATCGGCCATGTAATACGTCAAGAAGGTCTCATGCATGCCATAATGGAGGGTATGACCGAGGGGACAAACTCTAGGGGACGCCCACGCCGAGAGTACCTGGAGGACCTGTTGGTGGACGTGCACTGCTCATCATATGCAGATTTCAAAAGAGTCGCACAAGACAGGGAAGAATGGAAGAGAAGAATAGAAGAAATTGCTGTAAATCAATCCCAGGATTTGAAACTTTCTAACTAACATAATATAAACGTGCTTCGTAACATCATTAGGATAATATCCATTTGATTTAATAAATAACGATGAGAGTAGAATAAATGCAGTAGAAATGAGATCTCTTAGACGAATGGGCGCAAATCTTTATACGACAGAGCGTCGAGTGCAATTATAAGAATGAATGCAGCACGAATGAAAGTGTTATGTAACCGAAAATATATGTAAACGACGTAAACAGAACTAGAAATAAAGGAAGACTGAGGAAAACGTGGCACGATCAAATCAATTAAATATGTCGGCCACGTGAGTAGTAGGAGAAATCGACATGCCTGCATGACACGATATAAAGCAAGAGAAGTATGACAGGGTGATCGTCGGGGAGACGGCGTGATGGTTAGTTAGTTAGTTTTATTTTAATAAATAATTTAATATTTAACGAAATTTTGTACTAACTAGTAAAAAGTTGTGAAAACCAAGAGGTTAAATTATACATGAGGTCATGTTGAGGAGTATCCAGTGCAGGGATATCAATTAAGTGAAGATAATTTCTAATCCGAATAAAGTTAAGTGTGATCCAAGACCTGGAATTAACCGGTATTTCAGCTCGTTAGCTCCGTATTTACGGGCGGGGATGGGGCATCACATCCGCGTCTGCCCCGTGTATTACGGGCACATAAATTGACGTGAAGCACACGGCACATGCTACCATATCATATTTATCACCGAACCATCCGAGGGAAAGTGCCTTCAGTAGTCCGCGTCCTTGAAAGACACCCGCAGACTGAACCGACGCAAGAAAAACCTCCCGTTAACTCAACAGCGCTGTTCAGATTTCAAATAGCGCAAGGAAGATTTTCGGTGAGGTCAACAGCGATAATATTTCTTACGATGGATACAAAAAATTTGAAAAGTGAACATTCTATAAAAAACAATTCTAAAATCTGATGCGTAGCACAATCAATACAGAGTCTGAAGGAAACCTTTGTTCATTCAATTTTCTAGTCAGATGAGTCCGACTGATATCAAATAGTGTTATTCTTCTTTTCAGCTCGTTTCTCTCCGGTGGTGGAAATGCCTCTCACTTTTCATTGCATTTGTTCTACACTTATCCTGTTCTAAATCAACTAACAATACCCCGTCAATAAATAAATACTCTCGACGAGTCAGTAATACAGGAGAGTTAGATTTAATTATTTATTTACATTAGTTTCGATCAGAAGTACTAATATGCGACATAATGTATTGCTCTCTGTATTCACAGCTACATGCATGATCTGCATATTAATTAGCTCATTCACTTTACGCAAGATTCCGGATCACTTTCTTACCAAAGCAAAGCTCGATGTCATTTCGTTCCCGAGAGAAAAGCCGGAACAAAGTGCCGCAGGTGTCGGGCGGGGAGCCATGTCCCGGTGCGCTCATACGTCACGACCGTCTGCAGTCATTGTCGCTTTGGCGGCGAACTGGGGCCGCCGCGAAAGCGCCATGCGCCATGCAAACTTCCTCTTGCCGGTCGGGACCCGAGACGTAATACAATATGATGGTTCAATTAGCAGCCGCTCAGTCATTACGCGCGGTGCACCGGGAGCCGAGAGAGATCGGAGGCGAGCTACTCCGTGGCAACGCCAGGGGAGTAGGGGACGAGAGAACGCCGCAATTTATGGGTACCCACATCCGCGAAATGACTCGAGAAATGCTCCGCAACGATTAAAACTGTAACAACAGTAGGTGCGGAAATGTGATACCGATAACCATACACGAGATTTTCTATACTAAAGCTCAGGTGCAATAATTTATAACGTGAAAGCACGTGTGCGCGTATATCAAAAGAATAACATTCCGCAAAACATATTTCCGTTCAATATCAAAACAAACAAGGTGAAAAGTGTAAGGTAAACGTCTCAAGAGAGAATTTCTCACCGCGGGACAAGAATATCTCTACTTGACACCGGAATATTATAATAATAAAGTCAATATTTGTATAAAGCTACACAGGAGAGTCGAACCGTACTTGAGGCCCGAGGTGATGCCGCGCTGTATTGTGGGACCCGAGGATCTCAGACCGATTTGCATGTGTATAAACACAGAAATAAGACCATTGTGTTTTTAAGAATACGTTGACAACATTAATATATTCAGATAAAAGTCATTAAGAATAGCAAAATGCATCGCAGTTTTCGTGAGTTTAAGCATTCTATAGATTTATAGAGTCAATATTTGAAAAGATTTCCATCGGCTTCTCTAATGGATGTCACCTCAGGTCGTGGGTCGGAAGACTCCCTACGGATCGTATAAAATGTTATTGCTCGAAAAGTATGTTGCAAACTTAGGAGGCTGGCGTGCTTAGAGGCGGTCGTTACCCAACGAATGCCTCATAAAAAGACTGAAGTAGCAAGCAGCGAGAAGCAAAAGCCAAAAGGCAAGAGCCCCGTGCAACAATCGATTTCCCCGCGACTCGGGAGGTCGGAACCACGAAAAGTGGACCGTTCGCGTAGGAAGTGCTTTTATTAATCCGTTATAGTTTTTTGCGATACTTTAAATTACATCTTGCGCAAAAACATCAAGCACACATTCAAAATGGATAATTAAATGTGTACATTTAGTACTTTGATCCGATTTTGATAGTTCAGTTCAGTTTCTAGCAACGCTCCAGAGTAGAAAATGAATATAAAATTATGCCAACGAGAAAATAATTATGCGCATTCAATTAGTCGCGATAAGCCGCGGCGGCTTTATGTAAATTTGGAATAACTGATAGCTTCAATACTATACGAAAGGTAATCGCGCAATTATTACGGCGGGGTTTTATATTCACTTTACACAGAGGTGGGGCAAAATATAAACCTATTATCCGAGTCACTTCACGTCACGTGTACTATATCTTTTGCGACTGATTACGTAATCATAAAAAAAGTGCGGTTACGAGAAACAGATGAAATCAAAAGGTTACAATTAGCTTATCCAAAAGTCGCCCAGTGACGATGAAAAAGATAAATATTTGACAACTACCTTTAGCGCTTTATCGCTAAGAAATGCTAATGAACTCTAAAAAAAAATCAGAAACCAAAATACTCATAAAACGTCTAGTGTTAATGACAAAAATAACAAATTTTCGTCATAAATCTCATTTCACGACGTGTAGCCGAACTATAACACCCGGATTACATCGATTGAAGAGTCGCCACCTCGCGAGATGGATCGAGTCATAAAGCAGACGTATTAAATTTTCTATCGTAATTTTCGAGGGGAATAGAGACGAACGACAGGACCGGCTCATTGATTCTGGTAATTAAATTGAATGGCTCGACGCCTCGAGAGTATCGGATCGACGCTGTAAAATACAGCTTGATGCAAGGGGCCATAATACTTGGTGCATGTTCGGCACTGAAGTACATACGGGGACACTTATCATGTCGCAAGATGTGTGAAAATACGCAAGAACAAGTAAACAACACGTCGCGTGGGACGACGCGCCGCGTTGGACTTATTTAATGGTATACTTTACATGAAATTGGTTAATTTACCAACTACATAATTGGTGACACGCCGAGATCGGGATACAATCTCCGCTGGTGATTTCGGATCATTAGCGAGCTATAAAGATAATCGCGAATCCGCGAGGCGGCCGGAGCAGGAAGTTGTCGAGAGATGATCGAGAAAAAAATATAAACACTTAATTGGGAAGTAGAAACGTGCGAAATGAGTAACAATCAGTGTGAAATACCTTCCGACCTCCCGTGGCATCCTCACCTCGGGCAAGGCGCGCGCAATAATGAATCAATAATAAGTATGCGCCATGAGATTGCCTAAACATATTCCGGAGTCTGCGATGAAGTAATGCCATCGTAATTATAATACAAAACCAATAACTATAATGATTCACGTCCTGTTTTGGTAACACTCCAAAAACTTTACAAAATTACTTAATTTCAACTGTGTTGAAGTTTTGACATCACAACTATGAAAAAAAGTGACTTTGATTCAATGGCAACAACAGTGATTGTATGGAAACAAGAAATAACCTGTAAAATAAATACGTTGCGCTAATGAATAAATCACGAGCAGATTTAGGTCTGCGTATTGCAATAATCATTCTCCACACCCAAAGGTAAACTAAGAAGCGATTATTGGATTAGAAGGATCGGACCATGTCGGCGGATTAGACTCGCTTTGCGACATCGTCTCCCCCACGGATAAACATTAACACAGAAGGGGGCAATATAAACTCCGATTCGTATAGGGCTTCGGACACGGTGATCGTTGAAGGCAGATTCAATAATATGTAAAATTTAATCGGGCCTGTTTACAGCGGAATATCGAATTACCGAAATGGCGACATATCGAGTGCTGGTCCCGGAGCGCGCAGCCTGCCGCCAGCCCAGCGCCACGGCCCACGCACTCATTCTGTATGCATGAACTATAAAAAAACGAAGCAACCCAAATAACGCTCCATTGAATCATATAATCCTTGTCAAATGATTGATATTAGATTTTCGCGATTGAAAAAAATATACATATATTAAGACACGATGAAATAAAATCAATCAATAAGCTTGGAAACCAGTTTTATTTTAGCCATTTGATCGGTTTATTAATTATGAATATACCCTTTAATAAGTCAATTATACAATCAATAGAGTCCATTAATATTTAAAAAAAGAAAAACTCAGCACAGCAACAAATTAACAACAAAAACTTTACGAAGTATCTACATTTTTTGCTTTTTCTTATTTGTAGTTTCAATCCTAGGGTATTGTTTGCAGCAAAGATTTGCATCTTGTCTTCCACTGCGGTCCGTCTTCTGCAGCCCTCTTCAGCTCAACACATGAGACGCAGTTCAGATTCAGATAGTTCCGTCGGGGGCGCCCTCTATAATTTGTCCCTTTATTACACTTAAATGACGAAATAAACAGCTTTTTACCTCCGATTTAATTAAAAACAAACTATACTAACTTACTATTTGATAATACGCAGTGACTTCAAAGTATTGATGTTTGATATCACAGAAACCATTAATGCAAGCTCGTGTATCGCAAGTGCAACCACTCGCGTAAAAAGAATATTTTCGATTAGTTCGATCAAAATACAAAGTATGACATTCTGATCTAAGGACTGACTGGACGCATAAATATTCAAAGCTTATGTTTTAGTACATTTACGAGTTATGTGAAATAATTGATCAATTAAATTTATAGCGCCATTTCGTGATACAATTACCTCAAAGGCTGCAGGCTTTACATATTTAAATAAGATGAAATTGGCTCGTGCACGGTGACTTTGGTGAGCGTGGTAATGACAAAACCTACGATCAGCGCCGTTTGTCAGCCTGTCAATACTTGCAAAATAGTAATTCACTCAATTCACTGACCAGGCTAACATAAATAACGAAGAGGAAAGCCGATAAAGGAATACATTTACAATAATGTTAACTAGAATCGTTCGACCCGTTTAAATGATTAAAAAAGTTTTATAAAATATATTTTTTGAAATATAGACTCGAGTATGCCTTTTACAATAAATTTAAAATAAGCAAAAAAAAAAAGTGCACGGTGGAACACTATCAATGAGTCAATAAATCTTATGAAGTCCGGGTCCACAAAGAAAATGCTAATGTATCGGTATTGTAAGTTGTAGTTTCAAATTACTCGAAAAACTATGCGAGATGAAGTTATGATTGTGATGGTAAGGGATGTCCGCTATCGGCATGATAAGACACAATAATCATAATCTAGAATAGCCATCTTCGTACTAGAAGTGACAACCTTCGACAAGCAACGTGAAGATCGGTCTTATGACCGTTTTGTATATCAGGAGTTTATTGACGGTGCTTAGTTTACTGTTGAAATATAGTAAAGGAGGAAAAAAATAGACGTTGGACTCGAGGAGTCTGATATATTTGATTCTCTGCGCAGCTTCACGACAATAATAATAATAATAATAATATGCTAACTTTTAAAGCGCCGTTTTCGTGATGTAATCACTTCAAGGGCGCATTAAGACGTGTTTTATGTCTAAAAATCTAAATGTGAACGCTGCATCTGATATTTGTGATTAGTTAGAAAGTATAATAGAACATAATATACAAGTTTTATGTTGGGTATGAAATACGAAAACGATGGGTTTTCAGCTTAGATTTGAAATCTGTCGGATCATTTATGCATCTTAAGTGTGAAGGGAGATTGTTCCAAGCTGATGGACCGGCTACCGCAAAGGCTCTATCCCCGAAATTTGTACTAGGGCAAAGCTTCGGCACAACTAATCTTGCTATTGCCGAGGAATTCGCTGAGCGAAGTGTGGATTTCCTTGTATTTAGGCTGTCCGTTATACAGAGTTCGAATATATAACTTGGTGGCATTCCATGTAGCGCTTTGACGTATCTATCGTACGATGTATCTAGTACTATATTTAGTAGAATAGATACAGCTGAGACCTCTCTTATTTTTGCTAAAACCGGTTGATGTATCATAATTATCATGTCTCACGCATATACGTAAATAACTCGTTAGAAGAGTAGAAGCTATTATGTGGGAACATGTAAAAATGTTATGAGGGCACGGCTCAGATTTAACGGGGGTACAAAGAATCGGCATAGTGCCTCTCTAATGCCGGTTGACGAAGTGCTGCGCACGCAAGGCGGCAATTACGAGTACGGCACGGTGCGGCAGGCATCCCGCGGTGGGCGCCGCGGCCGTGTGGGCCACCGCCACCGCCACCGGGCCGGCAGAGCGGCCGAGGAGGCGGCGGCGGCGAGTGCGCCACGGAGGTGGTGCAGGCGCCACTAACGAGCCGGAGGAGTGGAATGCGCTGCACTCCGCATATCTTGCTCACATCATAGAGTAACACTTGAAACGCGTCATATTATCGAGAATGATCCACTTGGAGTTGTACGGAAAATTTCCAGACAATGGTTCTTGTGAACGATTCCACGAAGATTGAAAGATAATAAACAAAAAATACCGAATTTAAAAAAAAACGCAAACAGTTTGTAATTTATTCGGTGGTATTAGAAATTATAACTTTTAAATATCAGCTAAACTTTTGATTAAGGAACCAGATAAGCCTCCAAAACTAGTCAATAATTCATAGACTAGGACCGAAGAAATATTTTCCTAAACTTCAAACCGGATATTCAAACATTTTAAAGGTTTTCTCACATAAAAAATATTATATATTGTTTATTAAATGATGGTGTAAAACGTCATATTAAATAATTAATATGAACGGAAATGTTTGTTTTCTAGAAGTTTTATTACAGTTTATGGGAATGATATGTTTGGCCTTTCTAAGGCATTATCAAATGTTTATATATAAACACCAAATGTAGTGATCATTCGGTTTATTAAAAATATATCATTAATAACATGACAAAATCACACACTTATACGAGTATATACAGAAAAATGTTTACATGTACAAAAAAGATGATATATTCGCATCAATAATATTAATAATAATAATAATACGCTAACTTTCAAAGCGCCGTTTTTGTGATGTAATCACCTCAAGGGTTGAGACGTGTTTTAAATTGGGTATGAAAAATGAAAAAGATGGGTTTTCAGCTTAGATCTGAAATCTGTGAGACAAAGCTGTATGTAAACAATATATATAATAAGGTGGTAAGAAAAAGGTTAAATTTTATATCATCATGCGAGAGAGTATCCACTGAAGAAACGTTAACTGGGACATCTCGAGTACTGCGCTTGTTATCGGGCATAATCTCGTCCCTTCATCCGCCGAGACAAGCGGTTCTCGCGGGGGCCCGGAGACTGTTTCGTATCGTACTTCGCTCCTTGATCGCGTAGGTATGAAATAATATTACGGAACGACACGGAGGCCCGAGACACAATGAGATCTCGGCGGACATTCAAAACGGACACGCTCTCGATAGGCTGTTATGAAATATTTGGATTAGTACTTAATGAAACGGGCACAAGTTCTCTCGTTTCAGAATTAATGCGCGCGGGTAACCTTGGCTGCTGGCTTTACATTTTCAGAATAAAAACGATTTTCCCATTCACATGGCAAATCGTTAATTCACACCATATTCAATGTGTACGAAACATCAAAAGTCGATTATTAGAGTGTGTGAGAATATGAAATAGTAATTATATGTAGATTGGTTAACGAAAATTGGCCATAAATCACCTCTTGTTTCCTCGTGCTCCGAAATAAATTGCTTCGCAACTCGACCGGGAAGCAAGTTCACCTAGACTGACAAAACAATGATGCCGCCAATTATACTCGCCGCAGCCGATTGCATTTTTTACGCCCCTTGCAGTCTACAGCACTCACCCGAGCACATGACTAAGCAAAATATTCACGTACGGAGGTGAGTTTTCCAGACTTTAAGGAGCGAAAAATATTAATAAGCAAAATATAGGGGCAAGCAAGGTGCTCCAACATGTGGTGTTACTATAATTATAACACCCGGCGCCCCTGGAAATGACACAAAGTCGGATTAACCTTCCACAGAGAAAGCAGAAATATGCCCCTTTTAGCGCCATTTCTACGATAGATAAAAGTTTTCTTGCCATTGATAAAGAAGAAGAAGCAAAAAACTACAATAATTTAAACTAACCAACCATCACGCCGTTTCCATTGATTAATTTGGTCATGCCATGTCTTCCTTGGCCTTCCTCGACTTCTTTCCCATTCACACTACTTATATATATCATTTTAACCATTCTTCCCTCATACATTCGTTCCATATGTCCAAACCATCTTAGTGACCCTTTCTTAATTTTATTTATCACACATTCATCCGCCTTACATTCCTTTCTTACTCCATTTAGATATTCTATCATACATTGTTTTTCCGCACAATAAAAGCTACAAAGGCATGCATTGGTCAAAGCTGACTATATAAAAGTACGTAAAAAGAGGATTTATCCGACGATTTCTGTACTTGCTATTGTCTCTGAACGGTTAAAAGACTTTTGATAGACTGACATAATCGAATCGACTATATCCTGAATTAAATAATGAATTGTATCGCCAGCCTGCGCGCGGAAAGGTCGTGAGGATAAGAAGTAGACATTTAAAAGTAATAAATTCCAAATAACACGATATTTTTATAGCACCGAAAAATACCAAAAGCATAAAAACATTTTAACATAGTAAAAGCATTAAAAGGTCCGTTAAAGCGTCGTATTACATTTTAATAACGAATCAATAATTTTATTTGTACAAATTGGTAATACAAACCTATAATAATTCATAATATACGTATTATATGTTTTATTACTACAAAACCCAGGATAACACAAGAAATGTTTGTTTTGTTACTTTGACGAGGCTCCGGTGAGAGCAAATTCGAAAGTATATGGGTGTTATGTTAGACCAATTGGACGACCAAGGCTGCGATGGGAGGATGAAGTTGGGAGAGATGGAGCAAGATTGTTAAGAGTGTCAGATTGGAGGGTCGAAGCAGAGGACAGGAGGAGTTGGAGGCGAAGAATACTGGAGGCTAAGGCTCGATATGGGCTGTAGGGCCATCGAAGAAATAAGAAGAAGGGTGTTTTATTTTAGAGGTTTGGTTTTAAAACTGACAACATTGTTTTTACAGACTGTCAATTTGACAGTTGACAATTGATTTGTAGTCAGTACGTTTTGCCATTTCACCATGAACAGACTGACGTGAGAACAGCGCTTGCAAATTGTGCAAATTTAGTTTGCAAATCATGGTTCGCCAAACTTATCGTGCACTACGTCAATTTTACGGTCGACATCCGAGTCCATTCGGAAGACCATGGATCGTTTTCGCACAACGTATTGGACTTCACGATTGCGCTTCATTCAAGCTAGCCATGGCGCTCCTATGCCCGAAAACATATTTAAACAATAATGGCATAAAATTATCTATTAAATAATAATGCCAATATCATAAACATTAACATTATTTTAATGTGTTTTTTGTTATGCATCTGTATTGTATACCTCTAAAAAAACATCCCATTTAATAAAATTGCGTTAAAACAAAATGTTTGTTTTTAATTTATATTTAAAAAAATATCACAACACAAAATTAAGTTCACTTGGACTGAGATTTTCTGGGATACACGCGTTAACCTCTAATGACTATTCCTTTTAGTATAATATTCCAAAGAATATAATTATTGGCTATTAAACATTGCTATTTAAATGTGAAAATGCCGATAAAGGCAGTGTGTTAACGCTGTTTCAGAAACCCGTGAGAAACACATTGATGGTTATTCCCTTCTAATTAGTCAGAATAGAGTAAGCAATAATCCATAAATTTGAAGTTGCAAACAATGGAAAAACAGTATATTCGAGAGGAATGACGCTGGCTAGACCACATATATCTTTTATACTTTCCCAAATACATATTAAAAGTATTCATTGTTGCTTAAACAATGTTGCAAAATCATATGGTATAATAGGAATTGGTGTATGTTTTTTTAATGACACGATATGTGAATGTTGAGGAATCGAGAGAAATGTCAGAAATGAACAGGGTGGCGGTCCAATATTTCTGCCTATCGCTTTGAGAAGACGGCGTGATGGTTAGTTAGTTTAGATATATTAAATGTAAAGACATCAACTGATATTAATGGGTAAAGTGGAGGGACGTCGGGGAATTGGTAGAAGGCAGCTGTCCAGACTACGAAACATTTAAGAGTGGATAGGAATTACAAGAGTTCAGAACCTGTTTCAAGTGGCGCAGGGCAGAGATGCCTTTGCTGCAGTGATCGCGGACGTTGTGGGGACCTGACACGTCACCGAAAGAATAAGAAATGTTAAGATAGCGAAACATGTACCTAACCATATATATACATATACATTTTTTAATGTTCATTTTAAATATCAAATTTTTAAAACGTTTTGCGCCCGGACTTATTTTTTGTAGTCCATAGCGACATTTACACCCGCATTGAAAGTGATACAGACGAAACAAGAATATTGCGTGATTTATGAGCGAGCGTAAGAACAAAATACACGTGTATAAAATATAATCCATCTCAAAACGGATTAAGTGAATGGTTAACATCGAGAGCAGCGGAGACGAAGGGGCAGGCGAGAGATCCGGCTCGCGTCGTGAGGCCAGGGCGGGGGGAGGGGTACCTACACATCCAGCGCGCGGCGTGCACTCCGCTGTACCAGAAACAAAACATGAAAAAGTAAAAGTGGCTGCTAGGGTCAGGCGGCCTAAATGCGCGTGTGTGACGATGACCGGAATGATTTTTCCCGGCCGTAATACAGAAACGGTCAATAAAACAAATAATTAATAAACTAACCATCACGCCGTTAAAATAGATTAAATGTGGCCTGGTTTTCCTCTTAAAGCCAGTCCCGCGTAGACAGAGGACGGGCCTAGGATGTGCATGAGCGAAGTTGACATAAGGACGCTGCTGCGTCCTATAACAGTTTCGGGTGTGTGGTGGGCCATCTCTCATCGTCCATCCTCTTGATAATAACAATCCAGGGAAGTTAGACCATCGCACAATTATAGGCAAGATTATTGAAATTACCCTATATTCAAACATCGTGACAAGCGCGCTCTCTGATTTAACGACTTCGAACATGGCCCCTTTAAATAATAATAATAATAATAATAATAATAACAACAATAATAATAATATTTATATTAATAATAATAATAATAATAATAATACTAATATTAATTATAATAATAATAATAACAATAATAATAATAATAATTTTAATTATAATAATAATAATAAAAGTAATAATAAAAAAATTAAAATAATAATAATAATATGATAACGCGACGTAATCACCCCAAGAGCGCTTTAAGACGTGTTTAAAATCTAAAAAATATGAACGCTGCATCTGATATTCGTGATCATATAGAAAGTATCATAAAACAAATATATAAATTGGGTTTTTATTTTGGGTATGAAATATAAGAAGGATGGATTTTCAGCTTAGTAACGTAATGGGCATTTAGTAAAGCTTTCATTAATTGATCAATTTGGTTATGCTATATTTTCCTCGGCATCTTCGACATACGGGTACATTTTCATTCGCACTGCTTGCATACAACTTTTTGATCATTAAACATTTGAATCAGATATACAATTTATTTTTTCAAAAACAATCTTAGTTATTATCTTGGTTTCACTGAAATCTTGTAGTGCATTTTAAGATTTTTTCAATGTCGAAAAAAGCGTAATTAAAAATGTACTGTCCATTTTTTTCACGATTGACATCACTCGACTGTAATTTTTAACTAACTAACCATCACGTCGTTTCCCTGGAGGGGTAGGCAGATAGGATGGACCGTCATACTGCTCTCTCCTAACATACCTGTCGATATTTCTCCACATTCATATATCTTAACATGCACGCTCGTCGATTCGTCCAATTTTGGATGTGGCCACCTTTTAGTATTTGAATAGTAGATTTTGACGGTTGTAACTATTTTATGAAATCATTGATAAGTAGACAAAATGGCAATTTTTTCAAAAAGTACCACTAATTTGCAACACAAAGATAACATTACCAACGTGATCAAATAAATTCATCCACGCATTATTAAAGCCGTAATTACGTTACAAAAACCGGTTGTTTTGTCTGTAAGTTGTGAATAACGAACAAAAGCTTGTGTGAATCTTTTGAAGGCAAGAGTTAACAAATTATTTGTTTAACTTTATTGCACCTCACGCGCCGGGATTGTTTGAGCAAGTTGCAGTTGTAAAGTGTTTACGCTTCTGAATCTCGCTGCGAAGAGTCCTCGTTAATCAAGGTTGCCTCTCGATCATCCTTTTAATAGCTGTATGCAAATCTCTCGGACAAATTTGCAGAGCAGATAATACGCTATTAAACGGCCCGGCGCACACTGGATCCATTTGGCAAAAACAGGGGCTTAGGGGTCGAACTCCGAATTTTGCCCTGATTTTTTTAAATTAGGTCCTTTGAATGATTCCAAACCACTTTTACATTTGAACTTTTCTTGATATAACTGCTAATTTCCAAGAAAAAAAATGTTATTGTTTTTTTTGTGCGAAGCAAAACTGATTTTTGCAATTATTTCGGAATCAGGTGGATACGTCAAAACCAAACTTAGTAGGGATTATAGAGGACATAATCCTCTACATTACTTGTTCCGATATCTACTTCATATCTCTGCCCGTTTAAAAGCAGCAGACATTATAAATCTTAATTAATTATTATGAGTATAAAGTGGTTTCGGATTTTTTGTTAGATGCATAAATGATCGTCGCGTTCCTTTACAAAAGAATGGAGAGATTTTAGCATATTTATGCATCTAACAAAAAATCCGAAACCACTTTATACTCGTAACAATTAATTAAAATTTATAATGTCTGCTGATTTTGAACGGGCAGAGATATGAAGTAGATGTCGTAACAAGTAATGTAGAAGATTATGGCCTCTATAATCCTTACTAAATATGGTTTTGACGTATCCACCTGATTCCGAAATAATTGAAAAAATCAGTTTTGTTTCATACAAAAAAAACAATAATTTTTTTTTTCTTGGAAATTAGCAGTTATATCAAGAAAAATTCAAATGTAAAAGTGGTTTGGAATCATAAAAAGGACCTAATTTAAAAAAAAATCAGGGCAAAATTCGGAGTTCGACCTCTAAGTCCCTGTTTTTGCCAAATGAATCCAGTGTGCGGCGATAAATGTCGGCATCCAGTCGGTGGGGTGCACTTGAATAGCCCTGTTTAATAAAAACGGACAATGTTATTGGAGCAAAATGAATGAAAGTAATTGAGCATGCGATTAAGATAACAGAATACCTTTAATCTGCAATTAAATCAGATAAAGATTTTTTGGGTATAATAATAAACATGAAGACAAACTGTTACCAACGTAATTAGTTCAAATGAAAAATCTGTTTTCTACGAGTTTTATAATATTTTATGGGAATGACATGTTTTGCCTTTCTAAAGAGTTATCAATAATATCGTTCTGTTTTTCTAGCTGTTTCAATTTTTTATGGGAGTAACATGTTTTGCCTGCAAATAACATTTGATAATACCTCAACCCATGCTACAAAATCAAACATAGTTGTAATATCTCTATATGTACACAAAATTACATACTCGTATATTTTGCCCTATCAGTTTAATAACACCAGGAGAAACCTTTAATCCAAGATTATACCTATTTTCATGTACACCCTTTTAATGATAACCATTTACATTTTGGTCCTGTTCACCGCAAAACAAACAAAAACTGGTTCATACTACAAAGTGGTAGTAAAAAAACAAAGCTAAAAATGAATTAGTAATAAGCAATTTTCAGAATTAACCGCTTTAAACTCTCCATATTCCTGTTCACAGCCGTGCGAGAGAATTCCTCGCGGTAATGTATCCTCGCCACGTACGTGGAGAAGGAGAAACTTGTGACTCACCCGCATACGATTACTCTACGGAGACATGCCTGGTGCCGCCTACTGAGAACTGCCAAAACTCCCCGAGATATTCTGGTGGCATTGTCCTCACTGTACTTTATTCGTGTTCCGTTGGCGTACATGTCTATTTTTTGGCTTACATCGTAAATTCGACGTGTTAATTTTTGGCAGAATCGATAAATTAAACTTTCGGCAGTGTTAAACTAAATCTAGAAGGTCGTATGTAAAATAGGACAATTCTAGATGTTGGAAGAAACGCGACAGGTCATATTTCGTCGCCTAATGTGTCGAAACGTTTTGTAACAGTAACTAATATGGTGTGGATTAAGCGTGACCTTTTATAGGTTTTTAATCCGTTCGAATAAACTTGACGCGAAAACGTAAATCGATCGGATTAAGGCGAACCGAAATTTACACGGCACGTGTTACTCGATTGCAATAAAAGATTCTCCATCATGCTGGTAGCGCCCTGTGACAACATTACATGTCGTGTGACAGCATCGACCGGCCCCGTATTGCCAGCATGCAGCACAATGCGAGTCCCGTCGGATCAATGGCCAGAATATCAAACACCAAAAATGTTCAAAAGGTGAACAATTTTAAATTCAACGGGCAAAGTCGTAAATCCGCCTACACGGGCAAGCTGGGGCGTAGGTACATTATGACCCTAAGGTATTCCACGATCTGAGGAATGAGAAGAATAAACAGTTTTCTGTTTACAGTGACGACGGAAACTTTATCTGATAAGGAAGGTATTTCCATATAGGCCGCGGTGATAATTAAAAGGTTACAAAACAACACTCGCAGTGATAATGTGTACACGGAGATGACTCCGGAGACAAAGGCACGAGTGTTTCGGTGTTTGAAGTAAAACAAGAAAATCTCCGGAATTCCATACGGTAGAAAGCCATTCGAGCAATTGTGCAATGTTCCCCCGGCCCTGGGTCAAAGAACTGTAGAGTAATGAAATAGATTCATCGCGGGGGTAATAAAAGAATAACAATTGAAAAAAATCTAAAATAAAGACAAACATTCCAGCCAAACGGTTTAACCCATTGTTTTGAGTCAATAAAAAGAAGATAAAATTTACGCAACATTTACGTCAAAGCAAATATTTTGTTCTTAAACACGTAATTTTATTAAAGTAAAACAATTATACGTAAGATACGCTACACTAACTTTTTTACGGGATAACTGAAATCTAAACATGTGTTACCGACGGATAACACAATTTGTACGTAATAAAAACATACCGTAGATGAGGGATGCTTTCACACGGACAAATTACATTCCGTCAGAGTTTAGAACCTGTTTTAGAACCAAACAAATTAGTACCCCTTCACCATTATACGCCTCTTATTGGAAACATTCGTCCGCAGACACGTTCGATCGGGGAGCACCGAGGGCTAGTGTTTCTACCTGGGGCCGGAGGACTAAGCGACGAATCTTTGAATAGATTACGCGAGAAACTAAAAAATAAAACTGAACCACCGAGGAGAATGGGAACAAAGACTTCCATTCAAAATCTGATGTAGTCATAATAACGAGAATACCTTTTTGCAGAAGGATAGGATCCTGGTAATACTTGATTTATTATGATTTCACGCAGAGAGGTCGATCGCAATCAAATCGAGTTAACCAAATACAAAGGGTCCAGACTATAAAAATCCCATCATCGAGTCAAAGGCTCGCCGGTCCTTTCTGGAGGCTCGGGGCGCTCTCCACGCAGCATCCAACGCGGCCCAGGGCCAGGTAGGCCGGAGGGGAGGGCTGTAGGGCCGAACAGGTAACAGGATTCGATCATCCCAAATTAGATGCAGGAACTATCGGAGATATAAAAAAACAATAGAATTATACGGGCTGGTCAGCGGCGTGGGCGGATAGGCTGGGCAACTACCGGGAAGGGAACGCCGTGTGCTACAGAAAAACGTCAAGTGCATACTAAAGATCAAAAATAATGGTGAATGATGACGTCTCCAGCAGAGTGCATGTTGGGACTATAATAATATTATACCGAGAAAAACAGTCATAGAATCATAGGATAACAAATAAAATCTAATTTGTCAATCAACTATTCAGCGCCCTTGAGATGATTAATTCATAAAAATGGCGCTCTATAAATCATCCAATTTATTATATTATATTATTATTAACTATATCTATGAAATTATATATTATATAAATGAAATATTCATTATACAGTTCAACGTTCATCAATAAACAATGGCAGATTTGCTAGAAAAATCGATGTGAAAAATTTAATGGTTCATTACTTGTACATGGAAATTTCAACATCAAAAACACGAGTTCTGACACAAAATTAAAACTCCATTTTGACTTATTTAAGCTATAGTAAGCAAATTCTTTAAAATATATATAAATGCATAGCATGCAAAAAATAATATCGAAATATAATGTTCCCACGTAGCCTGACATTCCTCGTCATGTAAACTTATTAAAATACGAAAAATTGCATTGTTATAATAATAATCGTGAATAGATCATATAACATCCGTTTTCCGAATGCACCGAAGATAAGCACGGACGGTATTGAATAATGCGTATACATTTTATTACTCAGATAGGGCGATCCCTCGCAAGATAGAGTGCTTACATTAAGCCTATTGTCAGCATTCAACGCAAGATGGAGTGCCATAAACAGAATAATTCTCCTTCCTCGGAATCTACCATAAAAGAAGGGCGTGGGAACGGAGCCGGAGCCGGAGACGACACACTACTAGGTGGCCGCGAGCGATCACACCTCGCGCGGGCCGGCCGATATGGATTCTGGGATTTGTTTAGCCCTGGGCTAATGAACCCGATATCTCGGACACTTGTTTACACTACACGGCCATCTACAATATTCATAGGTAAAAATACAATAAGATGAAAAAAATGACAAAAAAAAAATAAATTTAACGATTCATAACATATTTTTTTTTAATATTAACAAAAACGGTATTATAAGTTATCTGTTGAACCATTGAATACGAGAAAAATAATTAAAAACCATATTTTGTTTATTTATATACCTATATCGATAAAAATGTGTATATAGAAAATTTACTAAAAAAATAAATATGACAATATTTCATAATATTTATATTTTATTATTGCGAATGGTGGTGTTATGAAAAAAATAATGAAAGGATCATGAAGATGGTTTGGACATATGGAAAGAATGGATGAAGAAAAAATGGTAAAAAAATTATATGTTAACGATGTAAATGGAACCAGAAATAGAGGAAGACCAAAGAAAACGTGGCTCGATCAAATAAATCAAATATTGAATGACGGCCATGTGAGGAGTCAGAGAAATCGACGCGCGCGCATGACACGATGCATAAATGTTGAGGAAACGAGAGAAATATGTCAGAAAAGAAAAGTGTGGTAGTCTATTCTTTCTGCCTACCCCTTCGGGAAGATGGCGTGACGGTTAGTTAGTTAGTTAGTAAAATAAATTATTGAACATGATATAAATATCAACCCCACAATGTAGCATTTTTTAATTAATTTGAAAAGGATTTTTTTAAATGCATGTTTCCAATAATCGTAGCAGATCAATCGTCAACCAAATGTCAAAGTATTTTTTTTTTTGTAAACTAGCGCCACTAGCGATGGCTTCTGTACTTTAATAGGTAGATAGGAATTTAAAGTGTAGCGCACAACAATATTATGTAGTAAATTCAAATATTATATACAAATTTAGTAGATTTTTCTGTTTGTAGCAATTTTGCTACACCATGAAATGAAGGGTTAAATCAAGCAATCAATCCACCTACATCAGATCATAATTATGGTTTTATTTACTTGAGCAATGATTGTATTGATTTGTAAACTGAATGTAAATTATACTCTATAAAACAATGTCACTCGTGTCACTAAGCAATAACTTTTAATATTACTATTCATGGACTTGAACTTCGATCTTCCGGCTTACAGAGGTTCAGGTCAAATGGCTTTTCCTCTTATGTCTGTTGAAAACATTGGAAATATGATTTGGTGGTTGTTTTATGCGGGAACCAGATGTGTAATAGAACCTGATGTACTTCTATTGAATTTTTCATGTTCATAAAAAGTTTAGCCACGTAAGATTTTTAAGGATAATTATTAACCACAGATCCACAATGAAGTTCTGGTCCCATCCATGTAAGGAAGCGAAGCATGGAACTGGCAGAAGAAGGATGAAAGCAGAATAAATGCGGTAGAGATGAGGTCCCTAAGACGTACTCGTATGTGTGGCAGAACGATATATGACAGAATCTCAAATGCTGATATAAGAAAGGAATGTAGAGCGGAAGAAGGTATTATGAACAAAATTATAAAAGGATCGCTGCGATGGTTCGGACATATGGAACCCATTGATGGAGAAAGAATGGTTAAGAAAGTATAAGTAAATGAAGTACGGAGTCGAGGCAGACCGAGGAAAACATGGCATGACCAAATTAATCAAATTATTAAGGTTGGTCATGTTAGAAGTCGGAGGAATCGACGTGCGTGTATGACTCGTTGTATGAATGTAGAGGAAGCTAGAGAGGTTTGTCAGGAGAGAGTAGTGTGGCGGTCCATTCTCTCTGCGTTCCCCTACGGGGAAACTGCGTGATAGTTTGTTTGTTTGTATTAACCTAATAATACTTTTTAAAATGTTTTTTGTTTTGTTGTACAACTATAATGCAAAACGTCTGCGCAATTGCAGAGCCTTCTTACCACGATATGATCGCCATATAAGACGATCGGATCTTTGATTAAAGCTTTCGGAGAAGGGCGACCTCGAAGTGCCAGTGACATTTCGTAATTCGGCGCGGCGAAACGGTCAGGAGAGGAGACTGCTTCATTAACCAGCGCTGGGCCGAGGAATGAAGCTTAAGCCAACAGTAAAAACAATTTATGAATAACAGGTAGATAGCGTGATGGTTAGTTAGTTTATAATTAAATAAATCATTACATTACATGTTTATTACGAATGGAGATTACATAATTTATTATATTTTTATCGAGAACAGACCACATAAGTCTACAATAAGGAAGAAGAAGAAGACATAATCTTCTTCGTGTGTTAATGTCAAGTCTAAATATGTTGTGGAAATGATCGTAAAAAATGCCTTTTCTATCCTATTTTTCTTACCATTGTGGTAGAAAATTTGGCCGACATTGTGTCATTTTCAGGTGTGCATTTTTGTTAATTTTGTTTCTAGTTTTACACAATAAAAGCATTGATGCTTTCAGCACACAATATAAAAAAAAAACATGAACAGAATAGTAGTTGCACGTACTATTGAAATCAGATTTAATTTTTAAATTAGATATGAACAAAATAATGAAAGGATCATTAAGATGGTTTGGACACATGGAAAGAATGAATGAAGAAAGAATGGTAAAAAAGTATAAGTTAAAGATGTAAATGGACCTAGAAATAGAGGAAGACCGAGGAAAAAGTGGCACGATCAAATAAATCAAATATTAAATGTCGGCCACGTGATGAGTCAGAAAAATCGACGCGCGCGCATGACACGATGTATGAATGTTGAGGAATCGAGAGAAAAATGTCAGGAAAGAAAAGTGTGACAGTCCATTCTTTCTGCCTGCCCCTTCGGGGAGACGGCGTGATGGTTAGTAATTTTTAAAACATATTTTTACTACTTTTCAACACTTGCTAAATGCATTTTTTTAATGACGACAATTTCTATTTCGTCAAGGAGATTTACTTTATTTTATGTGAACTAAGACAAGTTATTCTTTCAATGACGTTAGGATAAGTTAGATGACCATCAAGCAATAAAAACACAACACGTTTTTTTTTTAATTTATAATACTGGCATGTTGCATAAGAGAAAATAATACCATCACGTTTCGAAATAAATAAATCAATCACGAAATAATTTATTTCTGAAACAGTAATCTAGAATTTCAAAGGATCAAATTTGACGAGACGGTGATGAATTTTACAATAATAATTGCAATAGTTAGCGAGGTGGAAAAGTAATCATAGATTACATTTTTTGCTACATTTACTCGTGACGAATTAAACGACTTTTCTTTGGCCTAAGCTGATTAATTATTTGGTAAATCTAGAGTTAAATAAGCAGCCGTTATTATTGAAGAAACGTCAAAGGATCAGTTTAAGCGTTCCAAATATATGAATTGATGGCTTACTATTTAGAATACGCGATGTCATTTTTTTTATGTTTATCCTTTGAGCGATTTATCTCAATCGTTGAATTAACAAGAGTGCGTATGTACTGAAGTTAAGACAAGAGTAAAAAAAAAAACTTTTAAATATGTATGGCAAGATATAGAAACTATGAGCACTGATAGGAGTTTGCGATAAAATATGATAATCCGTTATAAGATTGGAATGCAGGGCAGAGAAAAACATTTAATAAAAGGAACACAAAGATGATTCTAATACGCAGGAATCATTAACGGAGTAAAACTAACTAACTAACTAACCACCACGCCGTCTCTCCGAAGGGGTAGGCAGAAAGAATGGACTGCCACACTTTTCTTTCCCGACATATTTCTCTCGCTTCCTCAACATTCATACATCGTGTCATGCACGCGCGTCGATTTCTCTGACTCCTCACGTGGCCGACATTCAATATTTGATTTATTTGATCGTGCCACGTTTTTCTCGGTCTTCCTCTATTTCTAGTTCCATTTACATCGTTACATATATATTTTTTTCATTATTTCTTCGTTCATTCTTTCCATGTGTCCAAACCATCTTAATGATCCTTTCATTATTTTGTTCATAACACCACCATTCGCACCGCATTCACTTCTTATATTTTCATTCGACACTCTATCATACACAGAGTATCACACATTCGTCTAAGAAATCTCATTTCTACTGCATTTATTCTACTTTCATCCTTCTTTTGCAATTCCATGCTTCGCTTCCATACATAAGGGTGGGTACAAGAACACCATTGTGCACTGCCATTTTAGCTTTTTTAGATTTATTTTAGATTTATTTAAACATCACATACGAGTATATTCAAATCGTACATTCAGAATGCAACGACGTTTTCACAGATCGTTTGAATTCAAAATCCTTTATGCTGACTCCACGGATGCGCACATGTTTTCACGTTCCTTGATTTTTTTTCGTATCCACCGTGTTCAAGTGGGCCGAGTCGCCGTCCCGTAGCACTTAAAGCGCAGAAGGAGCAGGAAGACAAATCCGAAAGACAAAAGGGACGCATCACGTAAACTTCCATTTTATTTTTATGACGTTTGCCGGCGTGACACGAACGATTCCGTGGGCTTAGACTAAATGATTTACTGAAAAAAAAACAGAATACAGACGGACGTGAAGGGTTTAGAACAGTGTTTCTTAACCGTATTAAAAGAATCGCCCCCTTTATCACGGTAAAATTATCCAGCGCCCCCCCCATCCCCCCCACACACACACAAATTGACGACCTTCGTGGCAGAGTGGTAAGAGCTCTGGCTTCCATACCGGAGGTTCCGGGTTCGATTCCCGGCGATGGCAGTGTGATTGTCACACTGTCTTTGGTCTGGTGTAGAATTCACGTGACAGTGGAATGGCGATAGATTGGCTACCTATCACATGTCACGAGAATCAATATAATAGCTAAAAAAAAATTGTATACAGTAATTGGGTTCAAACAACCTGTTGTATGCATAAAAAAATAAAAATAAAAAATAAAATAAAAATGCGAAATTCTAAATTTACACTTTTCTCCACGTATGTATTTTATGCAATCGATTTCCTACTATAAATAAAAAAATAGGAGAAATTAAAATAAAACACGTGATTATTTTTATAAACATTATGTGTTTATTGCCTTTTTTGTCATATTAACATAACACAAAACATTATAATATTATTTCAATAATGGAACGAATGGATGAGAGTAGAATGGTTAAAAAGTTGTACACGAGCAGTGTGAGTGGGAAAAGAAGCCGAGGATGACCGAGGAAAACATGGTATGACCAAATTAATCAATTACTAAAAGGCGGCCACATTCGAAGTCGGAACAATCGACGTGCGTGCATGGTACGATGTATGGATGTAGAGGAATCTCGAGAGGTATGCCAGGACAGGCCAGTGTGGCGATCCATCCACTCTGCCTACCCCTCCGGGGAAATGGCGTGATGGTTAGTTTTTGTTCAATAAAAAAAGTACATGATTCAATACGAAATATGAAATTTTTAATAAAAAATAAATTGAATGAGATCCTTGAGCCTCGTGTGATTGCGCCAATTTTGTAATATTAGGTTTAAATTTACTTAAATACAATCTCAAATCGCCTCTTTGGCTAATTTGTAATCGATTACGATTTTCGTAATCTTATATTTGTATTTTGACATAACGCCCACTGGAACTTATGCAGCGCCCCCTAAATTCTAAAAATTAATAAACGCCCCCCCAGACCTCTAAAACGCCCACAAGGGGGCGCTGACGCCCCCGTTAAGAATCACTGGTTTAGAATATACAAAAAACACAGCCGGAGATTATGCCCGGATGCCAACTTTCTAGAAGTTTCGCTATTTTATTGATACACCCACCCCGCCGCCAGGGAGCGGGGGCGGGGAAAGCGGGGGCGACGAGGCTCCGACGGAATTAGAAAACAAACTCGCTAACGGTGATTAGCTATTAGCACAAAACACGTTCTTCTTGTGTTACTATAATCATTATGTAAGAACGATCAACAAACGAGATTTCTTCAAATTTCATGTACTTGTGGAAATCCGTATAAATAAATAATTATAAGTAAAATTAAAAAATGATCCCTGAGATAGTTTGGACATATAGAACGAATGGATGGCAGAAGAATAGATAAAAACTTGTATACAAACAGTGTGAGTGGAAAGAGAAACCGTGGCAGAAGAAGGAAAAATAAATTATGACCAAATTAATCAAATCATTAAAATGATTTGGACATATGGAAAGAATGAATGAAGAAAGAATGCTAAAAAAATTAAATGTTAACGATGTAAATGGAACCAGAAATAGAGAAAGACCGAGGAAAACGTGGCACGATCAAATAAATCAAATATTGAATGTCGGCCATATGAAGAGTCAGAGAAATCGACGCCCGTGCATGACACGATGTATGAATGTTGAGGAAGTGAGAGAAATATTTCAGGAAAGAAAAGTGTGGCAGTCCATTCTTTCTGCCTACCCCTTCGGCGAGACGGCGTGATGGGTAGTTAGTTAGTTAGTTAATCAAACCATATTTTATTGACCTGAAAAAGTGCTAACATTCGAAGTGGGAAAATTTTACAAGCTTGCATGTAATGATTTACGAATGTTAAGGAAGCCCGAGAGGTATGTCGAGACAGAGCATTATGATGGTCTATCCTCACTGCGTACCCCGCCGGAGAAACGGCGAGTTGGTTAGTTAGTTAGTTGTAAAAAATCCTTGTTCACCATTATGTATCATTAAAAAAATAAATTAATAGGAATGTAAAATGTAAGAGCACCAAGTAATCCTTTGCGTATTTACATAAATGTAGATTAGAACCCATTAGTGATATTTAATGTGTTTCTTTAAAAAAAAATTACGTTGCGCGTTTATACGAAATACAAAAAAAATTATCTTTTCGGAATTCCATCAAAATATTCCCTGCGCGCTTTTAGTAAATGAATAGGTCCACATTTCGGTCAGCCGGCCGTTCCCTCATCGAATATTATTTTTTCATTCCGTTAGTGAAAAAAATGAAGGCTTTATCATGGAACGTGGCAGAAAATTGTGTCGAATCACCGCAGCTAGCGCCTTCCCTCGCTTTTTGTTTCATTTTCAGGTGAAACTCGTTCTGTCTTCCGTGAAGGCTGGAGCGAGAAATGTTCGTTATCTTTCTGTTTGTGTTATAAACGAGAAAGAAATGTTCAGCCGCGATCAATCTTTTGATAGCGCCGGTGTGTACATTTCGTGTCTAATTATTAAATTGCGTGATGATTATGAGTGAAGATATGTCAGGTAATAATTGCTAGGAAAAATTATTTAAGATGGCCGATGGAGCTGTTTTCCACGATACTTATCCGCGGCTGGCTGCTTTGTGAGCTTCGCTTGCTCGAGTAATCGGAGTTGTTTCTTACTCTGTTATTAAAAGGACTAGCGTTACACGTTCATTAAAATTCTAAAGCTTAGCACTTTCATAAACAAAGCAAAATATATATACGAGTATACAGGTTTTCTGGGTATTGTTCGACTTCCGTGTATATATAATTTCCTTTACATTTATTATTTGAAACAGTCATTAAATATTATCACCACAATATAAATTCTTTCTACCGTGTACTTTGAATGAAAATATACATAAAAATAAATTTTTCTTATTTGAAATTTCACGGAAAAAGTTCATTGTAAATAATCAAAAAAAAATTTTTGTAAACATTATGTTTAAAATGTTTTATATAGGTATTTAGTTAAAATCCACTAATGTTTGTGTCTTCGAACGATTTCGGCAGCTCCGAAAACCGAAAGTGAAACCGGTCGAAGACACAAATATTTGTGGATTTTAACTAAATATATACCTATAAAAAAATCGTTATAATCATTTTTATTTTCATTATTAAGAAAGTATCTACGACAACATTTTTTTTTGTTAAGCAATCGATCACTTTTATTATTTATGACAATTAGTTCCGATAAAAAATATGTATATTTATTTATAAATTTAAAATAGTATTTGCGTTATATAAAATGTGTTTAATGTTGCAAGCCGATTTATTTGAATAATTTTTAAATTACCTGAACGGAATTTCATAATTATTTTTTTAATTATTTCTTATATAGTTTTAACTAGTACGCATGGAACATCTTCTTCCTTATTGTAGACCTATGTGGTCTGTTCTCCAGAGTGTTGCTCCTCCCTACGTAGATTCCCAGCTGTCCTTCCATCTATTAGGAGGTCTTCCACGCGGACGTATCCCATGAGGCTGATTATGCAATGCAATTTAGGGTAGTCTGGTGGTGTCCATTCTTTGAACATGACCGTACCAGTCCCTTTTTCGCTGTCTGCTCCATCTTATAATATCCTCAACCTCACATATCTCTCTTATTCTGGTGTTCCTCGCGCGATCATTTAGGAAGTCCTCAAAACCTGTTTGGTCCTTACTGTGTCTGCCCTTGCTTCCACGCCATATTGGTCTTACGCATACTTATATGGAATATAATATGCTTATATTAAACACCTGTTCTACATTCACTTCCATACATTGTAGCTGTAGTATAAATAAAACGTATTGTAAAACATATTGTCCTACGTCCAATAAATGTACGGAACCTTTATAAATGGTTCTTAGCAAAGAATCTGTTTGCATATTTTCAGTTCAGTTTGGCGTACAGGGCTAGAAACACGGCGTCGGTATCCAAAAGCAGTTTTAATGACAGGCGGCGCTGGCGGGAAGAGCCGATACAGGCGGCTGTTAATGAGCGCGGCCGGCGCGGGGAAATGGGCCCCCGCCGATTTATGGCTGGAAATGTGGACTTGTATGACCAAAGCGATTATCTTGAGCAGGAAATGGGCGGTACAAGATTACCATAATGAATAAATTAAAGGCAGCGATACAATTTAATGTTTAACTCTTTACCTCCTCCGCAATAATGGGCCCGAATAAGAAGTTTTTTGATTGCCATGTTCCTGTATAATTTATTTTGTTTGTGTTCTGTTTTCCGACTGGACTAGAATGAGGTCGCTTTTTATCATGTTGTGTTTACAAAATAAAATATCTGTTTTTTTTTTTAAATATTGCTTATTGAATAATGTTGTCAAATTCCATATTACTATCTATAATGTCCTTAAAAATAATCATACAACTATAAAACAAACACTTTTATCAATTTCGAATACAAATTAATTCATATGAATGAAAACGTCTGTTTTATAGAAGTATCACTATAACACAAAAGTCCGGATCGTCCATGTCAACATGTGCAACATCGAAAAAAAACATTATGTGCTAAATTAAAAAAACGGTGGATACGTGGAACATAAATTAAAAAGACAATATGTGCACCATCTAAAAAGAACATTTTGTGTTAAATTATTTTTATTTTGTATTTTACTTTATATCATTGTATTTTATATTATTTGTTTTAGATTTATTTTGTGGGAGTTGGACGATCGATTGGTGGCGATGAGGTTCGCAACCCATCACACCGCGTCTCCCGCGGGGCGTAAAGAGAAGGATGGAGTGCCGCATCAGTGAAAGTGTGACAGTTCATTCTTTCTGCCTACCCTTTCGGGGAGACGGCGTGATGGTTAGTTAGTTAAATTTGAATTGATTGATTTCACTATATTATATTTGAATGATACGTTTCGCCCGCCTAATAACTAATTAAATGTGGCTACACTTAAAATATGATTATTCGATAAAGGTTCACTCTACGGTTGGAGCACCTACCACTGATATTCAATCTTGCACATATGCCGTGCATCAAGAACGTAAGAGAGTTTACGCCGTGAACACGCTCACGCGAACTCTTTAAAATGTTTGAATATCTTTACGCGTGCTTATTGCTAAACCTACGTAAAAGCTTTAAATAAACCTCACGAGTAGACAATACACGAAATAGACCATTTTAAACAATGAAGACAGTATTAAATAATACATTGCAAAGTATTGTTATTTTTTTATAATTGAAAACAGACAGGGGAAATTTTCTAAAGATCAAAAAAATATATATAGGTAAAAATTAAAATTTATAAATAGTTGTTATGCTTTGTTTTGTATCCGTGGAATAGTAATTACATTTGAAACCAAATATCATTATTTCGCTTGCAACCAAGCTTTATCAGTACATTATACGAACAGTTCTAAGTTTCAAACAGGCAATTCAGTCGGTTCGTTAACCGTCGCGTTGCCATGTGGTAAATTGAGTTTCCACTGCCAATTTAAAGTTGATTTTCTTAAAACCTATGGACCCTAATATTATAAAAAAAATTGTAATCCTCCATTGAAGTGTTCTCAATATTTCGTAATAAAAAAAAAAGCAAAAATTACTTCCTTCATCCCAAAAAAAATATTTTCTAAGACTGCCCTCACCTTCATTCGTGTTAAGGTAGAATTTGTTTTGCTAATATTTACAACTTTATCAAAAGTGACAAATACTTACTCGCTGTTTTGAACGTATTATAAATTATATCTTTGACTTTTTCAATATGTACGTAATAATACCACTGTGGACGGAAACGCAGGACGCAACTTAATAATATCAGAACTGTGAAAATATTAACACTTTACCAAAAGGGAAAAATATTAATACGTACTCGTTGTCTTGAACATACTATACATTTTGCCTAGGTGCCTTTATCCCCGCCCCGCCGGCCGCTGCGCGCAGACAAGTTTATACCCGATGTCCAGTCGCCCGTATGCTATGACGCATTACATATCAGAAATCGCATGGTTCCAGAAAAAAATTAATAATGATATGTTTTTTAAATAATCCATGTATGTTATAGATATCGATCTATTTCTAATGAAATTCCCTACAAGATGACATAAATTAAATTTTGATTCATCTAGTCATATGCTTGATATTTAGATAAAGTTAGCGGTAAACTGAACTTACCACATGGGAGCGAGCGTTTTGTTTTGAACACGGTACGTTAAGGGTTAAAACAAATAAAGCGGTGTGAAAACAAAATGTAAACTTGTTTTTAAAATATGTTTAATAATGCTACACAACTAATTAAATACTTCATTCGAAAGTATATAAAATAAGTAGTTAATACGAATGAGAAAATCTGTAAATAATAATTAAATAAAACGATGTTTTTTAACTACTTCCACTTTTGTCTTTATTTAGACAGCGACCGGTTTCGCCAGGCTCGCTGGCATCGACAGACTGGTAACACTATTGTAAACTTAGTCCTTTATATACATACAGATCAGGGGTCTTAAACATGATTCTATACAAAAATAATCTTCAAATGTTTTTGTAAAAAATTTCTGAATTTAACTATTGGTATTACAGGTATTCTTGGAGGTTCGTGTTTAATACAATGGGTTTTAATTTTTATTATCTCTTACATATTCATATATAATGTTTGAAAAAATGGTAATTTTGTTTAAATTATTACTGAATTTAAATATTATATGTTATAGTTCTTGGTCCGTAAGGTTGGCCCCGCCTTATTCGGTTTTCCCAATCCATATAGCTGCTAGGGTCTGGAATCAATCAAAAACACATTTTGGGCAGTAATCGATTCCAGGAATATTTTTTATTTATTTATATGGGGTATAGCAACGGGGAGTGCACAAACAGTAGTTGGTCATTAAGAACTACTTGGTCAGGGGTATTGTATTTTAGTCTATTTATTTCTAGAATTTCTAATTTGTCTAGTTTTTGACTTTTTGGGCATTTATGCAAGATTTTAGCGTTTTCGGTTGGGTTAAATGTATGATTATTTTCAATAAGGTGGTTAGCAAAATTGGAGTTCGTTTTATTACCAATTTTGTTTTATTGTTCGTTATACTGTTTGTGTATATTAATAATAATAAATAAAAAATATTCCTGGAATCGATTACTGCCCAAAATGTGTTTTTGATTGATTCCAGACCCTAGCAGCTATATGGATTGGGAAAACCGAATAAGGCGCGGCCAACCTTACGGACCAAGAACTATAACATATAATATTTAAATTCAGTAATAATTTAAACAAAATTACCATTTTTTCAAACATTATATATGAATATGTAAGAGATAATAAAAATTAAAACCCATTGTATTAAACACGAACCTCCAAGAATACCTGTAATACCAATAGTTAAATTCAGAAAAATTTTACATAAATATTTGAAGATTATTTTGTATAGAATCATGTTTACCACCCCTGATCTGTATGTATATAAAGGACTAAGTTTACAATAGTGTTACCAGTCTGTCGATGCCAGCGAGCCTGGCGAAACCGGTCGCTGTCTAAATAAAGACAAAAGTGGAAGTAGTTAAAAAACATCGTTTTATTTAATTATTATTTAAAATTCATTTGATTATCGAGAAAATCTGTTTTCAAGAGGGTTTGGTTATATATTATGAGAAAAAAAAATATGTTTTTTTTTAATTTCATGGAAGAGGTTTATTATAAATAATGAAAATAAATAAAACAAAATTGTAAAAATCTTTTACAAATGTATATACGAAAATTTACTATGTAAATAATGAAAATTAATAAAATAAAAAAAATCTTTTATAAATGTATATTTAGTTAAAATTCACTGATGCCACTGACATCAGTGGATTTTAATTGAAAGTTCATTTTAAAAAGTTTTTTTTATTATTATATAATATGAGAATGGCATGTTTTACCTTACTAAGACATTATATCGTGGGTATACTGGCAAAAAACGTTAAGTCTAAAATCGCTGTTTTGAGAAATCAATCATTTAAGTTTTCTTTAAATTTGAAACATATAAGTGTCGTTGTCAAAATTCAATCGAGGGAATTTTTTTCAGCCGAAGACAATAAGTAGAGTTAACGTTTTTTTCCAGTACAAAAATGTTCAACAAGACTCTTCGAAAAATATTAAGTTTTTTGAAGCTTTTAGCCTGTATGAAATACCTTTTGTACGATTTAACGTTAAATTTATTTTTAAAACTAGAGAAAAAATCTGTTTCATTCGACTTATATTTTGCCAATTTGTAGAGCATTGTAAACTTTACAATACTGCATCACTAAGTCAAAACTGCCAATTTTCGACTTAACGTTTTTTGCCAGTATACCCACGATATCTTACTAAGATAATGCATCAGGCGAAACATGTTATTCCAATAAAATATAAGAAAACTTCTAGAAAACAGACGTTTTCATTCGTATTAATTATTTAATATGAAGTTTTACATCATTGAAACCGAAACAATACATGAGAAAATTCGTTTTTAATGTGGTCCTAGTTAAAAGAAATTCAAATATTACATTATAACGTGTTTACAATAATCAAAGTTCAAATTAAATTTTCATATTACTACGTTCGTAATGCAAGTCATGAAATATATTCATATCCGGGATCCAAGACCTTCCTAACTCTGCGAACCATGCCCAGTCGACCTGCATTGCCTTACGTGAGACCGCGACTCCTTGCGGTGCAGTAAACCTGATATGGGAAGGTACGTGTACCAATGAATACAAGATATGAATAAGAGCAAGGGAAACTTCGTAATGTTACATGTGAGATAGCATTATATGGAGACGAAACTACTTTCGAATATGTGATATTGAGAAATAAACCTAGTCTGAAAGTGCACCAGAGCATCTCAAGTTGATATTACGTATGTAAAAATTCAATTCGAATGGCACTCATAAGAAACATACGTGAATAGTACTCACTTCCTCGTTACGATTTGACACACACAATATTCGATTAAGACGAGAAAACCGAAGCGCGGAGCTCAAGAGAAGAATTGGATTAGGCTAGGCAGCTTTTGGAAAAAATAGTTATATTTAAAAAAAATGATAAAAGAACAAACAATGCGTGGATTGCAAAGAGAAGTGCAGGGCGACCGTAACTACGGTGTAAGGATGACCTGAACAGATATTTCGAAATAACCTGGATGAGTGTGCACAAGACGGAGTGGCGTGGAAGTGCATGGAAGTGGCTTTTGTCCAGAAGTGGACGTGAATAGACTGAAGAAGAAGTAGAAAAAGTCACAATTTTGATAGGTTTTGTTATTTTGTTATTCTCTCATCTGTTGTAAGTTAGACTCGTTATCTTAGGGCGACTGCTCCTGGAATTATTGTCATCGCTGGCTCCCGGTCGACTGTCCTGACCCGAAGTCGAAACTGCCCCCCTGGTGGGGCGCGGAGTCACCCAATCATTTAGAATTTAAAGATGTAATAAAACGTTCACTGGTTTGTCATGTATATCCTACTCAAATACTTCTAACTCTTCTTACCCTGTCTACTAACTCTACGGTGTTTTTCCCTAAACCCAACATTTACTCTCTTCCACCCCCCAACACTGTCCTGCCTTCCTTACACTATTAATTTTAAGATTTTTGCTTTATATTCAGATAAGATAATTGTATTGGCTGTATATACCATGTGTTTGTGTTTGTAAGTGCGGGGCATAGAAGGGGAAAAAAGTGTAGCTTAAATGTGGCTTGGTGTCTCTTTGATTTTCGTAAATGGAATAACAATCAATTAATGCCAGTCTCGGATGGACGGGGGACGGGCCTAGGAAGTGAATGAGCGAGTCTGACGAAAGGGCGTTGCTGCGTCCTATAACAGCCCCGGGTAAGCGGGGGTACCTCTTCTATGTCTATGTCTATGTTTAATTTTCAGATTATTTTTTATATAAACTTGTATATTTCGTGGACTTAATACGAGTACTGCCAGGTAACTGGAAATTCGCTATTCTGAGAAAATTGCTTACTTAGTTTCAAAGTCAAAACATAATATAAGTGTAACTTAAAGATATCGTTAGTGTAACTTATAGTTATCGTATTACTTATGCAAAAGTATATTGAATATAACTAACTAACTAACTAACCATCACGCCGTCTCCCCGAAAGGGTAGGTAGAAAGAATAGACTGTCACACTTTAATCGATGCGGCACTCCATCCTTCTCTTTTCACCCCGCGGGAGACGCGGTGTGAAGGGTTGCAAACCTCATCGCCACCAATAGGAATCTCCCGCGCACACTTCGATTGTCCAACATCCATAAAATAAATGTAACACAAATCATATAAAATACAATGATATAAAATAAAATAACACCATAAACTAATTTTATTAATTTTATATTGAATATTGTTTCAATAATAATATAATTAAATGATTCGTTGTATATAGTTTGGCTTTCAATAAATTTAAATTTACAAATGTATGGCAGAAACCACATTCTGTATGAAATTAAGCATGGGTTAGAAGACCGAATAATTTTGCAGCTCTGTATGAAGACGAATTCCTCCGCAAGAGTGTCGTCACGTAGACATTAGTGTAGCTACATGTTGTTTAAGTTAACCATGATTTATTCAGTCCCGAGGAGCCAGTAATGTGACAAAAACATACTCCGGCGCGGCGCGGCACGACACGCGGCGGCAGCCACCCCGCGCCCCGCCCGCCCTCGTGACGCGGGAACTTGTGAAAATTCTCATGCGAATATGATACATTGCTCGCGTAATGCTTTCGGGAAAGTTGTAATGACATGGGCGACCCTGAATAATGTACAAGTATTTGCACGGAAATTTCATACGCCGTACGCTACGCGATCCTGCGTAGGCTTTGTCGACATTTATTTACTTTAATTACGAAGACATTAAGATGATTCGTGGAGACAAAATCCCTTATACCCGGCATGTACACCGTGAGCGCTTTACATCAATTTTAATGATGAAAAGTACCTTCATAACATTATTTATTAAACCCTTTAACATTAATATTTTTTGTTTATTTTGGTACTCAAATAAAAGATATTGTAATGTTCACACATAAATTATAAACCTTTTTTTAAATCAAATTTTCTTCTTCTTCTCTTCTTCACTTTTGGTAGACTCGGGAGTCTGTTATTTCAGGCGGGTTCTCTTGAGACGCTGAACTCCAGTTTTCTCTCCACCATTTCGGGGGTCTTCCTGGTCGGCTTTGTCCGTTTGGCGTTCCATGGAGAGCTATGTGTGGTATCCTATTTGAGCTCATCCTTTCTACGTGTTGATGCCAGTATCGCCGTCTTTGACGTCCCCATCTGACCATATCTTTGCAGATTTCTCAGATTACTGTATTACTGTATTGCTGTAAACTTGGTTAACAGAATAAATCTTTTAAACTGTTCAATTAAATAACTTTGTTTTATGTATCACAATTGTATTTTATTTTACGCGACAGCTGTTTCGTCAACCTATGTTGACATAATCCGGTGTTACAATAATTATTGAAACAGCTGTCGCGTAAAATAAAATACAATTGTGATACATAAAACAAAGTTATTTAATTTAACAATTTAAAATGTTGAGGTATCATAGTTTTTCGGTCAAAACAATGGACATTAATTAATATTATTTAACAATATGATTTCTGGTTTAATAATATATTTTTACTCTCTAAACTAATTAAAATTGTTTCAAAACATATTATTTTGACAAAAATATAATAATATAGAATTGACATGTTTGATGTTTGATGATTGACATGAATAACTACATGTTTCACCGATACTTAGTATTATCGAACATGCAATATCCCATAACATGACGATACATGTAATATATTAAAACTTTAGAAACGCACTTTTTTATATATATTTAATAAATATTATACTAAATTTTGAGATTAAACCGAAATGTGGGCATTGTATAATATCAGATTTTCAGCAAAAAAATCTAATTAATAAACATGGTTGCCATTTAAATGCAGGATCGTTTACCGTTTAAAATATTTCAAGAGGCAATAAAAAATATCTCCTGGTTTTAAGCGACATTTGATTTGACATAAATGTCACATTTGGCAGAGTGACTCCTATAAAAATGGCAACGTGTTCAATCAAAAAGCTGATGACGCAACGCTCTTGCGGCCCGACATAATCTCGTGCGATCAGAGTAGCCCTCGGAGTGACACGTGGAAGGGATTATAGCCTCCAGGCCTCCAGGTACTGCTACGGCTCGGGACTCCCACCCACACCCGAACAAGTTGCGGACGCACAAAATTTATACAGCATGTAACCGACCTAAGGATTGATCTTTACACCCATTTTAAGGGTACAATTAAAAAAAGAATTTCACGAACTTCCTGGCAGAAAGTTTAACCCAACGAGGGTCTCGGGTTCGATTCCCGGGGATGGTAGTCAAATCAAATCAAATCAGTTTATTTCATCAATAGACATTACAAAATTATTTTTTTATGCATCTATTGAGAACAGGTAAAATAATATATTGTATATAGTAGGGGAGATGTAGGTAATGGGAGTCACTTAAGCGAGAATTGAAAAAAAAAAAACTATAAGTTAACTATTTATTGCTTAAGCCTTATTATAAACTTTAGTTATTATACTATTAATTGAGATCACCTTTAATCACTTTGGCTTTTTACTTTTGGAACAATAATCATTTTAAAAAAAAACAGGTTTGACCACCATTGCCCACATCTGTTGGCAATGGTGGTCAGTATGTTGGCAATGGGGGTCAACACAAATCGTACACATAATTGCAAGCTGAGTCCCACCCAGTGCAATCTGAATGAGCCCAAAGCCCACATGAAGTGCATCGGAACCACATCTCATTATCTCGCCCGAATTCGCCGCATACAAGACATTGGTTGTCAGAATCTTCTGCATCATCGTTTTTGTCGTCCTGGTACAAGTCATCAGTGTTCATATCTGACGCTGAAGTATTGTTTGTTTCCTGCAGAATTTTCTTCTTTATCTATTTTTTTCGCGTACCTCTTCTGAAGACTCGAAAATGGGATGTTCATTGTTTTCGCGGCTTTTCTTATTGAATAACCTTGTTCATCGATGAGCTCCACGGCCTTTTTCAGGTTAGCTATAGACCAGTTAGCCTTATTTGTCTTTCTAGGACGAACGTTTGGTATCTACAAACCAAAAATAAGACTATTTTATCGAAGACAGGAAATGTTAACAATAAGGGTCACCTGACTCCGATTGCCTACATCGGTAAAAAAGAGAAAAAACCTACCTTGACATAAAAGTAAAAGTGATAGTGGTAAAATGAGTTTGAAATCACGATCTAAAATGCTTTAGTCATTACATATCACAAGTGCAAAAAGAAACACTCAGTAGTTTGATCCTTACCTTCTGATTTGTCCACTCGAAAAATTAGATCAGAAGGGCCCGAAAACTTGTTACGTTTACCACTCTCTAGCACGTGATGCGAACTGAGTAAGCTGCCTATCGCGGATGTTACCGGCAAACAGCTAGCGTATGACGTCACTGAAACCGCCATCACGCGTATTGTTTTCGAATTAAAGGAGTGACTCCCATTTCCAACTGACTCCCATTGCCTACATCTCCCCTACACTAACAGAAACGCATGAGAGATGGTTTGACATTAGGAAGACAAGATACTCTCCAAAATCAAGATTATTTGCCTTCTGAACGTACGAGTACTTTCACTAATATGAAAGACGTCGATCTCCGAGGAGATCGCGTTCAGCAGATTTTGGTCTGGTGTAGAATTCAAGTGACAATAAAATGGCGATAGATAAGCTGTCTATCACAGGTCATGAGAAACAAAATAATAGTTAAAACAAATTGTACGCAGTAATTAGGTTCAAACGACCTGTTGTATACACAAAAAAAGAAGAGAGTAGAATTATATATGTCATTAGGAGTAAAAAATTTACGGTACAATAAAAGACATGTGCGCGATCTATCCGCACATATGGCATTAGAGGGCGGACACTGTCAAGACCAATAGTATGCAGAGAACAACAGATATGCAAACACTACGAGCTATCGCTAGGAAGACTGTGATTGCGTGATCGTGAAAGGAACAACATAATCTGAGAAGTCTTCAAAATGTGGTTAGATAGGGCGACAACGTCGATAATCTTAGTATTAACGTGTCCCGAGAATAAATCTTATAAGAATTCCATACATGGCTCTGCATGAAATACCCAATGGATGGCGTCCAGATTCTGGTTAATCCTATTCAAAAATATTATCTATTGTTTTTAAAAAATTGGTTTACCCATCACACCCATTTATTTAAATTGCGTAAATAAAGTAAAACATTTTTTATTTCGCTATACAGCCTGTACAAAAATACAAAGATTTATCGTTTCTGATACCTGACTTATTTGTTATCATTATCAAGAAGTAAATCGTGCGGAGATAAATCTATTTCTTTTGTTTTTCATTACGTATTGTTATCTCCTCCTTGTCTTCCTTTCGGGCGATCATCTTCACGGATTGTTGTAAAGATTTCACAGTACATTATGTTTTATATCACAAGCAATTACTGATAGAAGATGTGCTTCTATTTGTTGTAGAATTAAGTGAGGCATTTGTGTAGTAATAGATATTATTTATAATAGTAAACACGATTGTTTAGTGGTTTTACTTGGATTTAATTTACATAAATTATGTAAATTGTGACAAATTTATTTCGTCTTGCGAGGGCATTCTCAAACTGAACCTAATCGCCAAACAGTGTGTCCTTATGTTGAATTTAGAAAATCTTTAGGGTGGGGGAGAAAGCATATAATGCAAATTTTTGAGTTGTTAAATAAAACAATAAAGTTTTTCTTAGAATTAATGATGAGTGATAGGTACATTTACAGCTGAATTTCTAGGATTTTTTTTAGGTTCAATACATAATAATAAACAGGAACATTACAATTGAATTTTCTAGGAATTTGAAGGTTCAATTCACAATGATAGACAGTAACATTTACATTTACAGCTGAATTACTTGGAATTTTTGGGGTTCAATATATAATGTTAACAGTAGCATTACCAAGTAATTAATGTGCAAGGCCTCGCAAGGCGAAACAAATTTGTCACAAATTATATAATTTATATAAATTAAATCCAAATAAAACCACTAAACAATCGTGTTTACTATTATAAATTAATAATGAAGTTTTACAAAACCAATACCTCAACCATCAATTATAGATTTATCTGAACAATGAATATATTATCTGGACGATCGAAGTGTGCGCGGGAGATGCCTATTGGTGGCGATGAGGTTTGCAACCCATCACACCGCGTCTCCCGCGGGGCGAAAAGAGAAGGATGGAGTGCCACATCAGTAAAAGTGTGACAGTCCATTCTTTCTGCCTACCCTTTCGGGGAGGCGGCGTGATGGTTAGTTAGTTAGTTAGTATGAATATATTATTTTAGATAAGTTTTATTGAATAACGGCTCATTCAAAGAAACATATTAATTTTAAAAATTCTGTTAATGTATTATACAATTACTCACTTTTTTCAAAATCAAATACAAGCATATGTATTCTCGAAATTTAAACCTTGATGTCAGGCTGATCAAGGAATAAATTTTTCATTTTTGTCGTTGCCTGATTTTGTCGTTAGGTGGTTTTTTCGTTGGCGATAAATGCTAAGCACTACCCAGCATTTATCGCCAATATTACATTTTAAAAGCATCAATTTTTCATCTATCCGATGCTCCCATATTCCAAGTCGTAGGAACCATAAAGAAAAATGGAGATGACAAGTTTTAAGTAATTAACTTTCATTATTTAAAATACATATCTATTTATGTAAAAAAATCTGGGGTATCTAAGGACACTTCGATTTCAAATAATAAGAAATATCACTGATCTGTTTATTGTTTCTTTAACATTGATATAAAACTCCATATTAAACTTTTTAAAACTAAGTAACCATCGCGCCGTTTCCCCGGAGAGTTAAGCAGAGAGGATAGACCACCATACTGTTCTGTCTTGAAATACCTTTTAGCTTTCTATATATTCGTACATCGTAACATGCATCTCGTCGATTTTTCAAATGTGGCCGCCTTTCAGTATTTGATCAGTCTTCCAAGGGTTCTCTTTGTGTTTTACATTTTAACCATTCTTCTCTCATCCATTCGTTCCATTTGTCCAAACCATCTCAGGGTTTCTTTTTTAATTTTCCTTATGATGCAATAATCTGCCTTACATTTCTTCCTTATTTCGTCGTTCTCCTTATTTCGTTCTAGAAAATAGACTTTTTTATTCGTATTCATTATTTAATATTGACTTTTACATCACTGATCAAAAACGATAAAAAAAATTATAACTGAATATTTATAGGAAATAAATATATCGTATATACGAGTATAACAATACTATAACTTAATATTTATAGGAACTAAATATATCGTATATTTAAGAATACTGAATTTTAATAGGAACTATAATAAATATATCGTATACAATATATTTAGTTGTAGTACTAATAATATGATATAAGAAGACTATAACTGATTTTTAATAGGAACTAAATATATCGTATATATATTAGAATACTATAACTGAATATTTATAGGGAAGTATAAGTGCCGTCTCACATAATAACAGATTTAATAAATAATGCAAACAACTTAAAAGCTCCGAGCGTCTCACTTATAATACGTCGAAGTTTTTAATTTTCCACATCCAAAACTTTTTATAATTGCGGGAGGAATTTCCCCGCACACTTGAAGAAAAGCCGCACACAAAGTTTCCGCAAAATTTGCGTTTAAGTATTTTTATTTTGTGACAAGGGACGGAAGGGCGCTGAGAACCCAATTCCGGAAAATAATAATTCTAAACATTGTTCGCTTTAATTCAAAAATAACAAAAAAACGAACACTCAACGGTATATTTTGCAAATCCGTAATCAAGAGATATAATACGTATTTTATATTTAAGTGTATGAACGTATAAACTTTTATTTTTTAATAAATAAAAAAATTTCATGAATGACCACAATTCACATCTATTACACTATTATTTCACAAATGACACAAGTCAAAGATCTGTTTTGACTAATGTCTTTTTAGTTATACTATGATATTCTAAAAAGTTTATTTTTTAAGTACGTGTTTAGTGTAAGTTTTCTGTGTATCAATAAAACATATAAGTACATACGAATAATAAACGCCGTAGAAATGAGATCACTAAGAAGAATGTGCGGCAAAACGTTGTATGATCGAATACCGAACGATGAAATAAGAGAGAAATGTAAGGCAAATGACTGCATCATGGATAAAAATAAAAAAGGATCTCTGAGATGGTTTGGACATATGGAACGAATGGATGAGAGTAGAATGGTCAAAATGTTGTACACAAGCAGCGTGAGAGGAAAAAGAAGCCGAGGAAGATCGAGAAAAACATGGCATGACCAAATTAATCAATTACTAAAAGGCCGCCACATTCGAAGTCGGAATAATCGACGTGCGTGCTTGGTACGATGTATGAATGTAGAGTAATCCCGAGAGGTATGCCAGGACAGAGCATTGTGGCGATCCATCCTCTCTGCCTACCCCTCCGGGGAAATGGCGTGATGGTTAGTTAGTTAGTACATACTCCAAAAAATAAAATAATCACAATAATAAAAAATTTAAATATGCATCAAACGTCACGTCAAAAAGATAAAATGATGTTAACCAAAACAAAGCCATTTTTAATTTTCTTCTTCTTCTTCCTTCTGTAGATATTGCGATATGTTCAGGCAGGATATCACATTTAGTTCTGAGATGAAGAAATCCAACTTTCTCTTCATCTCTTTGGCGGTTGTCCTGGTGATCGACGCCGTCATGGAAATCTTCTCTGAGTCGATCCTCTCGACGTGGTGCCTCCAGAATATTCTTCTCTTGGCAAAATTGTTATCTATCATAGCTCAATACTATCAAAGATTGATCTCTCTTCTGTGTCCATCCCGTAAACCATAGCTCACCGTGTACTCCAGTCAGCCTTCAAGCTGCAGCTATTGGGAAAAGTTGATAGAATAAAAATTCTTGGAATTACATCACAAATAGTAAACACATAATAATTTCTGAAGTTTCGTATATATTATATTATCAGTATGATCTTTTATTTCAATATGAACATACGTACTAATAATATTTGTTTTAGTGAATAAATATACCTACCTGATCATATGAATTTTGTTTTCTTAAACTAAGGTCTACTCAAATCAAATCAACATCAAAAAAGGCGTAGGGCAGGTAACAATTGTCGCCACGATTGTTTAATATGTACTTTAATATTGTAAATGCCATTATGGCAATGGCACGATCATCTTAGCTATTGACATTGCTCATCTATAAGATCTCTATATTAAAATTATCTAGGCAGTAGAAGCTGATTGGGCTAGAGAGTTAGAGATTGGGCTGAAATGGCCAAATAGACGTAATGCTGCAGCTTGGAAAGAACTGTTTGAGATGATAAGACTAGTTCAAATACCTGAACGGTATAATTACTGAGTCCGTAGACCGAGATGCGGAGATGAAATTCTGGATCGAAATGACCCGTACTATATTCGACAAAATGACGGCAATATTATGTAATGATTAACTTTATATAAAACTTAGGCATTGATATTTAAAGTTGTATGTTTTGTCAATACGAGTATATTATGGTTCAAACAACTGACCTCTACAAAATTCACCGTATAAACCGGCTAAAAGCATTCGGAATGCGGTCACACAATACTTCATATGCTATGGACAGATTTGGTCAACAATTCAGAAGTCCTGAAGGAAATTAATTGCAGCAGGTAATTGTTGAAATGCATCGAAATCCGTAGAAATTTCTACCTTGCGTGAACACCGATATGAAATGAAATCCTTCAGTTCATTATAATGGACAAGATAGAAAGTCGGCGTAGAAAGCGAACTTTTTGACTACCCAATGTAAGAGACTTGACTTGGACTAAGCAGAGTGAAGAAGCGTTTACAAACGGCGCAAGACAGGAAGGTCTTTACAAAAATTTTCAGCACTTTTCGTCACAAATCAAATCAAATCAGTTTATTTACTCAAAATACATTACAAATAGCATAAATGTTTAAGGTATCCGAGTACAGGTAAGATAGTATACACATACAACATAATACCAGGAACGCATTTGTGATGATTCGACACTATACTTTTCGAAGACAAGATACTTTCCAAAGTCGAGAGTATTTGTCCCCTGAACGTACTTTCACTAACATGAATGACGTCGATCTCCGAGGAGACCGCGTTCAGCAGAATAATTGCTCTTCCCACCGGTGTCACCGGAGGCAGATTGGTTCTGGCGGCCGGTACGTAAAACAATCTGTGCTGTCGCTGTCGGAGATATCTATCGGGGACAAAAAGGCCAACTTCCTCCAGTACAAATGTGATGGTCAACGTCCGGGAAACCTATTACGACACAGAAAGAAGAAAAAACTATGATGGTATTATATTTTGTTATTTTTTCATTAGATTTTTTTTTTTAATGTTTCATAAGATTGTATTTTTAAATGTTTCTTAAAATAGTAAAATATTTTTTTAATGTTTCATTAGATCATATTTTTTTAAATTATCTAGTTTATTTATCTATTTTATTCTGTTAATATTATCTCTCCTCATTTAAAATGTTCCGTTAATGTGATAATTCAACCACTTCAATAAATGGTAAAGAAAAAATATTTAGCTGATGAATACCTTTGACTGTTTCAAAGTATTGTTTTATTAATATAACAGAATATTTTAATATAACACTTACATATTTCAAAGGAAATTATTCAGTCTAGAGATAAAGTATTGCATTGTTTGAACTGAAGAAAAATATGTTTTATAAACTCCCTTTAATAATTGTATGGATACAAAAGATTTGTTCCATTTCAAAGAGAACAGAAACTTTCCGGAACGTTCTAGAAACTAGGATCTATTTATTTAATATGTCAAGTACATGAACTTTATAAATTTCTTCTTGTCCTCTTTGTTATTCTTCGATAGCATAAACATTATACTTAACATGCAAAATTGTTTTCATGTATATATTAAAACATATCTTTTAAAATAGCATTGTCCACATAATAACTCAAAATAGTTTGTAGATCTTTAATTCGATATTTATCGGTTTTTCTGGAACCATATCATGTCTTTTCGGTTTTGTCAGTTAGTTAGTTAGTTTATCATCATTATTCAAGCAACAACGAACAAAAATAAGGATATTATCAAATTCGTAAAAAACATACTAAAATATTTGTTTTTGATTTATTTTGTGGACGTTGGACGATCGAAGTGTACGCGAGAGATGGCTATTTGTGGCGATGAGGTTCGCAACCCATCACACCGCAACTCCCACGGGGGCGAAAAGAGAAGGATAGAGTGCCGCATCGGTTAAAGTGTGGCAACTGGAGCTTCGTTAGGGCTACAGACATATTCTTATTGATATTCAAAAATATATTTAATTGATCGGTTAGTTAAAACAAATACAGTTTTAATAAAATAACAACAAAATTAAAAACTATTTTTATATTGTTTTTTATTTAAAAGCTGACTAACTAACCATCATCGTTTTCCCGGAGGGGTAAGCAGAGAGGATGGACCGCTTTCTCCACATTCATACATCGTAACATGCACGTTCGTCGATTTTTTCGACATCGAATGTGTCCGCCCAGTAGTTGATTAATTTGGTCATGCCATGCTTTCCTTGGTCTTCCATGACATCTCTTTCCACTCACACTGCTTGTATACAACATTTTAACCATTATTCTCTCGTCCATTCGTTCCATATGTCCAAACCATCTTAGGGATTATTTTTTAATTTTACGTATGATGCAATCATCTACCTTACATTTCTTCCTTATTTCGTCGTTCAGTATTCTATCATATATCGTTTTCCCGCACATTTTTCTCAGTGATCTCATTTCTACGGCACTTATCTTACTTTCATCCTTTTTTGTCAGCTCCAAGCTTCACTTGCATACATAAGGGTTGGCACGAGAACGCGCTGCCATATCTTTGCCTTAGTGGATATATTAAGTTATATACAAGTTATATTCCATTGTTTTGGCCGAAACACTATGATACTTGAACATCATTACTGTTAAAATTTAAAACACTGTTTTGTAACACCTGATGATGCCAACTTCTGTTTATTGTAACACCTGATGATGCCAACATCGGTTGGCGAAACAGCTGTCGCAACACGCTCAGTGAATAAAAAGAAATTGTAATATTATAACAGTGTTTTAAATTTTAACAGTAACAAGTTAAAATTAGAATTAAACACTTCTTAAACGTTATATAAAACTACTTTATTTTGGGTCAGAAGCGCCAACCCGGTTTCACTCTGTAACGAGTTTCGTCAGGGCTATACACAAACTTACGTTAAGTAAAGCTCGTTACAGATTGAAACCGGTTGGCGCTCCTGACTCAAAATAAAGTGGTTTTATACAAAGTTTTAAAAGTGTTAAATTCTAATTTTAAATATGTCAAACCATCAAGTTATAGCTTCTTTCCAAAGTAACAAGTTATATTGAAAAAGTTATACAGCAGATATTTAGTTCTTTCAACAAATTAGCTTGCCGACTACTGACCTAGACCAAGAGGAAGAAGAAGAAGAAGAAGACGATTGAATATCATAACTTTGCTCATTGAAAATCGTGCACGGAGAATTCAATTAACTGTACTTACCTATTCATGGAGGACGTACGTATGTAAATCACGATTTGCAGATCTGCTCCTTGTGTCCTAGTCCGTAGAATGCGGAATGAGTTTAGTGTAACGCGGCACATAACGACCCCCGCCCGCCACTCCGTCTGCTGTTGCTTGTAACAGAATGTGCGGGGAGCCACAGGACGTATTTCTCACGTTTGTGATTGCCTTTGTAGCTCTCTGCCGTGGGATTACGGCGGCCCGTGATACGCGAGAGCCTCGTTCACCCCCAAATTGCCGGCGCTGGATGAGTGATGTACTGACTACACTTGTACTATTCCTTCTCCTTTGACTTACAAAGGATCATAATTATAGTAATTTGAACAATCTTTTCAACTTTGTATTATAACACTTTACACAAAGTGATACAAATCACATGTTTCGAAGGCAACCTCCATCCTTAGGTGTAAATTTATTTTATTTTTTATTTATATATTTTTTTTTTGTTGAATCGCTCTTTACATCATGACAGCATGAGCCAAATCCATGTAAAGGGTATTATAGCTATCATAGTTTGTAATACCACGCTTTATTAAAATTTAAAAACAAAAACAATCTTGTTTCGGGACACAGAAGCCCTCCATCAGTGTACTAAATAAATATACATATTCTTCTTTCGGTACCGTGCCAGGTCTCCCCAACTTTGGCGATCACTGCAGTAAAGGCATCTCTGGCCTGCGCCACTTGGAACAGGTTCTGAACTCTTGTGATTCCTGCCCACTCTTTAATTTTCCACAGCCAGGACAGCTGCCTTCCACGTTACCCATTAATATCAGTCGAAGAACGTGGTATTTTTCTCCCCTTAGCACATGACCCAAATATGAGACCTTTCTAATTAACACACTCGGCAACAGCTCTCTATTGTCTCTGGCTCTCTGTAGTACGTCTGCATTACTGACCCTATCGGTCCACGGTATACGGAGCATCCTGCAGTATATCCACATCTCGAACGTATCCAACCGGTTCATTACATTCACTTTTTAGAATCCAGGTTTCGCAGCCATATAGTAGAACAAATCATATATAACATTAAATCTTTGTCGGAGTTTCAAGTATACATATAACATATTTAAATTTCATTAAAAAAGCTTCGAAACACAGAAACTCTTCATCGTTGTAAATATGAATATTTACATATGCACTAAATAAAAATATATATTTTTTACTTTATTGAAGATTAAAAGTCCATTTACACTGGACAGTGATCAGCATGACGGCATAACTGCACCGTAATTGATTTGATTCTCACCGACCCGTTATTATTATTATTTTTTTTTATTTATAAACATACAATAGTTACATTGTATTCCCATGAGTAGAAAACTAATTATGGGACAGAATGGATAAGTTACATATAAAATAATTATGGACCTTCAGAAAACAGAAAAAGAAATCGACTTAAAACTAAAACATTTTACAATATGAACATTTTGTTGCTTTATACAATTATTTTACATAATATTAAATCATTTTAATACATCATAAATTGCACTATTTAAAGGAAATATAACAACACATTTAAATAGTGAATTCCACTAACTTAATAATATTCACCATATGAAAATAAAAAACAAAAACCATATTAAAAAAAAAAATTATGCAATTGCACATTAATAAAATTGATGTTAAAAGTGCAACTATATTTCTAATATCATTTAGGTATATGAAATTTCTACTCAACTTCTATTAAATTACCTAAATCATCATATCATACAGTTTTTAATTTTATACAATTGCGGATGGTATGAAATATGAACACAGTTCGAATACATGTTAATAAGAAAATCCAAATAATATCACTGTCTTTCTAGTAGCGTTCATATTCAGTATCTATCCAAAATATACCTACACTTATTCTCACACACACACTCATAATAAAACACAGACACGTACATACACTTACATTTAAATGCATGACAATGCACTTACACACAAGTACATATCAAGAAATGTCGTCAAATCACACCAAAATTACATTACAGAGAGATACCTAAGAGCATTAAACTACATAGAAATACATTACAGTGAAGTACATAACAAATAAGTACAACACAGATAAGTATATTACAGAGAAATACCTGAAAGCATTACATTACAGAGATATACATTACAGTGGAATACATTACAAAGAAGTACATTGCAGAAATAAATTTATTATAGAGAAATTACATTACAGAAAAGCGCATTACGGGGAAATATTACTTGTTACAGAGAGCTGACTTGACGAACTTCGTACCGCCTCAAATAGTGTAATAAAATCGCCGTCGTAGTAGTTGATTAAAGGCGAAGATCAATCCCTTGATGTTAAAGTGTTATGTTTGGTCTGTTCTGTTATATGGGTGTGAGACATGGACATTAAAAGTAAAAATAATGAACCGGTTAGAGGCATTTGAAATGTGGCTTCACCGAAGAATGTTCAGGATCCCATGGACAGACAGAGTGACGAACACAGAAGTCCTGAATCATGCAGGAGTAAATAGAGAGCTGCTGACATTAATCAAAGTCCGCAAGATTTCATATCTGGGTCACGTTCTGCCAGGAGAGAAGTATCGCCTGCTGCATCTAAAATTAAAGTGAAAAATAGAGGGCCACAGGGGGCAGGGAGAAGGCAGATCTCTTGGCTGCGCAATGTGAGGGAATGGACGGGAATCGGAACTGTGGAGGAGCTATTCCGGACAGCGCAGGATAGGGAAGAGTTTACCAGAGTGATTGCCAACGTCGGGGGGACCTGACAGGGCACTTTAAAAAGAAGATGTTAATTATATTTAAAAAATAAATACTTTTTTTACTATCAATTATTTTTTTCATTACAATAGATCGTGTTTAATTACAACTAAAACGACCTACCTGAATTGTTAAGTGTTAAGAATTAACAATTCAATGCCACACTGGTTTAAAGATATCTAAGTAATATCAAATACTACTACAATACTCGCTAAGTCTATGAATCTGTTGGCCTTTACATTTGGGTGATAACTATCTAGTATTAAAACAATAAATTAGTGTTTTCCGACAACTCGTTATCCCGCCCCATGAGAAACACCCGCAACTAGAAGTGCATGCCTCAGGCGAAATAAATACCCCTTAATAGAAATTCTACCGACTTTTTTGCATGAACAGGTAAGTTACTTCAATAAGGCTATTTAGATATATGATAAATAATGTGAAAGATTTAATAAATACCCCTTAATAGAAATTTCTACAAACTTTTTGCATAAATAATTAAGTTAAGTCAAACACGCTTTTTTAAATAAATGTTGAAGCCATATTATGATAAAGATATTTCATACTTTTATTAACCTAATGATGTTTATTTATCAAATCAAATGTAAGATTTTAATAAATTTAACGGAACTTTTCGATATTATTAAAATTAAAATACCAAAAGCATAATATATAAAAAAAACAAAAAAATTATGTGTTATCTTTCTGCATAGAACTTTTTTTATTTCACCAAATTGATTTAGACTATCTGCCTCTCTGCCTACACCTTCGAGAAATGGCGTGATGGTTTGTTGTTGTTGTAAAATATTTATTCCATTTCAAAATTTTGCCACCATAGATGAGCATATCATATAAAATATAACAAGAAAATTATCTCAAAAGATAGAAAATAAATATTTCGCTTACGTAATTCTTGTTTATTTATTAGTCAAACTTTTATTATCATCTCCTCCGTCGCCATCTGATACCAAAACGTAACAAAGAAAATGTAATGAATTAAAATTTCTTGCCAGAAGCAAACACTCGCAAGATGTCGCAACGCAACAAAAAACACAAAAAAATATAATTAAATTTCTAGCCGTTCAGAAACGTTTCTATGTTAAATTGTGTTGTGGAAGACCTACTATAATTCGGTCCCGAAGAAAATTTTGCAAATGTTTGCTGGCAGTTTAAACGGATGTACAAGGAGCGTATAATGGAACATAAATATTATTTTTTCATCGCGGTTGCCACTTTAATGACTTTTGTTCAGGTCACTTTATTCGCCAACTTTTTATTACTTCTTTTAATTGTATTTCTTAAATTTATAAGCGAGAGTGACGCCATCCTGAAATTAAATTGGATAGCTCATTTATCCCTATTCCCTCTTTATACTACAATAACAATTACTCAACTTTAGAGGTTTTCCGCCGTACGGAAATACCGAATAACCTTTTTGTTGAATCAAAAAATCAGGCGTAAGTTTAATTAACCACAAGTATTTTATTACTTTTACAAATTCGTAATGAATATCGCTTTTCACAAATTTGCTATTATTAGATATTTCATATACTTTCATGTGAAGCATTTAATTTGTGGTGCGGCAATATTAATAATAATTTTAAAACGCTTTTTACTTTGTTTTTACACCACTTTAATTTGAATTCACTGTTATAAATAAACTGTTATAGAATATCACAATTTATTATTGCTAGCTATTTCGTTAACCGATGTTAGCATCGTCAATCAACTAAAAATAAAACAGAAAGACTTACTTCTATATTCGCCATAACTTTGTGTTGTAGATGTTTAATGTTTATTTTATATACTAATTATACAACACTCACTTTATTAAAAAATAATAAATAAATACCAAAGATGTTTCGGACTAACCAGCCCTTCATCGATGATATTATATAAATATAAATGTCAGTTTTATAAATATTATAATATTTATATCAAAATATTATAAATAATCAAACAAATTTTATGTCAAGTCCAATCTTTGATTTATTTCCTTTGTTTTTAATTAATACCTGAACCCCAATAAGAACTTTAAATTATCATTTTAAATTTTAAATTTATTCATAATATTTGTTAAAACAAAAGCATAAACGTTCTCAAATAACTCATGTTAACATTTATCAAAACTGACCACATTTATAAAAAAAAAATGAATAATATCACTGATGAAGGGCTGGTTACTCCGAAACAAGTTTGGTATTTAATTTTTATTTTTTAATAAAGTGAGTGTTGTATACTTAGTTACAAACTATTAGTTAATTTATTTTGTACGGTCGTATGAAGCACTTAATTTGTGGTGTGGCAGTATTAAAAGTAGTTATAAAACGATTTTACTAGTTTTTACACCATTGTAAGGGAAATTCGGTGGGTTATATTTTATGATACATGTATGATAAAAATTTAGTGTTATATTCCAACAAGAATACATCTAACCGCATCTCAACCCGCGGTCCGCGGTCCGCGCCTCCGCCCCGCGCCCCCGCCGGAGAGTGCCGCGCCGCGCCGGCCGCCTTGAATAAACACCGACCTTTGTATTAGACAATGGGCTCTCGCGCCGAGAAGTACCGAATATTTCAAGTCGACATTGTATTATTTTTATATGAGCCTGTGCCGACAATGAGGTGAATCTGCCAAGCTGTGCTCCAAAAGCCTGATTTATTTGGCTCAGGAAACAATATCCGAGTGGAGTTGGCACGCGTGACGGTAATGAATTATGCGTTTTCTATACTTCGGCAGAGGGCCGCCACGTGTTTTGTTCTTTTCAAATCTTTTCCCAAAAATATTACCGGAGAATATTATAAATATCTCTAATAACAACATGTTTTTCATTTTTTCCTTTTCCCAGTCTATGAGGATCGCACTAAAGATATTTTGAAAATACTATTTTTCTTTATGTTTTTGTAAGCGTGCAGCTATCGGCCAACATAAATAAGATATTGTTATTTGTAGGAGGAAAAATAGTAAAAAGATGTATAAATCCGAATAGAATTTTCTCTCGCTGGTGGAACAATATGAATATATTTTACGATTTGGGGTTGCGTTTTTATAATAAGTTTCCAGCTAGCCCCAATCTCATATATAAGGTTACTAGGTCCTGCATTTATTCCAATAACCAGATTGTAAACATCAACATCCAACGCTCGGTTTTACTAATTTCAAATGTAATGCTCATATCGTTTTAGGTGGATACCGGTTCTTCTTCTTCTTCTTCCTTGTTGTAGATCTATGTTTGTGGTATATTCTCCGGAGGGTTGCTCCTCTTATAAGATACCAATTAAGCATTGTAAATTTTAATGTCGATTCCTCATTTCTCTTATTGACGTATATAGAAAATCATTTGTAAATATAGGGTGTTTTTTTCAGAGGTTTAGTTTTCTGTCAATTTGACAGTTGACAGTTGATTGGTAGTTAATATTTTTTTCCATTTTACCCAGTTGCTCAAGAAAGGTGTCAAAAATTGATCTTCGCGATTGCGCTTCATTCGAGCTAGCCGTGGCGCTCAGATGCCCAAAATTATATTTTAACAATAATGGCATTAAATTATCTATTAAATTAAGCCAATATTATAGACATTAACATTATTTTATTGTGTTTTTTTTTCTGTGTGAATTTGTACACTTTTTAAAAAACACCCTTTATATAACAATGTGTATAAGGATGTTTTTTTTAGAGGCTAGCTCGAATGAAACACAATCGTGAAGTCCAATTTTCGACACCTTTATTGAGCAATTGGGTAAAATGGCAAAATGTATTGACTACAAATCTACTATTAACTGTCAAATTGATAGACTGTAAAAACAATGTTACTAATATAAAAACCAAACCTTGAAACAAAACACCGTATATAAATACCTATATTCATATTATCACAAGTAAAACTAAAAATTAATAACATTTTATCTTCAAGTGCACAGGGATAATGAAATTTTGTGGGGGGGGGGTCTTAGTTTTCTGGTTTTAGATCATAAATCTCTAGAATCTAGGAATCGGAAGGAGCAAATAGGAAATACCTTAGTGGTTTTCCCCCTTACATTTTTTATTTAAGTTATTTTTCTACTACAAAAAAATAATTCAATTCGAAGTTCTTCGGGGATTTATTTATTTGCATTGATTGCATATATTTACTTATATTTATTGATACGAGTAGTATAAAAAATTTATGCAAAAAAATAATCTAAAAATTATTATACGAGTACATACCTAATAAATCTGTATTAACCCATTTCTGTAACCAATTTCTGAACTTCGCTTGATATACAAATATATCTAAGTACATAGAAAAAAAGACAATATAATTTAGTTGCATAAAAACCGGTGTATCGTCAGTAGAACGAGTATTAAAAATATAAATTATTTTATTATTATAATTATTATTATTTGGTGGGATCACTCTTTACATCTTTATAACACGAGCCAAATCGATATAAAGGGTTTAGCTAGCATATTGATTCTCATGATACGTAAAAGGTAGCTAATCTGTAGTCATTTTATTGTCATGTGAATTCCACACCACATTGAAGGCATTGTGACACTCACACTGCCATACCCGGGAATCGAACCCGGGACCTTCCGTCAAAGATCTTCTTACTCTACCACGATAGTCATTTCTATTAGTTCCAAAACAATCATTTAATTTTATGTATGGTATTTTCACAAATTTAAAAGCTTGTGTAATAATACAACATATTTGTATGACTAGTTTATTATAATAAAAATACTTTGGTACGAAGCATTTAATCTGTTGTGTTGCATTATTAAAAATAATTTAAAACACTTTGGTATTTTGTTTTTGCGCCATCTTATTTTGTTTTATCGAACCAAACGATTTTTTTTCTTCTGAAGCTTTGTTAGGAATACAAAAAGAAATCTACATCTGTATTTTTTTTCTGAGTTTCTTTTTAGTCAATTGTTTTGGCCGAAATACTATACTTCAACATTTAAATTTTTAAATTATACAATAATATAAAACGCTGTTTAGGGTATCACAATTGTTATTTTGACATCATAAATAATTGGATACTTACTAATTGGATAACTGAGTTGAAAAAATTATTGTAATACCTGATGTCAACATAGGTTGACAAAACAGCTTTTTGTTGTTACTATGATGAAACTCTTTCGATAACGTAACCGGTTGGTTCCATAAAAATAAATAAAGTAGTGTAAGAACAGAGTAAAAAAATATTTTAAATTATAATTCATTATATGAGTATATGAGAACTTACAGTAAGGTCAGAATATATAAAACCTGCGTAAGGCCTATACTGACATAAACATTGAGACCAGAGCGGATACCACAAAAACGAAGGCTAAAGCATGGGGTGGCAGAGATGAGGACGCTGATGGTGATAGCAGGAAGAACTATTCGAGATAGGGTGAGGAACACGGCCATCCGCGAGATCTGCAAGGTGGAGGATGTCGTGAAATGGGGCAGACAACGCAGAAGATACTGGGATGCGCACGCGTAGAGGATGGATCCCACCAGAATCCCACACGCTGTGGCGCATCAGATTCCTGCCGGCTGCCGTCCCCCCGGAAGACTGCCGAAGAGATGGAGAGATAGTTGGAAGTCAACCTCCCAAGAGAGGCCAGCCTGATTTCAGGAGCAGACACAAAGGTCTAAAAGAAGAAGAAGAAGAAGATTTTTTTTATAAACATTATTTATTGAGATTAAATGTTTTTGACTCTCAAAATCAATCTATTGCCTTCTAGCGAGTAAAGCAGATCCTTAAATATTCAATTCGTTTTAAACATATACAAGGAACATTAGTAGTTTTTTTTAATCCTTTGTAGTTTTAAAACATTAATAAGTCTATATAATTATTTTACTCCAAAAGGTGAGGTGTTATGAAAACCAACCACTTACCACCGTGGCAGAGCGCTCTAGAGTAGGGGATGGGGGTGAGACTCGCAAAGGTTTCACTGGAGAGCTTCTCCATAGCGGCTTTAATAAGTGCCAAGAATAAAGAACCTCAAAATGTTTTTGTCCTAAATCATATCAAAATATTTTTCAAGGTGGGACAACAATCTAATAATGGAATTGAAAATGTTTGTGCTCAATTATCTTCCGCCCAAAATTTTAATAAAACGAAAATATTAAAAACATCGCTGTGCTACATTTATTTTGTGTTTCGTTTAAAAGGTGTACGATGTTCATTTGTTCTTGCACTTTCAAATAATAGAAATAGCTACAAAAGAAACCAAATTCCATTGTTCTTGGTGGCAAGGCGAAACATTGTTAGTTGCGTGACTTTCCGTATAGTGATATGTGACGTGCGTGTGGGGGAGGCTGTGGCAGGGCTGGCCAACACTGAACATACATTATTATAATATAATTAGTCGCTGTTCTTGTACCAACCCCCCGAGGAGTTGGAGAAATTGATTTACGTACATGACACGATGTATAAATTTTGAGGAAACGAGAGAAGTATGTCTGGAAAGAACATTCTCTCAGTCTATTCTTTCTACCTACTCCTTCAGAGAGATGGCGTAATGATTGGTTAGTTAATTTACTATTTTGATTATAAAAAAAGCACTTGAACTGTTGTACGGCATTGCTTAAAGTAAATTCTAATTTCACATTTTTTTCGATATTCTAATTAGCAAAATGCACTTGCATACTAATAATTAATCCTTCGTGGCAGAGTCGTAAAAGCTCTAACAACCATACGAAAGGTCCAAGTTTCGATTTCCGGTGATGACAGTGTGATTATCACACTGTCTTTGGTATGTTTGTAGAATTCACGTGACAATAATGGCGATAGATTAGTTACATATCACATGTCATGAGAATAAATATAATAGCTAAAAATAAATTGTATTTAGTAATTAGGTTCAAACAACCTGTTTCATAAAAATCCTTCTTCTTGTGTCATCAAATATATCAATTAACCACAACCGAAGTCAAAAGTTAGTATATTTGAATGATTATTTTTTATGAGGTTTCTCCGACGTTGACCATTACTTTTTCAAAGGTCTCACGGTCTTGCACCGCTCGAGATAACTCCTCCGCTCTCCTTATCCTAGTCTTATATTATACCTGTATATCTTTAAAATATCAATGTGGTTAATTGAATTTTCTTGCTTGTAAATAATGAAAATAAAAAATATATGAAACTTTATTTTGTTTATATGTATTTGGTTATAATCCACTTGTTTTTATTTTTGTTTCGACTGGTTTCGGCAGCTCGCTGCTTGGTGGCTTCTGGTGGTTTCATCCACCGTAAATCCGGTCAAAACAGAAAACAAGAGAAATAAAATTAAATGTATTTTACAAGTTTATTTCCTCATCTTATATCGATCCTTTTATATTTGGTACAAATTCAAGTGGAAAATTTTATATTATTTGTGGATTATTTAAAAATAGTATTTTTGTTTTTTTTAATGTACACAAATACTGCGGGTTACTCATTTTTTAAGGATTAATTGTATCTCAATAGAGACGAAGATGTAATAATAAATAATCTTAATAGATGACGCTAGTGTAGATTGACCTAAAAATGTGAAGTTATTTAAAATAGTAGCATGTATACAAGTTCCAAAAATTTGTCAGACGTGGTATTCGTAAGAAGGGCGCAATGGAAAATGTTGTTAACATAAAGTGATCGCTTAATCCAACAAATGACAGGTCATAAGTTCTGTAAACGCCTTGACTAACATATTCTGTTTCCAAAAAAATTACATTTTCGTCTCTATTGAGATACAATTAAATTCTAAAAATATTCTGTTAAATATAGACTCCCTAAGATAACTTGAAACTTTAGAGTGACATTCTAAGCATAATTCAGTGAAATGTCCGTAACAAAGTATTATTCAACGTCTGCAAGTGTTTTGCTGTCATAGACGCGAGCATTGAAGATAGTATACATTCGTATCTAATGGATTGAGTACAGTTTGAAAGAGGTTCTTAATCCAGAGACCTTGGAGTTATGTTCGTTCAATCTATAAATAGTTACACTTTGCAAAAGATTCATTAAAATACTTGTATTGTGTGTATGTATATAAAAAGTAGTTTCTTTATGAATTTAAATAACTAGCATATCCCTGTCATGCAAGAGATAGGAGGGGTGGTCGGATGTACACGCACCGAGAAGACGCGGCCCGCAAGAATGGCAGCAACCCTCGCAGCAGCCGTGGTGGGGCAACCTCCCACTAAATTACCCGATTTGTGTTTATCCCCGACAAGCACCTGAGTAAGATGAAGTGGTTACGTACACGCGGTAAATAAATTATTGCTCACCGCACAAAAGCGCGAGTCAGAGTTGTGTGTCGCGTATAAATCTGCTCAAAACAAAAATGTGATCTCGGAACGCAAGATTCATTGTACTGCGTATTATAATATAGTGGTTTCTCCTTTTACAGAATATTTTTTTATAATTATTATCGTTATTGTTTTGATGAAACTCATTACAATAAAAAAAATCCTTTAAACATGTTTGCATTTTTGCAAATTCTTACGCACATCCTTAAAATGTAATTATTAATTATATATATCAAATCAAATCAAATCAGTTTATTTCATCAACAGACATTACAAATTTATTTTTAAGGCATCTATTGAGAACAGGTAAAATAATATATTGTGTATAGTATACTACCAGAATCGCATGAGAGATGGTACAACATTAGAAAGACAGGATACTCTCCAGAATTAAGAGTATTTGCCATCTGAACGTACTTTCGCTAATATGAAAGACGTCGATCTCCGAGGAGACCGCGTTCAGCAGATTAATTTCTCTTCCCACCAGTGTCACCAGAGGCAGCTTGGTTCTGGCGGCCGGTAGGTAAAACAATCTATGCGATATCTTTCAGGGACAAAAAGCCAAACACCCTCCAGCACGGCCGAGTTATCGAAATATCCTCTAAGTAATCTAAAGAAATGGGTTATGAGATGCCCATCTCTTCGAAACTGCAGAGAGTTGGCCTCAAGCATTCCTAAAAAAGAAATGCTGTGGGATAGAGCCACGGATACCTATATATAACACTTTTACAGAAGGGACGATAAATACAATCGTCTACAAAGTCCTGTAACTGGAAGATTAAAGCAGAGGACCGGGACCTCTTGCAACATGGATATCCACAGTTCGCCTTTGGAACTAGATAACCAAATAGCGCAGGATTACGAAATTTTGTGGAGCCATATTAGGAGTGCCTGCCCCAAATAACTGGAAGACTTACACGATACAATAAATCAACATTGATCACTTTAACCACCAACTACGCAATGACTGAAAAATTAGTAACCTTTTTTTATTATTTTTTATACATTATATTTTAAAATAACTCCCATGATACGTGATAGATGGCTTATCTATCGCCATTTTTGTTACATACATTATTCATGTTCAAATACCATTACTTTAGACTTTGACGCATTCATCACAAGGTTACTTTGGTACTTCGTACATTCTTGATATTTGTAGATCTTCCATATTGTCAGCGATAAAAACAGCGTCGTCTGCATATAGCAAAAAATCAACGGACATATCGTTATTGCATCTTCACCCCAAATTGCATGTCTTATAGTTCTCAAATTTCGGTTCTTAATTCGATATCATACCAATTGTAATTATACAACAATCTCTATAAATATAAGCATATAAAAATGTATAGAATAATAATATAAGGATACTAAAATATAAGAATAGTATTTCATCAAATTGAAAGGTAAGAACCTATATGATCCTTAAAAGACGCATAGGTCATTTGGAAAACTTTTCTTCGTGAATTGGAACTCTGCGGTACTCTGTGTTAATCAATAGATCATTGTCGTGTATAAGCCTCGAATATACTCCTATGCGCATGAAGAGGTATATTTGTTTTATAGAGTTGAAACTTTTTTTATACATTTATATTTTGTACAATTTGTCGCATATATAATTGGCACACTAATGTGTTTTGATTATTGTGTTACCTAATTACTTTACCTCCATTATACATTATGATAAACGTGATGTGGATGTGAGTTTATAGAGATTTAAAATTAAACTACTCGTAACATCTACTTGATGTTAAAAGTAGTCTAAATGAGCGGATAAAGACGTGAAAAAGTTATTTATCGAGATTGAGGAATGCTTTGAGGCTTTTTGTTTAAAAGATAAGTGACTTTTTAGTGAGATTACTCGTCTTCCTCACCCCTTGCTTATATCGTGTTTATTTCCAAGTAGATATTAAGTGACAAAACATTTAAAAGTGATAATTTTACAATCTCCTCAAGATTATCTCCCCACTTCTATGTCAAGCCTAATTTCATGTCACCTAATATGACACGTAACTTATCAAATTTTCATTTTGACATACGTCAGAAGAATATATACATTGAACTTTGTTATTGTTTCCTTCATACAATCTGTCGGAAACAAGGCAGATTATGTTAATGACAAATATACATAATACATGTATTTATTGTAGGTATAAAACTCTAAATCAATTTATTTATATGAATGAACGTTTTTAGAAATATTTGTTATAATTTATGGTATGAGATGTTACATTTGATTATACCTTAGTAAGGCGAAACATGTCATTCTCAAAATATTAATAGGTACAATTATTCAGGATATACAAGACATGCGTTCGCCTCATGACATATATAATAGAGGTCAGAGCCGATACCAATAAATCTAAGAACCTTCTTAGAGTAGCATAAATAATTAGGAGAAACATCGCCAGTAATGTGGAAAGCTATTTGCTATATAACAACCAATGTAAAATCTCAAGACTTAAATCAAGGAGATCTTTTTAAATTCCATTTCACCACTGCAACGGTCTCCTGAAGTCAATAGATTAGATAGATCCATAACAAGTAGTGAGACATTTCCTGGTTTATGATGAGACTATGGTTTAAGCCAACAAACTCGCTGTTAACGTCAAACTTAAACTAAAACCCATCCAAAGAACCATGGCCCCCAAAAAAATCACCCTTCCCAAAAACACTCTATGTGAACTAGAGGCAAAGCATTATATTGATCTGGTCTATCATTTTTACTTTTTACTTAAACAAGGCCTTTTTATATATCCACAAAAAGTACATTTTATTTTATTTTTAATATTTATTATTTTATTATATGTAAGGACAGTATGTAAGGAATTCAGAATTTAAATGGTGGAGGAGTTGATCCGTCTGGCACAGGATAGAGAGGCTGCGTTGGTTCGGACATATGAAGCGCATGGATGGAGAAAGAATGGTTAAGAAATTATACGTTAAAGATGTAGATGGAGTACGGAGTCGAGGTAGACCGAAGAAAACATATGAACAAATTAATCAAATTTTAAAGGTAAGAAGTCGGAAGAACCGACGTGCGTGTATGTTTGTCAAGATAGATAACTGTGGCGGTCCATTCTCTCTAACTACCCCAGCAGAACGGCGTGATGGTTTGGTGTTGTTATTGTTAACATAACTTAAATATCGTTAAACAAAATAAACTCGTTAAAAAATATGAGAAACATCTTCTCTCTTTGTATTAACAAATACTATTTTATGTGCATATCTATCACTTTGTTTTTTTTTATAGAAAGCGGAAAAAATAATAACCTACTATAATTAAATTATTGATACATACATTTAATATTTACAATATTTTATAATATTATAATAGCATGATGAAGATTCTATTAAAATTATTTTAACAAAGTGCGCTTTGAAATGAAATTCTATTTTACTCGTCGTTTCTTGTCGTCTCTTAACATATTTTTTCTAAAATGTTGCATTCGCTGAAATGTCCCATTTTCACCTGAAAGGAAGCATAATCCAGAAAAATTCTCTTACTTTCCTTTGACAATAATTCAAGTTTATGTATTTTTAAATAAAGGCACAATTTTAATCATTGTTTACTCTTCCGTTCCATACTTAATGCCTACTAAAAAAATCTCTTTTTCGTAAATAGCTTAAAGTACTTCCTAAGAAGCTGGGATTTCCCTCAAGTCTGAATGATTTCCACGTATTTTGACGCTAAAGAATTAATAGCGGTAGGAGATTTCTAAATTGAGTGTAAATTGAGAAAGACATCTTCAATGGAGATGTGGGGCGTGTCCCTAGAGCTTAGCTACTCCAATAAAAACGTATGATTTCAGTGTCAAAAAGCTTTCAGGCGTTTCTGAAATAAGCTTGTATATTACTGACAATCTGTACGCCATGATATATGCCGGTACATGCGCCTTGGCGGGAAAATATATTTGAAACCAAACGCTCATACTTCATAGCTCTCTCCCCGAGGAATTCAGGAGTGTTGAGATATCCTTTTATTTTTGCTTATTCCCCAATATTGGATTTATCGCGGCGCCAAATAAAATATTGCTTATGAATTTTGGTACTCTTTGAGTTATTCGATTTTTAAATTGAATGATTTATCATAATTTGGAGATTGTTCGAAATAATACCGCGGATTTCATAATTTCTGTGTTGCAAGCGAATTATTCATTTTTCGATTAGAATGATTTATAATACGAAATAAAAATATTTCATACACAACGAATGATGAAAATATCAATTGTAAAATAAATTTACTAATCCACATTCATAACAGAATAAAATATGAATGAGTAGGTACTATGAATGCACTTTTATATTTGAACGTGTTTTATTAAAAATTATTCGGGAAAGGTCTGCTATTAATTATATTCATTTAATTCTCAAAGGATGAAATAAATCAACCAGAGGAAAGCAAAACAAATCTTATTTAATATTTTTGGAATAATGATATTAAACTCAATTTTAAATAATGAATACGAATGAAAATATCCCTTTTCAAACATTTTTATGACATTTGATAAAGCCTTAACAAGGCGAAACATGTCATACCCATAAAATATAGTAAATCTTAAAGAAAACAGACGATTTAATTCGTAATAATTATAAAATAAATCTATTTAATATTTATTTTTTGTAAAAGCATTGACCCTCATTTTATTTGTATGGTGCAAGCAATGTATTTCCACGTGTGATGTTATTAAAATAAACCCGACGCCTCTGTACACTATGAAAGTCGTCTGAGCCTTCTTGCACAATAATTACATAATAAGTAAAGATAAAGACAAGAAATTTGTATTGTTATGCACGATATTGATTTGTTTTTTTAAATATATGTATCGTATTAATCAATCATCTTTCAAGAAATTTTCCGATTTTTCTGTTAAGATAATGTCATAGTCATAACTAGGCAAAAGCGTCTTTCTCCCGTAAAATATAATATTACTTTTAAAAAACTTACGTTTTAAGTAATATTTATTATCGAATAACGAGTTTTACATCACTGCAAAAAATAGTAAATAATGAAAAATACATTTTTTTTGAAGTTAAGAATCTATCGTAATTCGATTTATATAATGTTTTGTGAGCACACCAGAATGGTGGTGGAGTGGAGACCTCGTAAGGATAGAAGATTCAGAGAAAGATCCTCCACATGATGTTCTGATGATATTCGAAAAATGTATATACATACCTGGTACAGAATATTCGATTGGGCCGAGATAACCAAACCGCAGAGCTAAAAAGAAAAATTGGACTAATAATAATAATATGCTAACTTTTATAGCGCCGTTTTGCCGGGAATAGGATGAGGAAGAAGAAGAAGAAGAAGCATGAGAACAGCACAAGATAGGAATATGTGAAGAAATATGGCAAAAGCCCATGTTAAGCAGTTGATGATATTGGCTGCATAATTAAGTAAATTGAAAGATAAAGAGTAAATATAGCAAACAAATTTTATTTCTTTTACAAGACTCTATACGTAATACATAGCACAAAATTAACAAAAAAAGAAGCTCTTTCTTAGAATTACTCCTGAAATACTTAGTCATTAATAGATCGAATTATCTGCGCCCAGCTTCCCGAACACTTACCATCTCAGGTGTCACCATTACCGAATAGTTACAGGTCTTACTTGTAAATTAATACTATAATTAAGTTAATGGTCTAATTAGGTGACATCTGTGGGCATCGCTAACCAACGCCAGCCACCAGAGCCGGTGCAAGGGGGCGTCCTTAATTACCAGTACACCTGTCAAGGAGGCCAGCGCCCGCCCTACCGCCATAACGCCGCCCAATCAAATTGTCACGGTTAATTACAAATCACATCGATTATAGCCATCACTAAGCATTCTGTACCAATTTGACAACATTTGTAAATGTGATTGTGTGTGGTGTATTTACATGATCAAGTGAGATGAATTGAAATATAAAAATATATCATAATAAAAGCATTATGCTATGATTTGTTAATTAAAATAGATTCTACTTCTTCTTCCTAGCCTTTCCTCCACTGCTGGATGAAGGCCTCTTCCATCTTTCTCCATTTTACTCTATCCTGTGCCGCTTCAATCCATTTTTTCTTGGCGACCACAACAATATCGTCGGTCCATCTCTTCTGTGGCCGACCGACACCCCTTTTGTTTTCCCATGGCCTCCACTTTAAGACTTTGGGAGTCCATCTTGAACTTGGCTGTCTGGCTACGTTTCCTGCCCATTGCCATTTCAATTTTGCGATCCGATCCATGATATCGGTGACTCTTGTTCGGCGTCTGATTACTAATTAAAATAGATTACTACTATTTAATTTGAAACACTGCTATAATAAATAATTATTAAATAAAACTATGTTTTTTTTAACTACTTAAACTTTTGTTTTTATTTCGACAGCAACCGGTTTCACCAGGCTCGCTGGCATCGACAGACTGGTCAGACATCAGACCCAGTCTGTCGGTGCCAGCGAGCATGACGAAACCGGTCGCTGTTGAAATAAAGACAAAAGTTGAAATAGTTAAAAAAACATCGTTTTATTTAATTATTATTTAAAATGAACTTCATTCAAGAGATTTCAGTCAAATCATTTGATTATCTTAAAAACTGTTATAATAAGTTAGGCAGAAAGAATGAACCACCACACCATTCCAACCTGACACCCCTCTCTATATTCATAAATAGCGAGTCGTATACGCACGTCAATTCTTCCGGCATCTAGCATGGTCGGCATTTAAAAATATATTAAATTGGTCATTCCATGTTATCCTTAGTGTTTCTCGACATATTGTTTCTTTCACATTTTCACCTCGTTGACATATTTTCTTAACGAATATTTCTTCATCCATACGGTTTTTATGTGCAAACCAACATAGAGATCTATTCATTCCTTATTCGTCATTTTTCAACTAGCACTATTCACGGGGGTCTCAGAGTACATGGATTTGAATATTGGAAAATGTGGATGATGGACCTGGAAGAATGACTAAAAATTCTGGAGGAGACCATTTCCTATTATGAAAACATTTTCTTTTGAATAATTTTTCAAAAACATTGTTTTTTAATTTTTTTTACACTTTTCAGAAACGTGTTTCAAGCCAGTGACGCTTTTTCGGTGTAGAAATTTTATGGTTAAAAAGAGGAAGTGCACTTTTCAAAAAATTGTTTTGGGCCACAGACACAGATGAAGTTTTTGAGAGAAGTGAAACATGTTTGTGAAAAGTGCAAAAAAATGTGTTGTGAAAATACTTTTTAATAAATTATTCAAATGTGAATCCACAACACAAAGTGATGAAATGAATTAAACTAATACAAATAAACTAACTCACCATCACGCAGTCTCCCCGAGCACAGGCAGAAAGGATGGACCGCCACCTTGTTCTTTTCAGACATACGAGTACTCATCTCGGTCCTCTAAATTCATACATCGTGTTATGCATGCGCGTCGATTTCTCCGACTACTAACGTGGCCGACATTTAATATTTTATTAATAGATGACTAATACAAATAAATTGTTTTTATATATTGTTTAAACTAAAAACGCATTTTTAGTAATAAAAAACAGTTTTTTCCACTTATGAGTTTATTTTTCACGACAAGTTTCGAAGTTTTTACATCTTCATCATCGATAGAACGACATAAACATTTTTAAGTGTTTCCGTCACTTAAACACTGAAAAAGGTTTATATCGTTCTTTCAAGGATAAAGATGTAAAAACTTTGAAACCTGTGAAGAAAAATAAACTTAAAAGTGGACAAAACAATGTTTTATTCGTAAGGAAATTAAAAATATTCTTTCAGATAAAACTCGAATCATGAACATTTTCTTGTGCCTCGGGGTGAAATTCTGCAGCACGTTTGTACGTGTCTAAATATGTTCCTTATTAAATCATAGTTTATGATAAAGATCCAAAGGTTTTGCAATTGAACCGCAGGTGAACCTTTGTTAGCTACACGGCATAAAGTCATTCCCAGCGGGCGAGGGGCGGCGCCAGCAGAGGGCACTTAGCCACAATGTTTATAAATCCAAGCCAGCCTTATGCCCAGAAGGACGTTTTCGAGTATTAACCCTTCAATGCATGATTTGTTCGACAAAACCCGTTTTTTCCGTTTTTTTATATGAAAGAAAAAATAATTATTTTTAAATAGATTTTGTTTATTTATATACCTATATCTATAAAAATATGTTAAAGCATATTTACATGGCTTACTTCATAACATTTTATAAAATATTTAATTATTACACACAATAAATGGTTGTCCATGATATAAATTCTCACCTGCCAATTAAATTTTTTTTTTAATAAATTTAAGACGTTTACACTGTGGAATTCCATAATGACGAGTTTTTATGAATTAAAACACTATTTATTAAATCAATAGATTTAGAGTAAGAAAACACCCTCAACTCAATTTATATCGTTCTCCCAATGAGTAAAGTGTAAGCCTTCCAAAAATGTTGAAAAAAATAAACTCAAAAGTGGAAAAAATCGTATTTTTTATTTATTTATTTGTTAAAACGTTTTTATTAAAACTCAAAATGTGTATAATAAACTGGCAGTAATCGAAACAGGTCAACCGTCAATCAAATGTAAAGATAAAATTGTTTTTTTTTTTTATAAACTAGGGGCACCTGCGGTGGCTTGTGTACCTTAATAGGTGGATGGGTATGTAAAGTGTAGCGTTCAACAAATCAAATCAGCTTATTAACTCAAAAGACATTACAAACAGCAAAATGTTTAAGGCATCTATTGAGTACAGGTAAAATATTATAAAAATACAACATAATACCAGGAACGCAATAGAGATGGTTTGACATTAGGAAGACAAGACTCTTACTTTCTTAAGTCAAGAAAATTTGTCCCCTGAACGTACCTTTACTAATATGAAAGACGTCGATCTCCGAAGAGACCGCGTTCAGCAGACTAATTGCTCTTCCCACCGGTGTCACTAAAAGGAGATTGGTTCTGGCAGCCGGTAGGTAAAACAATCTGCGCTGTCGCTGTCGGAGATATCTATCAGGGACAAAAAGACCAACACCCTCTAGCACGGCCGTGTTCTCGAAATATCTCCTGCTTAATCCCAAGAAATGGGTAATGAGATGCCCATCTCTTCAAAGCTGTAAAGAATTGGTTCGAGCATTCCCAAAAAAAATACCGTGGGATAGAGCCACAGAATTTTTTTCTGAACCCTCTCCAGCATAACGGAGTATCTTGCCTCGTGAGGACTCCATATCACAGAACCAATTTCGAGTCTGCTCCGAACCAACGCGTTGTATAGGACTCTAAGCACATTGGGATCTCTGGAAACTCTTCCGGTCCGAATGATGAGGCACAACATCCAGAGTGCAATGTCACAAATCCTCTTGATATGTGCACAAAAAGACAACTTACTCTCATAGATGATTCCGAGATCTATCATCGTAGATACATGTGCTAGTTGCTGGTTGTTCATTGTATATCTATGATACACAGTTCTCAATGCTTTAGTAAAAAAAAAGCATAACGCACTAGAGATATCGAATTGCATTTTATTACTGTGACTCCAGTTAACAATATTATCAACGTCCGACTAGAGGCGAATAAAGTCGTCAGGATTACAACAATATGTATGAAATTTAAATATTCTATACAAAGAAAAAGTTGTAGCAAATTTCCTACACCGTGCAATGAAGGGTAAAAATAATATTCAACATTGAAAAAAAAAACTTTTTCTACGGTAAAAAAATATATATTTTGGATAGAACATAAAGCGAATACTTTATTGATGTCTATCAGCTCAACACACCCGGGGGAGTAAATTTATATAAAAAAATGTTTAAGTGATGACCTGAAACTTCAGTACTTTATATTTTATGATAATCTCTTACTCAACTGTGTAAAACTTCAAAAGATTTTCAATTATTATAAGTAGTTGAGATTAGGAATGTGTAAAATATTCTTGTTACACTTTAGCAAATACTTTATAAATATTCAAATATAAAATTTTATAATTGAAAATGTTAAAGAAAACGACGTCCTTCGTGGAAAAGTGGTAAGAGCTCTGACTGTCATACCAAAGGTCCCGGGTTCGATTCCCGGCGATGGCAGCGTGATTGTCACACTGTCATTGGTCTGGTATGGAATTTCATTGACAATAAAATTGCGATAGATTAGCTACCTATTACATGTCATGAGAATTAATATAAGAGCTAAAACAAATTGGATACAGTAATTGGGTTCAAACGACCAGTTGCAGAATACAAAAATAAAATGCAAATCCATTTTTAAGCCTTTTTTATACATATCATCGACCTTTTGTATTAGAAATTTACTTCACAAAAACTTTTTAAGTATTTCAATTGGTTATATCTTGGAGAACCTGTCCCTGTCCTGCATTGCTCGGAACAGCTCCTCCACACTTCGGATGCCGGTTCACTCCCTCACGTTTTGCAGCCAGGACATTTGTCTCCTACCGGGTCCTCGGCGTCCCTCAATTTTTCCCTCCAATATCAATTGGAGAAGGTGGTACTTTTCCCCACGCAGTTATATAAAAAATACTATTTTATATTTTTGCTTTATTTTTTATTATAAAATGTTTAAATATGTAGAAGAATAACATTTCAAATCTCTTATTGAACCAATTCTATTACAGAAAATTTTTGTCTATCCTTTACTTAGTTTAATTTACATATCGCACGCTTAATAGTAAACTGACCGATTATGGTTTAGGTCATAATTGAGTTAACATTACACAGAGGCTTGTGTTAACGCTATCCATCTATTTTTCACAGTGTTAACGCTATCCATTCGTACGTGCGATAATCGTTCACAATGCTAACGCTATCCATTCGTACGTGTTTTTCGACTGTTTTTGTTAAAACACCGACACATCACCGACGCAAAACTTGGTTTTTTGAGTTAAGCCAGTGTTCTATTAAGCGTACGATATGTAAAACCTATTGTTACCAAATACATATCAAAAATATAGTTTCACAAGAATGTATTAAATATATTATGGGTATTAAAATTTACATAATAATCAATGAAATTAAAATTAAAATTGAAACAGTAGTTCTATATTCAATATTTCAAATAGATGATTCGTTTTTTGAAATTAGAACACTCAACTGTTTTTTGTAGAATAGAATCGGTTCCTATTCCCCTCGCACTCGGTGACTACAGTTTGCGCAGCACCCGCCCGCACCATCAGCGTAGGTACCGGGAGCTCGTGCGAGGAGTGGGCGTCACATAACGCCCCTTAATGGAGGCACTAATCACGAGTCCCACCAACATGCGATGTACGAAACACCCATTCTCAAATCACAATTAAAAATTTCCACTACAATATTTACCAGTCTAATGTCTAAAAACGAAAAACTATTTTTTTTCGCTAGTCGAAAAATTTTAAAGAATTGTAAGAATCGGCATTTCGGACGGAATCCATTTCGCATGACTTTTCTAGTTGAGATGCCGCAAGCACGAATGTCGCAAAACTCCAAAGCGCAAAGTCAACGTTACTATAAAAACCTTAATTAATTATAATTCTCTCCGCGATTAAAGGTACGTTCCTAATCAATTGCTTCATTACAAATGCCATTCTTACTCCTGATTAAAATTGTGGTCATTTTTCAAATGTATTTTGTTCTAGTAATCTTAATTCAAATCTAATCGAATTGTCACAAACAGCCACCACTGCCAAAATAAATATAATATATCGACAGAAGCAAAAATGGCATTTCATAGTGGAGTTAAATTGAAATCAATAATGTTTAAAAGTTAAGCATGAAGATGACAAAAAAAGAATGATAGAATGATAATTGACGAAGAATTGGGATCACAAACTAGAATGTGCGGAAAAACAAAGTTTTATAGAATACAAAATAAATATATCTTAGGCAGATAAATACGTTCGAAATAAAATTAGAACGCGTTTCTAAGATTTTTGAACATAGAACTAATGGATAAGGGAGAATTGTTTAAAATTTGTATATAAACAGTGTGAATGAAAAAAGTAATGAGAAACACGGATAATGACGTGTTCAAATAATTAAATTACTAAAAGGTACCATGTACGTAGTTGAAAAAATTGGCGAGCATCGCTACCACGATTTGTGAATAACTGTAGAGGAATTTCCAGAGGCATGACAGGATATAACGTAACAATGTGGTTGTCAGTCATCTATGCCTACCTCTCCGGAGAAACGATAGTATAAACGATTAGTAAGTTTTACTTATTTTGAGATTAAAAACATCTAAATAAAAAGGTACATCGTTAGTTAAGTAGAATAAAAACATCAAAATAAAAAAGACGGCGTTAGCACAGTAGATTAAATAGGTTAAAATGAAAAGAGACGGCCTTAGTAAAGAAGACACAAAAGATTTTAAAAAAAGAGACGAAGTTAGTAAAATAGATTAAAAATATCAAAATAAAATGAGACGGCGTTACTTAAGTAAATTAAAAATATCCAAATCAAAAGACATTGTGTTAATAAAGTAGATTAAAAACATCCAAATAAAATGAGAATGCGTTAGTTAAGTAAATTTTAAATATCAAAATAAAAAGACACTGTGTTAATATAATTGATTAAAAACATCAAAATAAATAGAGACGGCGTTAGTCAAGTAAATTAAAAATATAAAAATAAAAAGACCCTGTTCATAAAGTAGATTAAATCTATCAAAATATAATAAATAGAGACGACGTTAGTAAAGTAGATTAAAAATGTTTTTTTTTTTAAAAGCACGGTTTTAATTAAGTAGATTAAATACATCAAAATAAAATAAGGTGGCATGATGGCTAGTTAGTTTAATAAAAGAAAAGCTTGATACACGTACTCGTATAAAGAGGAATTAGTGAGTAGAGTAAAATATGCTCTCCCGCAAAGAGACTCGCGTTAAGTCAAAAACTCAGTCGTTAAATTCTTCCTCCAAAGTTCCTAACAGAGCGCGCACAGGGATCATGTACATAAAATGTTGCTGCAGTAATGTTTAAATTTTCTGGGATAGAGAGTCCCTACTCTCCTCTTTTGGAATATTTGACAGTATACTTGCCGTGTTTGGAAACTATGGTAATTTAATCGTACTAAACTTGACAATCAAGCAACATAAAATCACATTATCTTTATATGCATATTTTCCATTATTTCTTTTTTATATTGTACAAGATGTAAAACACCAACAAGAGTTGAAATTTTATAAAAGTAACCGTTTTCTCTACGAATTAACATTCCTTTTATTTGGTTATTCCGTAACCAGGCGAAACATGTCGCTGCCATATAATATTACAAAACTACTAGATTTTTTTTTTAATAAAAAGTTAGTCCTTAATTATGTGAAATTTTAAATAATTGTGGACGTGCATTTTGAACATCCAACTTCTGTTTATTCTTGTTTAATAAATAAGTGTATCATCATCTTACGTCATCCGAGCATCTTAACATCATCTTGGCCGAAGAGACCAGAGCAATCAAGACCCTGTACGCGTCTAGACCGACTGGAGTAAGACCTCTGGGAAGGTCTAGATAGCGTCTAATGGACAATGTTCTGGCTGACATGGCTAGGTCGGGCGAATCGGACTGCTGGGAGCAAAAGGCACAGGATCGAGGAGCTTGGCGAAAAATCATCAAGAAGGCTAAAACTCTTCAAGAGTTGTATGGCCATAGGAAGAAAAAGAAGAAGAACATCACCTTACACCGTGACCCGTGACCGACCTTCATAGCTGAGTGCTATGACTGCCGCGCCGAATGTCCCGAGTTCGATTACCGGCGATGGCAGCTTTTTTTATAAACAGTAGGTGTATATTTAATACATTTTGGAATATTTGCACTAAAATAAAACAAAATTCCATTATCGTTTTTATCTGTAAATAGAAACAACCATATCAAGTCCACATACGATTCACTTTACTGGTATACCTGCACATTGAAAAAGCTCGTTTAAATTGAATTATTGCAATATGAATGCACCCTATACATTACATAAAATGAAAGTAAAAAATATTCGGCTTTGTCGTAAAACACGATAAATATTAACGCAGAGTGTAAACAACGTTAAATTATTACTGTGGTACATATATCAGAGCATTCGTATGCACGTGGTACCCGGGTAAACTGTATTGGTATTTGCTATTCGACTCTGGTATCTGCAATAATATTTCAAATTGGCGCGCAGCGTGTGGAACAATCAACAAATTGTCGCGTGTAGAGGTGTGGTTTCGGGCCACTGTTTTATCGTAGCCAGAGTAATGTTTTAATTACCGACAACGGCTCTCCCATCGCAGACTAATCCTGTCGAATAATCAAGGGGAGCCGTGGTGAAGTTGTCTAATTTGAGGTGAGGAGATGCGCCGAGCCGGGAAGCTAACGCAGCAGGGGATGGCGAGACGTGGGGCGGTGGGTATACGAGAGAAAACACGCGTGCGGTGGCACCCGCTTCAAGCGAAATGTGCGGTTGTGCGATCTCTTTATAATCCTTTGTACTCACTTTCTGTCGCCCCTCGCTAGGAGGCCTAGCTGTTTTTGCAACTACGCAAAATCAGACCCACACACGTCTTTGAAATTTTAATTCAGTCATGAATACGATTTTCAAATATAATAAGATTGTCTCAATTCTTTCGCCATTCTCATTCCAGCTTGCTGTAAAACAAAACTTCACTGTATATGGAACATGTTTTTTTATAAACATCGTTAATGCTGATAACCACATTTTAAACTATAGCAACTGAGCCAAAAAAATTGTAAAGAAAACACGGATCATTGAATGCTTTTGTCAGTTCTACCAAATCGTTATAAAAGTAAGCTGTAAACCAATATAAATAAGATTTGTAATAAAAATATTTTTATTCCCTAAAGGTTCCGATCGTGACCGATCTTTATCAAGAAAATAAAACTGGAGTTGTTAAGCCCTAATGAAGTTCAAGTACGAGGGAAAATAGGTAGTTTATAACCAAACAATGTTGTTTTTTAATTCATAGATATTTTCATACGATCAACGGAATGATTAATGTTTGGCATATACTCTTATCTAAAAAAAAAGCTGAATAAGGAGTTAAAAAATTAGACGCCGCTCAAAGGTCATCGATATCGCAGAAAGTGTGAGAAGAATTACATGTAAACAGACGAGGCAAGACGCTTACAGGTTTACCCCCAGAAATCTGAATTTGGAACCCCGTTTAATTAAAAAAGAAGGTGGAATGACCACAGAGGAGATGAACTAATGACATCATTGAACTCGTGGAACATGAGTGAAGTAGCCAGGAGAGAGAGAAATGGAAAAACTTTCAAAAGGCCTGCATCCAGCAATGGAAATAAACATGTTATCAAGCAGAAGAAGATATTTTCTTTAACTAATTTTATATTGTACTACAAAGTTTTTACTTCCTACGAAAGTAAGAAAAATAACTCCAATGTAATAATTATCTTATTATTCGTGAATATATAGAATAATAATAATTTACTAAAAATATATAAATTCTTAATTTCTATTTTTCTTTTTTATATACCTTGTATATACAACACTTATATTGAAAAAATTAAATTACATAGATATGTTTCGGACAACCATATTATAAATATACTCGTACATATTTTTAACTATTATAAAATTATTTATATAATCTGACAGATGTTATAAAGATGATCATGATCATCAGATCATGTAAACAATTTTAAATGTGTATATTTATAATGTGTATCACTGAAGAAGGAATGGTTGTCCAAAACATGTCTATGTAATTTTATTTTTTTAATATATGTAAGTGTACAAAGTATAATATAAATATACAAAGTATATAAAAAAGAAAAAGAGAAATAAAGCATCGTAATAACACAAATTATGGCGAATAAAGAAGAAATATATAAATTCTTTCGTTTTTTTTCATCCGCTAATTAGTTTATATTTAAATCTATTTTCATGGGTTTATCTGAAAAAAGTAGTACTTTCAAAGAAGCATAAAAAGTATCTGAAAAAAATAGAACACACAATGAAACGCTCAGTTCTTAAATCGCATTTTTTCAGTAAAAATATTTATTTTGCACGTGTTTTAAGAATGAATGTAACAGCAAATATCCTATATCTATTGTATTTCTGATTTAATTTTGCTTGCGAATAATAAATTAATATTGCATCTCATTGCGTTATTAATCAACACGAGGGAGTAAGCCTTAATCCCACAGCTCATGTTACACATGCAAATCGATACGAAACTCGTTAACTGATTTTATATCGATATACACGTGAACTTCGTATTTTGTCCTCTTGGGACACTATGTTCGACCTCAAATCAAATGCATACAAATGAATGTTTTGCAATAAATCTGTAATCAAAAATAATGTAACACAAATATTGTTAAGGGAAAAACACTGTTCATAAAACTGCTGTTTTTATTCCATTCTTTAAATATTTTTATTCCATACTTTTATTTGGGATTTTTTTAAACAGCTCTTTTCGTTTGTTTCTCGTTTCTCTTCTATCAGAGGTCGAATAGCATCATGGGTTATTTCCTTTTGATAAAGCAGCTCTCAACAGACATGCTGCGCTGCAACTGCACCATTCTCGAATTTTTTCTAGTCAGGATTTCCATCTTCTCCCGACTATTCATTTTCCGTTAATTTTATCTTGGATTATAAATACTTTGTATTAATCGCCTTTTAATAGCTTATAATATTGGTCATGCCATTTTCCGAAGAACTTTCGTTCACTCATAATTATTGTATATATCATTTTAGCCATTCTTCCCTCATCCATGTGTCCAAACCATCTTATTAACCCATCATTTGGGTTACATCCCTTCCTTAACTATCACACATTATTTGTCCCTAAAGTTGTCTTAGCGATCTCATTTCTATAGAATTTTATCTCATTTCTATGGCATCCTGGGCATTTGTCTATCTAAACCATTACTTCTACATTGAAACTATGTCGATTATAACATAATATGTAAATGACACATTTCGGCCAAAAATTTACTTAGACTATATGGCTCTCAGGTAAAGATGTACGATCGTATATTACTACTCTGTTTCTGGTAAATTCTTAAGCTATTCGTTACCATTTAATAAAACACGAGTTTTATGTTACTTTTTGTATAACATTGAAAGAAAAACACAGCTCTATAACTCTGCCGTAGAATGAAGACACAGTTCGCGGAGCGATGGAGCTATGACCCCTACGGCGTAACGCAAACGCAAGGCACTGCATAGACTACGCGATACTTGTACAAAGGAACGCAGCGCTCCCGGGTACTGGAGTAATTTATTCAGAGCTGCGCTTGAAATTACGAAATATTTTTATTTTATTATTTAACTAACTTGTCTTCTACAAAATTGGCATTCGACGTTTGAATAAATATAAAGCTGCGTGATATCGTGAAATGAATTTATTTATTACATAACTTTGATTAAATTAATTTTTTAATTATTATTAAATATTGCTGATTGATAATTGATAATGCTGGTGGCACGACACAGCCCAGATGGAGGGAAATGTGCATTACTCAAGAAAATATTTTTAACACTTTTTTACTTTGATTTAAACCATTTCGCTTAATCGAACCAACTGGTTTCGCTCGGAGCTAATCAGTATTACAAAAATTAACAAAAAAAAACAATAAAATATTGAATATTCACATGAAAAATTCACTTTGTGGTTAGACATTTTAAACTTATAGATATAAACGAATAACGCTTTTTATTTAACTACGGTATTGTTATTATAATTGATCCTATTACTAGTTTTGCTTAGATCTAAGCTTTATCAGGGCAATATAATAACTAAACAAAAACACTAAATTTACATGTACATATGATAATACATAGAGACATGGTGCCTATCCGAAAGAGATAAACTCAGACTAGAGGCTTTGGAGATGTGGTCCTATAGAAGACTATTAGGAATTTCCTGGAGAGACCACATTACAAATGAGGAGGTTCCCCAAAGAATCGAAGGAGGAAGGCACCTGCTCGGGACCTTGTCCGAAAGGATGGATCGGCCATGTAATACGACAAGAAGACCTCTTGCATGCCATAATGGAGGGTATGACCGAGGGGACAAACTTAAGGGGACCCCACGCCGATAGTACCTGGAGGACCTGTTGGTGGACGTGTGCTGCTCATCATATGCAGATTTCAAAAGACAGGGAAGAATGGAAGAGAAGAATAGAGGAAAATGCTGCAAACCAATCCCAGGATTGAAACCAGAGAGAGAGAGAGAGATGATAATAAACGGTGGTGAAATCAGAGAAGTGAAAAAATGCTTATTAAATTGCCTGATGAAGATTAGGTTCAAGCGAATCTAGTTGGTTTCAATTATAAGAACATTGATAAAAACAAAGTATTTTATTATTTTATATCTACAAATTTAACAAAATATTGACACTTGCTCAGTAATAGCAGTAGAAAACATATAGATTAGGCATCTCAGTATTCATGGATTGTAAATACCCCCGGATAACAGTTTAAAAAATGATTATATAGAAATATTAGACGCCTTTTATAAGAGTGTTGAATTCTAACATTCTTATAAAAAATGGTGAAGGACATAAAAAAATTGTAATTGTAAATTAGGTATAAATACCCCGAAAATCGTTTTTGCATCCTATTAAGTTCCAAGATCACTGTTTTTTTCTGGGTTCTCAAATGATGGAACAGAACTCCGAATTACGTGGAATATGTATGTAAATAGTATGTATATTTATTCAATTCGATAAAAATACTTTATGTAAATATTATGTGGGAGATGTATGTTAATTCACAAGTATAATTTCCTCAATTCTTTGTAACGATTTCTGTAAAAAAAAAAGGTTCTCTCAGCGATACATTGTGATTTTTTTACTGCGCTTATTGAAATACTCGTATCTCTGGATACCGATGTTTTAGTGAAGAACTTTCAGTTAAGCCAAGTGTAAAATATTTGGTTACATAGGTTATTTTCGTCAGCGCTGTAATCACACAAAATATGGCTACTTAATTTTTTATTCCTGTATCCTGAAGCCACTCGGAGCCTGGCTGGTCTCTGGAGGGGACCCGGCCAGCGGGCGCAGGCTGCTCGATTGCGATGAGGGAGGCTGTCGGGGGCGCTAGGCCCTGGTCGGCAGCGCTGGCAGGTGGTGCAGTCTCTCCAGCGGCGGTTATAGAAGGTCCAGCGGGCCCACTGGAAACTTCCTTCCCGGAGCGGAGTGAAGGCGACATCGGAGATGAGACTGATCTGCGGCTCGAAGGACCAAATGTACGGGCTCGTCAGGATCAAATCGGAGACAAGGCTGATCACGGCTCGAAGGACCAAATGTACGGGACAGATTGCTCCCCCCGTACTATTAATATTTATTTTGGCCGCTGACTGCTGCTCGTCTCCGATGTGGTGTGGATGGTAAAACGGAGAATACGGCGCACAGTGGACGAAATGACCAAAAAACGCGAATTAAGTGCTTTTTGAAATTTTCATTAGTTGGCTTTTTTTATTTTTTTTTAGTGTAGCATTATAGCCAGCCTAAATTTTGTGTTTCTTGGATTTCGTCAAAAGCTCGTAACGGCAAGTTGGCAACGTCGCAAAATGGGCCTACGATGGAAGTTCGGCAGGACATTTTTTAGTTCGCTTCTGCGCCCGAGCAAAGACGATTGTGAATTTAGTGTTTTTTTAAGAAATTTACAAAAAAAATATATGGCCGATGTTGTTCAAGGTATTTTCTATTTAATTTATAAAACTATGCTGATTTATCATATACACGTGAGATATAAACTAACATAAAGTAAACCTCTAATTTTGTCATTTTTTTAGTTTTAAACTCATATTTCAATTAGAGATTAGAAACGAAGCATTCGTTGCACCCATTTGACAATAAATACATCTTATAGACTGTACTTTATACTTTAATGCAATATATAAATTTTTCTCCTCTTTTGTCCTTTTTCGATACTCTTGTTGTTTTTAGGGAGGGCTGTTTGCGTTTCACGCAAAGAATTATTTGAAAAATTAAGAGAAGGAGGAGCATTAAATGCTAATTGTGGGAAAGCAATTGTGTTTTTAATAACATATATCGCACACAAATACCACGTAGTAGCAAATTTAAATATTTCTAGAACCAAATTGTGCAAGATCATTAAAAAAATTTCAATACAATTAATGAAGAGGTGGAAAAAGTCGGAGTTATATTGCGAAGCTCGAAGAAGAAAATTTAGCGTGGTTAGAAGAAAAGTGTTTTCGAAATCTTTGGGCAGGCCAACAAAAGCGGTGTCAGATCTAGACAGAAAAAAATAAATAATAAGATCTGCAGAATCGCAGAACTGATGAACTACGATTAGCAACTGAAATGAGTTTACGTAGCGCAGGGAAAAGTGATGCTGCAAAACTCATTAAACAAATAACATTTTCACCACGTCGAGCATCAAGGATACGTGAAGCTTTCACATCAAAATGAAAAAAAAATTAATCCGTATACACCAGAGGAGACTTAAGCGCCTATCGTCAGCTTAAAATTGATCAAAGATCAATACAAAGGTTTAAGAAAAGAAGTAAAACTCAGGTGTCTGGAAACGTTTTATCCGTCTTACGATTAAATATAAAACAAAAGTGCTTCCTTAAAAAAGAAGCAATCATAGTAACTGATCATTTGATGGAAGTAAAACTCTAAGCCCTTGTCGGTCATACGGCTACTAGATTATCAGATCCTGTAATTTCTTCTATTAGACCACTGCCTACTGATGTTTTAAGTCTACTAAAATTTCCGTCCAATGACTCTGAAAATTAAAGTGATGATTCTGATGATAACGAAGACTCTTTGAACACTTAGGTTTTGTATCTTTTTTCTTTGTGTGTAGATAAGTTTGTTTATTTTTTGTAAATCGGTGGGGTTGCAGATGGTTAGGTTGTTTGTTGGTTTGATGAAGTATTAAAGGATGATTTAGTTGTTGTAGTTGCAGCGGAGAGTGCTAGTAGTGCTGAAGCTGCTCAAGGTTGTTTTTTTTCTCTTTTTTAAACTTTTCAACTTATGATTGTATTATAATTCTCTGACTGTTTATGTACTGTTAATAATTTACGAGAACTTGTAATTGTCTTTCATTTTTAATTTCCTAAATGTGTGCTTTTTTTCCTCATGTATAAGCTGCATGTTCTCTAAAAAAATAAAAAATAAAATTATGTCCATATGATTACATTTCTCTTCTCTTACAGGGCTTTTTAGGATGGTTGGCAGAAATCACCTCTAGGCAATTAATTTGGTCTTATGTATCATTAAAGTATACATAAATACACGTACATATAAGAGTCATGTTTGTGCATGTATAGATTACTTTAATAAATAACAATAAAATTTATTAAAATAAGATGTGACCTGCATAATATACTGTTAATATTTGTTTACCTGTAAAATCCAATAAAAAAATTTGACAATTTAAATGAAAGATTTTTTGATTAAATTTTACTTTAAAATAATAATTATGTATAAATACAACAAGCAAAAAAAAAATTTTCAATACCTTATCAACAAACAATTAATTCGCGTTTTTTGTTCATTTCGTCCACTGTGCGGCGTGATGATGATTGTGTAATAAAACAAAGTTTATTATATTCCAACTGACTGGAACTGACACGTGAAGATAGGTATGGATTTGGAGTATATATACAACTTCCAAAAATGTATCATGCATGATCATAATAACAATGGTGGAATGGGGAATGTTGTAATTACATAAAGCGTGCGCTTAACCCAACCAATGACAGGTCATAAGTCCTGTAAACACCTTGATCATCCATATTCAGTTTCCAGTTTGTTTCTTCGTCTCTATTGAGATACAATTAAAAATTTAAATTAACCACCCACAGGTGAAAATCCAGGATTCGTATACAGATATAAGTATACATTTCACAAATATATATTCAACCATTCGTTTCACATGTCCAAACCATCTACGTGATCCTTTCTTAATTATATGTTTTCTTTTCAATGTGCATAATGTTAATATATATGTTTGAGAATAATGAACTCAACCTTTATGTTTAATAATCAATATTGTGTGAGCATCCGTCTCCATAAGGTTTATTTTTATTTTATGGAAATAACACGTTACGTCTACTTAGTGAAATATTTAAAATTAGAAATTAAAAAAAACTATTAATTTTTCTCCTAAGATGCCTAATGGTGGCGATGAGGTTCGCAACCCATCACACCGCGTCTCCCGCGGGGCGAATATAGAAGGATGGAGTGCCGCATCAGTAAAAGTGTGACAGTCCATTCTTTCTGCCTACCCTTTCGGGGAGACGGCGTGATGGTTAGTTAGATAGTTAGTTATTAATTTTTCTCTTTGTACACCTTAAAAATTTATTTAAAATGTTGTTTATCACTGTTTAATGTGTAGTTTAAACATTCAATGCATTAAAAAAATGGGTTAATTGAAAATTCTAAGAAAAAATTAAGTGATTTAATCATAAAAATTTTGTTCTCCTCTGCTTTCAAACTGCACCGTAATCACTACTAATTACCTAGAGAAACAAGTCAAGAATAAAACAAAGGATACATCTTAGTCCTTCCATCGCCTGTTGCCATAGTTTCCATGACGAAACACACCAGCGCCACCGAGAAAAGTCACTTCAGTGCGCAACTCGATAGAAATAGAGCTGCGGGTTGTGTGAGAACCGTGCATCATTCCAGATCTGGTCAGTTACGCCACGGCCTCCTCCGTGAATGGACGTGCGTCTTCTGCGATGTTTAAATACTACGATTGTCACTATTATGTTTTTTTAACAAACCGAATTTAAAAATAATAATAAAAACAATCATAAATATATATTTTTTCGATACTTTCAAAGTGATGAATTCTTTTGTAGATAAAAGATTATTTTATTTTTAAACATTATACGTTATTTTGAAAACAGTTTGTTAACTCTTTTTAAGTGAGGTTACGAGACAATTCCTCATGCTTTCTGCTAAAACAGATGAAGCAAATTGAAGAGAAGATGTGTTTGTCTATGAACCTTAATTTATAAGTAAGATTGATTAATGTGAGTTGGAAAGTTACAATGGGAGGACTAAAATGGATTTCAGCTGTTCTCATACTAATATTACAAGGTAATATACTTTCTAAGACATTTTTGTTTTTTTTTTCGGTATATCAAATTGCATATTTTGAAATGGTCAATATTTTCAGCATAATAGTGATATTTTATTTAACCTTATTTGTATTAAAATACCGACTGATATGTGACAAAATATATTTATTCGACTTTTGACATAATTTCAATATATTGGCATTTTCAAATATTCTATTTCCTTTTTTCAGAATAACATTGTATAAATTAAAATACGTTTTCAATCGGTAGGTACTCAAACAACATTAATTTCTAAAGTGAAAATTTGTAATCAATATGTTTATCTGTAAGCATTTATAAAAGTTATTGACTATAAGTAAAGGACTATATTTTTTTCGGGAAGAAAAATATAGAATCAAAAGCTGAAAATAAATAAAATCACAACCGGACATTATTTATGTCTCAGGTTAAAGACATCTTTAAGAATATCTACTATGAAATACATTTTCAGTATTTAGAAAATGCGTACAATGCTACTCCCAATCTTGCATTGGGAATGCAAGAATAAATTATATGCAATTAATCTTAAGATGTTTATTACAATATTCATAAAATGTGAGACATTTGATAATGTCTTAGAAGGGCGAAACATGTCATTCTCATAAAATATAATAAAACTTCTAGAAAACTGACATTTTCATTCGTATTAATTATAAAATGTGAGCTTTTTAAATAATATTGTCAGGAAATATGATTTTTGACGAATATAATTTGAAATATAATTTATTATTCTTGAATCTATAAGTTAATACAATATCAACCTGCGTACTCGTACTCCCATAAGGCCACCCAGAAAAACTTTTAAAAAAGGTTATCCCACCTGGGCACATTTGTAAAATTTTTTTTTTAAACAAACTAACCATCACACCGTCCCCCCAAAGGGTTGGCAGAATGAATGGACTGTCATACTTTTATTTCCTGACATTATTCTCTCGATTCCTCAACATTCATACACCGTTTCATGCACGCACGTCGATTTCCCCGGCGCATTTTCACGTATCTTTGAACAAAATGGCATTCAATTAAAATAGATCTACCTAACTATATACAAAGTTGTAACTAATTGTAATTATTATTTTTTTTTTTTTTCAATTTATTTACTATTCTAAAACAAAAAATTTAAGTAGAGCTGAAAATCCTCTGAAAAAACCTATCCGTGTTAATTGATTCTTGCTTTGCTTACATCTCCACACTTCTATTCTGCGTATTCTGTCACCAGAAATTTTCCTTATTTCATCATATAGATAACACCGGAAAATATGGGATTCCCGGCGATGGCAGTGTGATTGTCACACTGTCTTTGGTCTGGTGTAAAATTTACGTGACATGAGAATCAATAGTTTAAAAGTTTTATACAGTATTTTAGTTCAAATAACTTGCTGTACATAAATGTGGAAAACAAGGGAAACTACCAAATTAAATGCCCGAGTGGCATCCCAAGAACCAGCAAACGTGTTATACTTTGTTAGTTACAAACTAGTGAAGAAGAAAAGATAACATCTTCGAGATAACATCACAGAGAGACATAAATAATTTATTGAATTCAGTTGTTAACATCCTGTGTATATTGTTTTTTGAACAATGGTGTAAAACTCCATATTAAGTAATTAATAGAAATGAAAACGTCTGTTTTCTAGAAATTTTATTATATTTTAGGTAAATGACACGTTCACCTGCGTAATGCATTACCAAATGTTACATCATATATCACATTTGATAATGGCTTCCGCCGAAACATGGAATGCACATAAAATATAATTATATTATACTTCTAGATATTATAATTATAAAGCTAGAATGGCAGTGCACAATGGTGTTCTTCTACCGACCCTTATGTATGGAAGCGAAGCATGGAACTGGCAAAAGATGAATGAAAGTAGAATAAATGCAGTAGAAATGAGATCTCTTAGATGAATACGTGTCGTATGATAGAGTGTTGAATGAAAATATAAAAAATGAATGCGTTGCGGATGATGGTGTTATGAACAAAATAATGAAAAGATCATTAAGATGGTTTGGACATATGGAAAGAATGAATGAAGAAAAAATAGTAAAAAAAATATATGTTAACGATGTAAATGGAACCAGAAATAGAGGAAGACCGAGAAAAACGTGGCACGATCAAATAAATCAAATTTTGAATGTCGGCCATGTGAGGAGTAAGAGAAATCGACGCGCATGCATGACACGATGTATGAATGTTGAGGATTCGAGAGAAATGTGTCAGGAAAGAAAAGTGTGGCGGTCCATTTTTTCTTCCTACCCCTTCGTGGACAAGGCGTGATGGTTAGTTAGTTAGTTAGTTTTTACTTCTAGAAAACAGATGATTTCATTCGTATCAATTATTAAACATCCTGTATATTGCATCCCGTTGCAGCATCGTATTTGTTTGAACCAGTTCATAAGCATTTGGACCCTGTTTATTAAAATCATTTATTTACGCCCTAAGAATAGATGAGCTTTGTTCAAATACTAGAGCGTAAAAGATGACTTAATAAATACACGGGACTTGAAAATTACTCAGTCTTAATCGGTGATAATAATATTCGACCTCTAATCCCCGAGAGAGGCTAACCGTCATTGATCCAGACTACATTACCGAAACAAGGAAGTTCGTGACAATATAATGTTTTTCTTCTAATTTCGTAGCGGGGTTCCATCTTGAACTTTAATATCTAATAATACATTATAACTTCTAGAAGCAATGATAATAATTGAACAAGCCTTGCAAACCTCTTCGCCACCAATAGGCATCTCCCGCGCATACTTCGATCGTCCAACATCCACAAAATAAATCTAAAACAAATAATATAAAATACAATGATATAAAATAAAATAACAAAATAAAAATAATTTAACACATTTTTTTTTTATTGTGCACATATTGTCTATTTAATTTATTATATGTTCCACGTATTCACCGTGTTTTAAATTAGCAGTAATGAGGCACTTAAATCAAACCAAAACCAGTTAGAACTTTTAAATAATATTGAAGAAATTATTCAAATTGTCATTGGAACAAATGAAAATTTTATTTTTACACCTGTCAAAATTATTTATATAAACGAAAAAACTTGTATAATTTTAACATCAAAACAGTACAAACGTATTACGTGTCACAATTAACTATTATAATATGCGGCAACAATCAAATTGACCAAAACAATTCACATACGAGTATACACGAAATATCTCCAAATTTACCACATTAACCAAACCAAATTTTCAAAATCAGAACCAATTTGTTTGCTCTAATCCTTGCAGAAAGTTCTGAATGCAATGTTTAAAATAATGATAATTTAAACGTTATTTTCCCCTTTCTGCGATTTTTTTTATAAACATGTTTAATTATTAATTAAAACGATGTTTTTTTAATAACTTATTTCACTTTTCTGTCTATTGATACGAGTACCAGCTAGCCTGGCGAAATAAAGTGTAGCCAAGATTTAAAGAAAACATCGTTTTATTTAATTATTATTAGTAAAGCATACTTTTTTTTAATCCAGGCATGTTTTATATCTTACTAATGCCTTCCGTTATGGAATTTCGGAAAATTTTATCTTTATATTTGAAAGTTGAATGAATTATAGTATATGACGCGAATGGCAGCTCGCTCAGATGACCAAGCACGAGATGCTACACAGTTATGCAAATCTTTTGTTTACACCAGGGACGTTGTTTTCCGGCTCTTTGTCCACCCTGTTGCCGTTGTTAGAAAGTAAGACCTAAATAAACAGAAGGACTCTAATCCTCGCAGAAAGTTCTTAATGCAATGTTATAAATAATGATAATTTAGACGTTATTTTCCTCTTTCTGTGAATTTTCTTTTTGAAGATGCTTTATTATTTATTAACCCGAAACATTCAAACGAAATGTTTTAATATCGAAATACCTTGGGGGGAAATGTTTATCCACTTCGTTTGTATACATTTAAAATATACATCTAAAATTCAATTTCAAATTAAAAAATACTGCTAAAATTAAAGTAGAGTAGATTTTTTTACATTTAAATTTTTGTTTACTCGGAAATTTTTAGCACTTTTGTATTTTTCCGCATTTGTAATTACCTATTCATTAATATTTTCCTATTACAACTAAATCATTTGTTTTAATATAAAAATCTATGATATTTAACTTTTTTAATATTTAATATTCGTTGTTATAAACAAAAAAATAACTAATACATTTATTATACTTTCGTATGAAGCATTTAATTTGTGGTGTGACATTATTAAATATGATATTAATATACTTGTAATATTGTATTTAAACCACTTTATATAATATAATACATTACAACAACCAACCGGTTTCGCTGCCGCTAGAGCTTCATTAGGGTTACAATACACACTAACTCTGACGAAGCTTCGGTGAAAGCGAAACCCGTTGGTTGTTGTAAAGAATAAAGTGGTTTAAATACAAATTTACAAGTATATTCATATTATAAAACAGACGTTTTCATTCGTAGTAATAACTGATGTAGTTTATGAATTAGAAATGTTTATACTTCTCTATCTATATTATAAAAAGCAAATTGTAATAATAATGTTGTTTATATTGCGGTCATCCATTTACTCAATTTATTACAATTCTTTATGGTTCCCGCGGAAATAAGATTATAAATAAGGAAAATCCAAAAAGTAGGTACATATATATTTTAATGACTTTTTTATTTTGTTGCTTTGTAATATGTTTTTTTTAATCATAATCTTCTTCATCTTCTGAAAAACAAACAAAAAAACACTTTTTTGATATTGCTTACCACGCTTAAAAACATATCATTGATATCGCAATATGGAAAAACAATGACATGGCCATTATGAGTAAGATTTGAATCTATCAAGCATGCGTAAGACCAATAATAACTTTTCCGAGATGAAGACACTGAGGACGATTGCAGGCAAGACTTAGAGATTGCGTGATGAATACCATAATAAGAAAAATATGTAAGGTTGAGGATATTACAAGAAGACGTAGACAGCAAATGTACGGTACGGTCATGACCAAAGAATGGACACCACCAGACTCCCCTATATTGCAGTACATAATCAGCCTCATGGGACTCGTCCTCGTGGAAGACCGAAGAACAGCTGGGAATCCACCTCACAGGAAGAACAATCCTCTCGAGAACAGACCACATAGGTCTACAACAAGGAAGAAGAAGAAGAAGCTAGGTATACGAGTATTCATAGTAGTCATAGAGTAATAGCCCTTTATTATAAATACAGTATCGATTGTGTTATGACCGAAGTTCACAGCAGTACACGTGTGCCTATATTAAATCAGGAAAATTATCTTGTTCCGAAAATATATGATGTTGTCTTGTCCATACATAATGTTTGTTCTTGTCCCGGTCTCTGTACGGCCTAAGTAAATATTCCGAGCATCCGACATCACTTTTAGCAATATGAACAACCCTCAAGTCAATTTGTGGAAAGTAAACATTAACTTGCCTGGAAAATTTGATGTTTGTTAAAACATCACATAAATAAATATTTTTTATTTCAGAAAACTAATACTTTATTAAAATTCATGGATGCAAATCTGTCAATAATTAATGTTTTTAATTGAAATTTCTTGGTAGAAGTTCATTTTAAATAATGAAAAAAAAAAATTATAAGAAATTTCTTTATTATTGTGTATTAAGTGTGCTTCTACTTGTGTTTACGTTCGACCGGTTTAAGCAGCTTGCTGCCATCTTCTGATACCTACATCAAAATTTATTTGGTTTATATAATAAATGATAGTGGTGGGGGTTAAATATGGTTGCACTTATTTTTTATTAAAGTTTTATAAAACAATGACTGAAGCCAAAGTTCCTTTTTAATGTAGGTACCTATATTCATATAAATAAATTTGTTTGAACTTTAAAAGTAAGTGTACGCTCATCAAACATTTAAAAAATTGCACTTGTGTCCAAAATACCTCACAATTAATTGAGATTCTACGGTACACTTTTAAAATTCTTCGAGTGCCTCTTCTCGTTTGGCCTTCGTGTCCCTAGGATGAACATTTGAAATAATAATAATGATAGTGAAAATTATAATAATAATTAATTGTCGGCCAGATGTTTTGGGTCTTCCTCTCCAAAACTTCTTACTTACCACGAAAATACACTTTTTCCACCATGGTCGCAGGGTTTCCTCATCACTTGACCATTCCAACGGTGCTTTAATTCTGAAAACTTTTATTTTATGGGTGCAACCTTGACACTTCCTCTCGCACCTTGTATTTTAATTAGACTCCTCCCGGCAATCGCAGCATAAGCATTTCTGCAGTGTGGAATTGCTGTTCAAGGATCTTTTTTTTAAATTCACTTCCATATTGTAATATTATACCTCACTTCCATATAGAATTCATATATAATTATCCTGAGACCCAAACCCGGTGTTGCAACGGGAACTTGGAGGCATAGGACCAACCAAGAGATCCTTACGATGACCCAGCAGCCCCTTATAACGAGCACCGTGAGAGCCGGTCGCCTAGCATGGATTGGGCACGTATACCGAGCCGAATAGACCAGAGCAATCAAGACCCTGTACGCGTCTAGACCGACTGGAGTAAGACCTTTAGGAAGGCCTAGACAGCGCCTAATGGACAATGTTCTGGCTGACCTGGTTAGGTTGGGTGAATCAGACTGCTGGTAGCAAAAGGCGCTAAAACTCTTCAAGAGTTGTATTGCCATAGGAAGTAAGAAGTAAAGTAACACCGTTGGAATAGTGTTTTATAGATCTAGTATTTATCGTTATTGGCATCATCACACAGAATTTCTATCGCCAGTTCGCTATTTATTCCATCTGGATTTAATTCGGTCGATTACGTCTGCTTCAATGTATCCGCCCTCTGATGATATTACTGATTCCAGACACTTTAAGATTTTTGGACTTGAAAGGTTTGTACCATCTACCCTGGTATCTGAGTATACTTTTTAAATGTTCACTAAGTTCATTTTAAAATATAACAAATTAAAATGATTAATAAGCAGTCACCAGAAATTTCTTGGAAATATTTCATTACGTGCCAGTCAGCACAGATTAACCCAACTGTCACAAAATTGATTTTAGCTCCAAGTTAAAATCTTTGAAGAAATTAAGACCTGCGCCAAATTTGAAAGGTTTCCCGCCAAAAGTTTGAACAGTAAGCCCTCCATTAATGTTTAGCGGATTTTATTATTACTATGGAAAACTTGAACATAACCGACTGCTACAATATTTTTTTTATTTTAAAAATCAAAAAGTTCTACATCCGTATCGTTACATGTAAATATTTAATATAATTCTCAATAATGAAAATAAAATACAATATATCTTCAATATTCACCATCATTTTGTGTTGTGGATTCATAATTTAATAATCTTTTAAACTTGAAGGACTTCCGTGTCCTGAAACATGTTTGTGTTTAAATTACAATAAAGTTCAAAAGATTATTCAACTTCGATATTTCTTTCTAAGTATTATTGAGTTTATTTCCACTTATAGTTACAGCCGGTTTCAACCGTTCGCTACAATTTTCTAAAGTATGAAGATTATCACCAGAAGAAGCCGGTTAGAACTAAATTTTATTAATATTTAATATTTAAATCTATAAAATATTCTTAATGATCAATTGTATTTTGAATACCATTTTATACATGGATACACCGAAGGATGCTACGCATCTCCTGGACAGACATGGTCAGCAACATAAACGTTCTCCATAGAGCCAGAGTTGACAGACAGCTGCTGACCAACATCAAAGTCCGTAAGGTGTCCTACTTGGGCCATGTTGTGAGAGGCGAAAAATACGCACTGTTACATCTGATCTTAAAGGGTAAGATTGAGGTCGGTGAGGTGTTGGGAGAAGGCAGGTTTCTTGGCTGAGGAACATCCGAGAGTGGACAGGGCTGAGAACCGTGGGGGAGCTGTTCCAAGTTGCACAGGACGGGGAGGCTTACTCAAGGGTGATAGTCAACGTTAGAGGGACCTGATAGGACACGGAAAGAAGAAAAATATACCATTTTAATTCGAAATTTAAAAAGAAATCGAAATATTTCTTGAACTTTATTAAATACGTTTATGCCAAGATAGCGGCTTTATTTTGTTTAATATATATTTTTTTAGTAGCTTGCAAAATTTAAAGTTTTTCAAAGGCGTAAAACTTTATAAAATTCCATTAAAAACGAAAGATTTTTCCATTTACTTGTAATCTGATGGTTTGTTGTTGTTTCGGCTAAAAACTTAATATGAATCTCTTTTTGATCAAATGGGTAATATTTAAAATGAAGATACTTCGTGCTCTTGTATGCGTTCTAAGATGTTTACATTGAAATAAGGTTAAACAACAAATTTCCTAATTGTTATTTTAAATTATAGAGATTACCGAAGGATTTCAGACGAAAACGTTATTTCAAAATAAAGTCCAAAGTATTAATCCTTGGACCTAAAACAGCATTAAATATATTTCTCAGAAATTGTCCTTTTTGCGTTTAAGCCTGTATAAGATAAATTCAATTACATTTTCATCAAAATGGAGGAACAAATGTATAAATTCAATAATATTGCGACCACAGGAGTTCGTGTCTTTAAAAAAGCTTCCTGAAGCTGATGGCAAAAAACTAAAAAAATATTATAATGGAAGCATCTCATCCAGGAGAATGGAATAGAACTTGCGGAGGTCGAACGCGCGGTAATTCTGAGCCGTGGCGGTGCGTTGTGAAATATTTTTTTCAATACACCTTCCATAATAATAGAGGACGCTTTCAAGGGTCAAATGGCAAAGCCGTATTTATAAAATAGTGTACACAAATGTAATGTCCAAGGTAATGATTTTTTAAAAAGAAGAAATCATGACAGTCTGCGACATTAGCGTGAATGGTGAAAATTTGGAGCAAGTAGACGAGTTCATGTATTTGGATAATATGTTTACAAAAGATGGGCGATGGGGACGGATATTGAAAGAGGGTTTGGGGCAGGCAACAAAGTGAATGGTGCACTTCATAACAGTGCTATAAATTATCATAGAGTGTCGGCCAAAACAATGGGCTATTTAAAAAAAAGATTTTGAGCATGGCTAAAATTATTCACATTAAGTCAAAATTAAATACCCGTTTTTTTTATTTTAAATGTAATGCGTACCCGGGGTCTGAAGAGGTCAGGTTTTTTTAATGTGTGTGGCACCAGAAAAAAAAAGTAAGCTATTGACAAACAGCGTCATGAGGGTTGAAATTTATTTATAAAAATGTCAATCAACAGTGTATAAGGGACGATGTTTATATTAAGCTTTTAACCCTTTGTGATAATTAAAAATGTTTTATCTGAAATACTCGTAAACACATTTATGAATTGTTTATCTGTTATGAATTTTTTACTTTGTTATCTGCAGACTTTTCTCAAAGAAATATTTGATGAATTCGCTTATTGAGTTGATTAAATCTTAATATTTCGCAGAAAACTTTTCCGGAAAATGGATATTTTTAAATTGACTCGTCCTTTATTATCATACTTCGGCTCCACCCTTACGAAATAAAATAAAAATTTATTTCCAGAATAAATAGCAAATATAAAAAGAAAACAAATCTTCTTCTTGGATCTTGTCTTCTTGGGACCACCAGCCAGAAAGCATCATTTTTTTAACAACAACACCAAAACAAAACATCACGCTATTCCTCTGGAAGGGTAAGCAAACAGAATGGACCCCCCAAACATCTCTATATTGACACACCTCTCTAACTTTTCGACGTGCATACAACGAGTTACACACGCAAGTCGATTTTTCCGACTTCTGATATAGCTGACCGTTTAACTTTGAGTAATTTGGTCATGTCATGTTTTTCCCAGTCTTCCTTGATTCCGAACTCCTTTCACAACATGAACGTATACTATTATTATTCTTCTTCTTCAAGTGCCCTGTCGGGTCCCCCCAACATTGGCGATCACCTCGGCGAACCTGTCCCTGTCCTGCGCCGCTCGGAACAGCTCCTCCATACTTCGGATGCCGCTCCACTCCTTCACGTTTCGCAGCCAGGACATTTGTCTCCTTCCGGGTCCTCGGCATCCCTCAATTCTCCCCCCCCCCCCCAATATCAGTTGGAGAAGGTGGTACATTTCCCCTCGCAGTATATGACCCAGATGTGAGATCTTTCGAACCTTGATAGTTGATAACAGTTCCCTGTCAACTCTTGCTCGCCTCAGGACTTCGTTATTGGTAACCATGTCTGTCCAGAGAACTCTGAGCATTCGGCGATGGAGCCACATTTCAAATGCTTCCAGTCTGTTCATTGAGTTAACTTTCAAGGTCCACGTTTCACATCCGTACAATAAAACAAACCACACCTACTATTGTTAATAAAATATAAATATTTATCGTCAGGGAAAAACATTATTAACCCTCCAGTTTCTTTACTGTAAACATATTATTTTCCCAATTAAATTATGTATATTTTATAATCTCTAGAAACAATTTATTTTTTAATCTTTTAGTCAGATAGGTAGGAAATTTCGCTTAAGTTATTTTACGTTGAATTCGTTCCTCGGGGAAAAGAGTTAATAGGATTTACCCTCTAAGTTAAAGCTTAGGTATTTAAAACATCGGTAGGTACATAATATATTCGGAACCAGAGGTTATTTCCCATATGAATATAATTTCCTAGAAACGTACCGACACGAAATAATCACATTAGGTATTGTATGTAAGAAACCACTACAAAGTCTTGGTCAACACGATAATCAAAATACAAATTAGAATAACACCAGCGACATGGATTGCGTATTTAGTTCAAGGACGATAGAATACTTGGAGGAATACGTATTTTACACCTTCGTAAAATCCTTTGAATCTAGTATATAAAGGCAATAGCCAAAGTTCAGTGCCACATTATTTAATTAACTAGTAAAACCATCACGCTGCCTCCCTGTAGGGGAGGTAAACAAAAAATATTAAACTGTCACACTTTTTTACTTGACATGCTTCTTTCGCTTCCTCAAAATTTATACATCGTGTAATGCACGGACATCGAATTCTCCGATTTCTTAATTTTTTTTTTCCCACACAATTTTTTTATCCTTAATAACATCATTTTATATTTCAAACTTGTGTAAGTGTGTGATACAATTTTTAAATATATAATTCGAGGGTCAGTTAACAACTAATGTCTAATTTTTTTCTCAATTTGATTGTCAAAAAAATTATATCAATCTATACAGGTTGAAAATCACGCTATTGACGATTCAATTGCCACTTTTCAATACAATCTACGTCCATTTCCACAATTTTGGTCCATTTTTTAACATGGGCATGTTTTCCAGTGTGGTTACAAGTTCAGTCCTGCTTCCTGGACCTTTTCCGACCTTCCATAAATTTTAGAGTACCCCAATTGTCGAATAATCGGCATAACACTGCCTTTAGTGAAGGAGAGAATTAGAGTTAGATGTCATCGACTTGCTGAATGTTAGGTGAAGTCACTGAAATCAACGGCCAACGTTACAGCGACGAACCCATCGTCTAACAGTGCTGACATCCATTGTTGCAACACCGTACTAATTTTTCAGTATTTCATTAAAGTGAATGGGCGTTTCACCTTCTGCGTTTAAGAATTCAATCCCAGAACGCTGTCTAATACGAACATCAATGTCGGCCATTTTGCAAGCGCCTGCAGTACTGCCACCTGTTGACGTAAAAATTCACTACTGCAATAGATTGTAGATGGTTTAAGCAATAGCGCCAAACTCAAAATTTTCATTAAACTAACTTTATTTATGTAGAAAAAAAAGCAGGTATTTGTTTTTGACTGACCCTCGTATAAAACTTTAAGCTTCCATAGGTGATCATGGGAATATAACTTCAAGCTCCTGATGCAGAAACAAAAGTTCAAATTTTAACAAAACCTCTTTATTTCTAGATTATTATGAATATTTTGTTGTATTCATACATTTTTCTTAGCCGTCGTTACAATGATAATATAAAAATTCTAATTCCAATGTTTTGATACTGACGAAATTCAAATTAAATTTTCATATTTTTTCACATTTAATGTTATTTATTTTACTTTTTGGTAGATTTTTCTAATCCTGCAAATGACCATTTAAACTTCGCTTCCCTTGCGACGACATCTGTTTCTCCCTTAAAAACTCCCTTATTACTAAAATATTTATATTTAATTTTAAAATTTCACACCAAATAGTTACTCATATGAAAGTACAACAAATGCCATCTCATCGTCAAATAACACTTTTTTAGATTAACTATATATTGTATGTTTGCTAACAGCATCTAAGCGCTATTTGTGATAAAACATGGTAATTGGTAACCAGAATATTTGATTATACTCTAGAACTAGCAAATCCTAACTGATAAGTCAAAGGGACCTAAATCTGACAATCTCACAGATTTAACATAAATCTCACAAGGATGACGTAACATCAACAAGGCCCGAGTGAGTGGTTCAAATCCTTTACAAAAGATGTACCTATCATTAAATTTACTGAAGCTCACACTAAACAGACAATAGTAAAACACATTTTCCACTCCGTTAAGAACGAATAAGGAAACCATGCGCGTTTGTATATTTATTAAAATGTAAAGTTTTAAATAGGAATGAAAACATCTTTTTTCTAAAAAAATTATTTAAATAACATGTTTCACCTTACTAAGGCATTATCAAACGACATACGATAAGACGTCGATGCGAATTAATTATTTAATATAACATTGTACAATCGGGTGGTGGTCTAGGGGATAGAACGCTTGGCTCCTGATCCAGGGGATTTGGGTTCAAGCCTGGACACGACCAGATTCCTTCTTCATAATAATGAGCTATTTTCTGCTCACATTAAAGATTGTAAAACTAAATTCTAATATCTTAAATTGTTCAAAAAACAGTCTATCAACAGAAAATTCATTTGAAAATTTTGACAATTGGAAATAATAAAAATAAAAATTTTCTACAAATACAATAATTGTGACTCTTAAATACGCATTAGTATTTTTTATTTTATTTTATACAAATTTATTATCTAGTATAAAAAGACTTCAAATGTTTTTATTTAGGGTTACATACAGCGATTTTAACACATATATAACAAAAACACACAGAAGCAATAAAGTAAGGCCATTTCATAGAATATAAATTAATAGAATAATTGACAGTCGATACAAATAAAATATTTAAGGAAGCATGTTTGAATGAATTATTAATAAAAAATTGGGAATGTAACCATATGACCTCATTTTCGCCGAAAGATTGCTCCGTTAATTTTTTTAATTGCGCTCATCAACTTCAATATCACCAAAATGTTTATTAAAGTTGTCGCAAATCCGGTATATTGGCGCGCTCTGAGCGTAGTTAGTACGATAAGCGAGAATGTATAAAACTTGGCTCACGGTGAGTCTTGTGCAAGATATAGAGGTATTGACTGTCAGTTTGATGATGTTAATCTGAACATTGACACACTTAAAATATGTAAAAAAAACAAACAAACAAACCATCACGCCGTTTCTTCGGAGAATGGACCGCCACACTACTCTATCCTGCAACACTTCTCTAGTTTCTTCGAGAAGTGTTGCAGGTTGTTGACTTCGCCCGTATCAGTTTTGTGCTCACTCCGTATTCGGACAAGATTGACAACAGTTTATCTCTGTTCACTCGAGCATAGCCTTTTTCTAATCGATGAACGCACAGAAAAGCTTACGCCTTTTGACCATATACTTCTCTGCAAGCGTTCAAAGTGCAAAAATCTGATCTATACATCCACTTTCGGTCATAAATGCGCCTTGTGCATCCCACACTCTTTTAGTCGTCGTATTTTTTACTCTTTCTATCAAAATTCGACCGATGAGTTTACCATTGGCGCTTAACAGATTTATTTCCCGGTGATTTCCACAGTCCATACGAGACCCCTTTCCCTTATATAGAGGCATGATAACAGCCCTCCTCCAGTCGAGCGGCGTATAGTCTTCAGATGTATCTTTTATTGAAATGTCATTTGACTTTTTATTTATTATTGCTTGATGAATAGTTATTCCTAATATTATATTGCCTAGCTTGCCATTACAATGTCTTTATCAATTAGTCATTCTCATTTCTTGTTATATAATAAAACTCCCAAAAATATTGAATTGATTAGAGTTCTAAATATTGTACAATTAATAAGTATCTCGAAACATATTGTAGATTCTAAAGCTCTCACAAAATAAAATGCCTTTTTATTTAAATTTTCAATATCAATTTTCGGAATTAGTTTAATAAATTAAAATGTCTATTGTGGTTGCGTGTTGGCTAGTCACGCCGCGTGGCGAAAAAGACAGAATTATATACCGCCATGTCACATCACCGTTATATCTCACCTCGTCAATGAAAGAGATTTTTTTTTCTTAAAATTTACGTTGGAAATGTCGGCTCCTGGAAAATTAATGTTTATGCGTCTTTGTTAAAAAAAATCATTTTCTTTTGATGGTCTGAAACTAAGTTCGTGTCACTAACAGTTTTTTTTTCATCCATTAGTTTTGCTTCTGTGAATAAATTAAATATTTTTTGTAAATACGAGTCATGTTTTTTTCAAGAACTAAGCCGTTTTTCCTTTTCTCAAGAAGAAATACTTACTAAACGAAAAATCCGAGTGGTGGTCTAGGGGACAGAATACTTGGCTTCTAATCAAGGGGAATTAAGTTTAATCCTGAACTCGTTCACGTTCCTTCGTTATAATAATAAGCTATAATATTATTTCTGCTCATATAGAAATTATAAAATTAATTCTGATACCACAGATTACAATCTTTGGTGTTAGTTTTTTTTTTTAAATAGAAAATAAAAACAAATGTTTTCATTTACACATCAATTCTTAAATAGAAACGTCATATATATTTCACCAACTGATATTACATAAAATAATAATACACTTTTAATAATTGTATCTAAACCAATTTATTCGTAAACAGCAACCAGTTTCGGTCCCGCTGGAACTTCGTCAGGGTGAGAGAATAAACTAAACATGACATGTTTAGTTTATTCTTTCACCCTGACGAAGCTTCGGAGGGAGCGAAACCGGTTGATGTTAACAAATAAAGTTTAAATATAAATGTTACAAGTGTATTATTGATTATAACATGTTCACACGTCAATAGTTTCAAAATATTCGAATATCACAATGTTTTACACTGATAAAATATTTATAGATCAGCGGTTTTCAAATTTTTTCGGCGACGGAACCCTTTTGAAACACTAAATAATTTACGGGGCCCAAAAATAAGCAAAACCTGATTTCATGTTCAATATTTTATTATAATCATTTAATGAAAGTCATACAAGAATCGAGTAGCCATACCTGCTCGTACAATAAAAAAATTGTTTGTGGTATTTAATCGTAGCGTAATTGTTAATTTATTATGTTATACAAGCAAAAAATATTATTTCACGTAACGAGGCTGATGTCTGATTCAAATACTTTTTTTTCCAGAAAGCATATGCCTCCGAGTCCTCGAAGTGGTGGTCCCTGGCTACAGGGTGCGCGGGGAGTCCGCCTTGCTCGAGTGTCAGTACGAGCTACAGGGAGACACCCTGTACTCCGTCAAGTGGTACAAAGACAACGAGGAGTTCTACCGCTTTATGCCCAAGTTCTCCCCGCCGCAGCACAGCTACAAAATAGAAGGAATCAAGATTGATGTAAGTTAAAAAAATAATTAATTATCACAGAATTATATCTTTAACTAAGAGCCATAAAGTCTTCTATGATTTTTTTAGCAGTAATGAGTTATAATGGTCATATCAGATTTTCCTGGTTTGAATACGTCCAGAGCAATTTTTCTGCATCGTTTCAATGGCAAGCTAGTTTTGTGAGAATGGTCATAAAAGCATCATAGCTCTCCTATTCTCATGGCCTTTGTGGTAGAATGTTTAACTGACTTGTATCGTTTCCAGGGGCGTCAGGTGTTAAAATAACAGCATACGCGGAGGCACCTTCCTTGCATAATAAATCCTTTTACTTCTTCTTTAAATAGTTTTGACGATCTGTGTCACAGAATCATGTCTCGTGGGATGATGAGGTCCAGCTGTCCCTCCATCTCTTAGGCGGTCATGCAGGTGGGCGGTGTCCAGACAGGATTTCAAAGCGGCTGTTATGTGAAACTGTCACCATTCATTCGGGCTACATGGTCCCTCCAATATCTTCTTCTTGATCTGCTCCACCGCACGATATCTTCTATTTCAAACGTTTTTGTTATGTCTGCGTTGCGGACACGATCTCGGAGAGTTTTTCCAGTAATTGATCTTAGGACCTTCATCTCAGATGTTCTTAATAGACCCTTGGTTCGCACAGTTCGCACAATAATTCTCGTAAATCCACGGCAATATTTATCTATATAACGGTTACTTCTTGCTATAATACGAGTTTACATTATATCATACTTAAATGTTTAAATTTATACAATACTGTTCCGCCAACCCATGCTGACATCATCGGGTGTTTTTGTAATTTTAAATATATTAAAATAAACTATCTAACTAAAACGATGAGTAGTTTGTTACACCTCATGATACCAACATAGGTTGGCGAAACAGCTGTCGCGGCAAGTTCATTTAAATAAATTGTGATAAATAATGTTAATGTTTTAAATTTAAACATTTAATAATATTAAAGTATCACATTGTATCCGCCAAACAATGGATTATAATATATATAATGTATCCTGGATATACTATAATATACTGGATACTGTCTCAATGCTAAGATAATATGTACATAAATCTGTTCAGACAAAATTTCACTGAAGATTTTATGGCTCTCGGGTCCAGATATAAATGTTTGTAAGATACATAAAATATAATACAATAAATAAAATTATTACAACAGTCTGCGGATCCTGTTTTGAGCAGGATAATCTTAAATTGAACATGTTGTTGCAGCATCATATGTCAGATGATAAAAGGGTAATGATCAAAGGAGTAACTCTGAAATCTTCCGGCCTTTACAAGTGTGAGGTCTCGGCTGAGGCGCCGGGCTTCTCCTCGGCCAGTGGCGAGGGTCGAATGGAGGTGGTATGTAAGTAAATTCGATATAATTGTCATTCCTGATTTACAAATTATCCCATGTCTATTTTTCTAATCATCTACAAATTTCGATACAGGCTGTATCTATATTCGCTAGTTTCAATCCATGGAATTGGTGTGCGGCAAACTGTAAGGTTTTTGCCATATTGTGCCTTTAAATGTGGTTATTTTTCCGTTGCTTTTTACGTGAATTTATCTATATTAGGTGTTAAATAAAATTCACTAAAATTATATTTGTTATAATTATTATTATTATTATGTTGAATCGCTCTTAACATCATAACAGCATGAGCCAAATCGATGTAAAGTATATTATAGCTATCATAGTGATTCTCGTGACATGTGATACGATATTAATCTATAGCCATTTTATTGTCACGTGAATTCTACGCCAGACCAAAGGCAGTGTGACAATCACACTGCCCTCGCCGGGAATCGAACCCGGAACCTTCGGAGTGGCAGTCAATGCACTTACCACTCGGCCATGAAGGTCGTCGTGCAAACATCATCGTGCATTTAGCTTAATTTGTATTTTATAGAATATATATTTATAATTTAATAGAATATATATTTATTTTAATTATATTATATTTGCAATGTTGTAATTAAAAGGATCCCTTAGATAGTTTGGACATATGGAACGAATAGATGAGAGTAGAGTGGTTAAAAAGTTGTACACAAACAGCCTGAGTGGAAAAAGAAGCCGAGGTCGACCGAGAAAAACATGCCATGACCAAATTAATCAATTACTAAAATGCGGCCACATTCGAAGTCGGAATAATCGACGCGCGTGCATGGTACGATGTATGAATGTAGAGGAAGCCCGAGAGGTATGCCAGGACAGAGCATTGTGGCGATCCATCCTCTTTGCCTACCCCTCCGGGGATATGACGTGATGGTTAGTTTTTGTAATATTTCATAAGAAAATCAAATATTGTACATTTATCTCATATTTGAAATACTATTGATGGAATACTTAATTAAATATTTATTTGCTAAAAATCTTTCATCGTATTTCATTATTTATTTATTGAAATCAGACAATGAAATAAAATGATATACCATAATACTGGAAAAAATAACCCTAGTATATAAATTTGGTATTTTCAAATCAAAAAAGAATTATATTTAGAGATTGAATACAAAAAACAATTACTTAGTCTTATGCCAAATCAAATGTTAATTATAATATAAATTCAGAGTACTCTTCTTAGTTTATATCAGAGTACCCATTTAATAAACTATTTTATTCTGATATAAATGCAACATTTTCTTAATACTTTAAGGTAGCTATTTTTTTAGAAATAAATAACACTGTAAAATGTCGTTGCTTTGTATACAAGAGGCTATGGTTTGGACTTAAGGAACGAATGAAAAGGTGAAAAATATAAATTGTAAATGGAAAAAGAAGATGGACGGTCATGGAAAACATGGCAAAACCTTATTGATCAATTACTTAAAGATGGGCATATTAGAATTTGAATAAATCGTATGAATATAAAGCATGAGTTCCCAACGGAGGCCATTCCGCCCCCCAGTGAGTGCTAGAGCTTTCCAGGGGGCCGAATATACTCGTATATGTTTATATATAATTATCAAAATCTTCCAAATTGACTTTTCATGAATGCATAATTTATCTATAAACTGCTAAATTAAAAAACTTTGTTTTATTTATTCTAACACCTGATGATGTCAACATAGGTTGACGAAACAGCTGTCGCGAAAAATAAAAATACAATTGTGATACATAAAATAAGTATCGTTGTGTTTCAGCCAAAACAATGGACTATATAATTTATCTAATTACCTAAATTGCATAAGTTATTTATTTGATCGTGCTACGTTTTCCTCGTTCCTAACTTTCGTTATTTTATTCATAACACTGTCATTCGCACTGCGTTCACTTCTTATATTTTATTCGACATTCTATCATTAAAATAATAAGTAACAATATTGAAGTATTCATTAAAACTAGTAAAATCAGAAAAGGGTTGGGAAAAGAAAGGTGGCAATCCATCCTCTTTGTTTACCTCCGCGATGTGGATACATTGTATATTAATATTCTTAAAAATAATTTTGATATTACAATCACGATCAAATTTAATCAATCGATGTTTTGTACGAAATAAGTAAATAAGAATTTCCAAATGCTAAAAAGTTTGTATTTTCTGAATAAACAAGAACGTGTATGCTCGAGCCTCTGTCGCGAACATTCAAAGTAAAACAAAAGAAAACCTTTTTCAGATTACTTTATTGTGGAGAAAAGTTAACAAAGGTAGTGTTCTGTGTACTCAATGTACCCACACGGTGATGTGTGTACCCTGACACACGGATGCTGCCACTGTCGGTAGGTCTATGTGGGTAATTTGTTTAACTTTGAGGTACTCGACTGAGACACAAAAAGTGTTTTAGTTCGCATAAAAACTTTAAAAGGATTTTAGTTTACTGAATTAGTTTCATGTTGTTTTACTAGTTCTCTTGTCGATGCTATCGGATTTTTATTATTTTATTCCTTGTTACCTTTGCGTAGTTATAAAACAATGTTTTCATTCATTTAAAACAAAAAACAAATTCTGTTTTAAGTTCCAAACTTCACTTTTTTTTACTTCATGTCTTTCGCACTTATGTTACATATAATAACACTTCTAGAAAACATACGCTTTCATTCGTATTGATATTTTTATATGGAATTTTACGTTATTGTTCAAGTAACAACAGATTAATTTAAGATATTAAATATATATTTAAACTATACTTCCTATGTTATTAGATTTCAAATTCATTAACAGGTTTTACTCTTACATTGTATGTAACAAAGTATAGTATGATAAAGGTTACATAATATATATTATATTAATATTATATAATATTTGCAAGCCTAGAAAAAATGAGTTTATTTTCAACAGGCAACCATTCAATATAACACGAGGATTTCATAATGTGCAATACGTTTTCGATTTTCAGATTTACCAAAAGACGGCCCATTTATAACGGGGACCGACAAGGAATACCAAATTGGAGAAACCCTAAATTTGAATTGCACATCGGGAAAATCATTCCCTGCTTCGATCCTCCATTGGTACGTCAATGACGAAAAGGTTGGTAATGTTTTTTTTCTATTTTAATTTTTTTTTTAATAAAGATACCTTCAAAAACCTAACCACCTGAGACACCAAACCTAACCATCTCTTGCTGCTTGGGTTTTCATCTTTAACCATTTTTGCAATTCTTGTATTCTCTATGCGGTCCACGTGGTCTCTCCAAAAGCGCATTCTGCTTCTTCCCCATCTCACTATGTCCTTAACACCGCAGACAGACCTTATCGTTTCATTTCTGATCCGATCTCTGAGGGTTTTGCCTGCGATGGAGAGTAGGGTTCGCATTTCTGGTACTCTAAAAAGGTTCTTAGTTATATTGGTATTGGCTCTAACTTCTATTCCATACGTCATGATAGGGCGAACGCATGCCTTGTATATCTTGACTTTACTTTCGGTTAGCATGTATTTGTTGCTCCATATGGTGTCGCGCTAGCAGCCAGCGATGGCTGTGCTTTGATGGTTTGTGCTCGCACCTCGTCATATAGGTCACTGTTGCTATCGATCTCTATGCCTAGGTAAGTGAATCGCATGAATTGCTCAATAGGTGTGTTATCAATGATCAGCTAACATCTGAGAGGCTCTTTTGATATTGTTAAGCACTTCGTTTCACTAATAGAAATCGTCATGTTTTATTTTTTAGATGTGAGGTGGAATTTGTAGAGCATTCTCTGAAGGTCATCTTCATTCTCTGCTAGTATTGCAGCGTCGTTAGCATAGCCTACTATAATGATAACATTTTTTCCCATTCTGTAACCTAGGTCCAGTAAAGACACCTCTTCTATTATTTTATCCATAATAATGTTAAATAAAAAAGGACTGAGACTCTCTCCCTGTTTTATGCCAGTTATAGTGGGTATTTTCTTTGTTTAATCTCCGCCTGTTCTGATCCGCGTTTTTCCATTGCTATTCATGCTGTGGATAGTTTTGATCATTGATGAAGAGATATTGTATTCTTTGATCATTGATGAAGAGATATTGTATTCTTTGATCATTGATGAAGATATATTGTATTCAAACAAAAAAACACGTATCTTAATATATGGTATTAAAAATTGAGAGAGAAATATCATATAATAATAAATAATATCTGTACAGATAGTGGACCCACAATCGCTTGTGGACCTAGGCGTATCGCGGCACCAGCACGGCCTGGAGTCCAGCTCGCTAGGGTTGGCCCTGCGAGTGCGGGGTCGCCACCTCGCTGGCGGGCTGCGGGCACGCTGTGTGGCGAGCGCTCCCTGGCCCGCCCACTCCGCGCTGCCTGGCGCGGCCCCGCTCACCGATAACAGGGAAGCGCTTGTACTAGGTGAAGTAAACATATTCAATACATCATGTCCCTTATTTCCTCAGTCTTAGACCAGTGGTCGCCAAACGCAAATATTATGTACCGATCAAGATTTTTTGTATACAATAGGTCATTTGAACCCGATTCTTCTTATTCTTCTTCTTCCTCAGCCTATTCCCGTCCACTCCTGAACAAAGGCCTCCTCCATTCGCTTCCATGTCACTCTGTCCTGTTCAGACTGCATTCAGGTTATTCCGACGTGTCTGTTCAGATCATCCTTCCACCGTAATTGCGGTCACCCTGCACTTCTCTTTGCCGTCCACGGTCTCCAAGTCAGCAGTCTTCTTGTCCACTTTTCATCTGAGCTTCTGGCTACGTGACCTGCCCATTGCCATTTTAGAGTCGCCACCCGGTGGAAGATGTCAGTGACCTTTGTTTTTTTTCTCACCGTATCGTTCCTGACTCTGTCTCATAGGCTTATTCCTAACATGTGTTTTCGATGAGCATATTTACCAATATGATATTTTTATAAATAAGTGATTTGTAATATTTTGAAACTCGTTTAGTGTGCATAAAAATATTTATTTATAAAAGAGTCGTGCGATATGATCGCGTTTCAGATATATGTATTTTTTATTACTAGCTCTCCCGTATAATTACGTATGTACACGTGTATTCCACAAAAGAATAAAGATTTTTCAGCAAATTTCCTCATGCAGAATCGTAAAGCTTTAAATATTTGCGAGTATTTTTTAATTATTGTGTATTTTCCTTCACAGTGAAAAGCGGTTCCGTCAGCACCCGCTACCATTTCATTATTTGGGTTCCCCCGCTCCTCCTCGTCTCCCTCTCGCTCGGCCTGGATCTGGACTTTGACACGTGACTAGCATAAGCTCAACACTCAAATCTGGCTGTGTTTCATTTTTTATAGTTTTATTATTGAATTGTCATTCCTTAATTACCAACAACCTCCATTCGATTTCACTAGTCTTGACATTTTGCAACAGGTGGAAGGAATTGTATTTATTTCTCATTCTAGTTTTTCGCTGTAAACTCAAATCCTGATATCAAATTCTTTATTTTCTTCTCTTTTAAAACACACTATAAAATCAATGTTTTGTTCTCTTTATATAATATAGATGAATTTAAATTATCACATTTCTTTTATCTTAGGTTTACATATGAATTAAATCGTTTAACTATTTTTTCTCAATTTCTTCTTCATCTCTTATTTATTTATATTTCGTATGTCCCTATTTATTTTCTATAACGCTATAATTTTATGAATAATCTTCTCATCTGATTTCAGTATCTGTGTACGTAATAAAATCCGCTGAGTAAAGCTATTTTTAAATACTATTATATTATATAAAAATGTACATATCAATGTTACAAATGACTCCGAATCATGGAACTTGTTTGAATAAGATGAAAAAATATTATAGTTGTACTGTTATGTATACCCTTTTGATGTAAAATAAATTTTCTTTCAAAGAGAAGTGTTGCATTTTTTTATTATCCATTATTATTTTTTTGAAAAAAATAAAAAAAATATCATGCATTCAGATGCGCATTACGTAAAAACATTTGTCACCAGAAAAGACCCACAAAGTACACAATAAAGTGGTTCTAATAAAATACTTTCAAATCTTAGCTACCATGTTGGAGATACTACAGATCAGTGATTCTTAAAATGTTTAATGTTGCGAACCCCTAAAAGCCTAGAAATGAAGTAATAAACTACTGTTAATCCTTCAATATTTTCTACGTTTATCTTATCGAAATTCTGTTATGGTGACGTATTGGAAAACCATGAAAATCTATTTACGTGAATTGAAAACTGGGATTTCAAAACGATGATTTCTCAAAAGATAGGTTTTCAATATTTTTGAATAAATTCTGTTGCAGTTTCCAAATTTCCTATGAGAAAAGTATAACCAACTCATGAAAATAGCATCTGCAAAAAACTTACAAACAATATTTTTTATCAGGTTTTGGCTTACACGACTTTATGAATATGGAGCATAGTAACTGATGTTTTAAAAAAAAGAGCCCATTCACCACTTCTCACTTATACGAAAAAGATTTATCGTTTATGAAAACTTTTAAAAGTTAATGCAGAAATAGTCTATTTTGGAAAATAATTTACTAATATGTGATTGCAATCGATCCACACATTGAAACATTTTTAATGAATAACAATTCTAACCGACAAAAATTAAAATTAAACATTTCAAATAACATTAGATATTGTTTATTAAACTAGGTTTTCATTACCTGATTAGGTATAGGTATATGAAACCAGAGAGCATGTCTTAATAGAAGAGCTGGGATTAATCTGGGCAGCGTTCAACAATCTTGGCCACATTTTAAAGAATCCGAAATTATCCATCAACTTGAAAAGGATAGTATTGAACACCTGTTCCTATTCACTTTTGGTATTGAGACAGTAGCAATTTTATATTAAAAGTGTTAACAAGCTGTGAGTCAAGCAGTTGGGTATCAGAGTCAGAAATTAGGACATACTAGAACAAATCAGGACAAATTCTCCGAAGTCATCAAGTTAGCTGCATCCTTAAGTGACGATGCTAGGGATACGTCGCTCGTGACCCAGATGAAAAGTGGACAAGGCGACTTCTGTGCTGATACCCGAAGACGACACATCGTGGAATTGGGGGCCCACAGTTGTGTTGACGCAACGATATCCGGAAAAGTGCGGGAAGTATCATGATTCAGATGGCTCAGGATAGAAGGGAGTGGAAAAAACAAGAGGAGGCCTACGTCCAGAAGTGGATGGCCACAACAGGCTGAAGAAGAAGGAGAGTATATGGAACACTTGAATTTTTCCATCTATGTATCTTATTCTTTTAATAGAATGCGACTTCTCTTATACCTCATTCTTACCTCCGGAGGCTCATGACCCCCAGATTGAAAAACAATGCTTTCGATAATAAGTCCGAGAATGGATTGATCCACATTTCCACACAATCAAACCAACTTTTATCAAAAGGTAATGATAACTTTAAATATGTTCCTATTAAGTGTTAAAAACTTTATTGAAACTAAATCAAATTATTTACAGTGCTTCTTCTTCGATTTAATTTTATGCTTGCGTATCCCTAAATATCGTGTTTTAAGCGATAGTAATTAAATTTTAATGCGTAAAGGATTGAACGTGTTTATTTTTAAGCGTGGTAACGAATATGCCATCTACATTTATTCGGAATAAAAAGGAAATACTTATGCTTTGAATAATTTGCAGAGAACTATTTAGTTTCCTCGTCACGTCCGTAAAACTCGGCTAGAGCAGGACATGTCTGGCATCCTCATTGAACTAATTATTTTAATTAATATTTGACGTTGTTAGCACTACCATTAATGAAATTATGAAATAATTACAAAGAGGACTTAAAGATTTCAATTGAATTGAATCCCGCTGTACGAGAAAACACTTTTTTTATAAAAACAGTGCGAATAATTATCTACTGATATGTAAAACAACGTTTGATGACGGTTCAAACAAAGTGTTTGTGTTTCAATGCCACGCTTCCTAATTGGGTATTATTCGGAATTTTAGAATGTAATTAAAACAGAAATATCCGAAAATACAATAACGCGAGAGTTGTCAAAGAAAATTAATAATGTCGTTTTCATTGTTATTTTATTGTTCTCCTTTGTCCGCCAAGTATTTTATATGCGAGTTAGGTATTTTATTGTTACACGGAAACAATTTTACCTTTAAAATAAAATGCTTATCTCAAAGGTGAAAAAGCGGAGCATTATTTTACAAACGGAACAATTTTCATGTTAAAATTATTTTTTGGTAAACACATTCGAATGGACAAGTACCTAGCGGCATATATGTGTGTATACAGGATTAAAAAGCAAACCTCCACAAGTCAACAAGATCCTTTTCACACATGCGTCAGTATGCGCACATACCGACCGGAGAGTCAAACTTCAATTCCCTTTTACAGTAACATAAAAAGTCAATTTAGAAATCCTTTGTCGATTTTGCAATATTTATATCCATTCCCTTAGTAATGCTTCCGATCAAAGTTTTATCCTTCCTTTTTGTCCCCACTTAACATTTCTAGTGGATATTAAATGCCCTCTTTAATGGGGAGGGTGGCGACCCTTATCCGCTGCTAGCATCACGGTAGCGACTATTTCCCGGACAGAGTACACCGGCCGGCGGGATAGGACGCTGGCCGCTGTCCGGCAGCCCTCTCCGCCGTGCCTAGCCGTCCAGGTGATACGAATATTTGTGATTCTGTTTAACCCGGCGGTCGTGGGTTGTTCTTCGAATATTTACACAAAATTCGAAATTACTTTGCAACCCGCAAACTTTGTTCAAGTGTTTTTCATGTGATATAACAAATCTATACATTAAAGAAAAAAAACATTTATCGCTCAAAGAAATTTCCGTGATCAAAAATGTACTAATGGAACAAACATCAAATAAATAAAAGCATATATTATACAGGAGTTCTACATAGCCGTTACATAAAATTAAATTCATAACCATATTCAGAATTTAGTACTACAAATATCATTATACGAACATATACAACAAGCTCCCAAATGAAACGAAATGGCTTTTCTTTGAATTTTTTTAAATCTATAAAAGAGAAGAATTATGCGTAATAAATAAATGTAAATATGATAATGCCTGTTGGGGAAAGACTTCGACAGGAATGAGAAGAGTTAAGGACCTGTTCCGTAGAGCAGGACAGAGATGTTTTCGCTGCTGTGATTGCAAACGGCCCTGGCTGCTGCGATTGACAAAAATGTGTCAGACCGAGAGGCACTTTGTCCCCAAAACTGTTCACCAATGTACTGGGATACATGTTCAAGACACTGGACTGGACGAACCACGCACGGATTAAACATAAACGGAGAATATTTGTTTCACTTGAGATTCGCTGATGACATAATTCTGTTGTCGGAGTCTCAATCATCTAAAAAAATTGGCCTTTAAATTAATATGACAAAGACAAAAATATTGACTAACACACAAATTAAAGACATTTAAATCCATAATAAAAATATAGAAGTGGTATATGACAAGTACCTTGGTCATCTGTTGGCTTTTGGAAGAGGGAGTCAAGTCAAGGAGATTGATAGGAGAATACAGCTCGGTTGGTCTGCATTCGGAGGGCTGGACAACATCTTCAAGTCGGACATGCCACAAAATTGAAACAAAATGCTAGACCAGTTTGTGTTACCTGTGATGATCTATGACTGCGAGACATGGACGTTAACTAAAGAAGCAATCCACAAAATCAAAGTTGCATAACGGACCATCCATGTTGGGTATCTCACTTACAGACCATATACCCAACGTGGAGATTAGAAGACGCACCAGGGTCACCGATGTAGAGATACGCATTGCGAGGATGAAGTGGCAGTGGGCTGTTCATGTGCATCGACGGGATAATGGAAGTTGGAGCCAGAGGCTTACTGAATGGAGGCCAAGGTTGGGCCGGAGAAATGTCGGGAGACAGCCAACCAGGTGGAGTGATGATATTGTGCGGACGGCGGGAAGGGCCTGGAGAACAGTGGCGAGAGACCGAGAGGGATGGCGTGGGGATGGAGAGACTTACGTCCAACAGTGGATGGAGACCAGCTTAAGAAGATATAAAATATGTATTTTCAAATGTATGTTTTTTTCAAAATTACAATTTTATCGTTTTTTTATAAGTCTTTCGTTATTTAATAAATAATACGAATAAAAACGTCAGTTTTCTAGAAGTTTTATTAAATTTTATGAGAATGACATATTTCGCCCTTCTATAGCATTATCAAATGTGAGGATACTTCTTGTTGAGTTTTTATTATAATACATATTTACACCTGAAGTGGAGGTATCTTCCGAAACATGTCATGTTTTTTTTACCTTTTTGTGGATTATAAACAACGTTATTTTCAATTTTCAAGTGTATTACTATGGAATGCCACAGTGTTGATGCCTTAGCTTTCAATAAATTGAAAAATAATCATTTGATGTGTATTAATTCTGGTGAAGGTTGCGATCAGAAGCGTGGGTTCTTACTTACGCATATAATAATATTATTATCTTTGAAATACAGATTTATACAGAAACAATAAAATCTTTGGCCCCAAGCTATCACTGTTGTAAAGATGAGCACAACCCCCAGGCGCCTAACGTGAGTACAGCCGCAACCAGCGTAACACCTCAACAAGCTTAAACACAAAGATTATGAAATGTTTACTTCAATTTGGATTAATCTAATAATTTTACTGAAATCAATTGATGGTAGTACGTTTTAAATAATAATTCTGGGAGATGGTGCGAGGGTTAGTTATGATTTATTATTATTTTATTACTGTAATATAAACATAAGGAATGAACATTTTGAAATGGTATATTTTTTTCATTAAACATTTTACGTTAAATAAACTCGTATTACGAGTAATAGAACGAACCGCGTTTGGATGTATTCCCTATAATGTATGCTCCTTTACCATGTTATGTATATCTATTGGAGATAACCTCAAATACTCAATGTCAAATTGTATTAATTTCTATTTGCATTAAATTCTCAGGTGCTTGAATTCATATCAGATAACATAAAATAAACCTCTCTGAGACATTTGTCATCTGATTTTAACTTTAAGGAGACGTGTATTACTTTTTGCAGCGACAATTTTATTTCTGCGTATTCCGAAACGATTTTTTAAAACAGCCGGCAAAGGTGTTTGGAACCAACATATTTTAATTGAATTACACATTTTATGATGAAATATGAAGAAGTCGGCAAAACTTTTCATCAGAAATCGTATAATTTGACGATTTTTTGGAAATTCGAAAGAACCATTTATCAGAGGGAAATATCGGTCACACTAAAATCTTCAAAGCAAAACGGGTGTGGAGCTGAAGAATCATTACGGCGTGATTTATGTGTCTTGTAAGCCGTTAGACTTGTGGCGGCTCTCCTCTCGCCTACTATGTATGATAATTTCCTCATATTTTATATTTAATATATACATTCGACGCCTTAAACTTGGAGACGCCTTTTTGTCTCAGTCCCGGGAATTTTGATAAAATGCTCGAAACATTTTCACCTCCAGCGCTTGAGATGCTAATCCCCTAACGCGTGAACGTTTATAGTTTCTAGTTAAATGAAAAACTTTGTTACCTGTTTTTATTAAAATATTCCTTCGGGAATTTTAGGAGTTTCTTATTTCAAAGCTGTTAGGAAAGGGGGGATTTTGAACGAAAAGCCATAATATGATGCTACGCGATACAGTACGCGAAGATTTTAACTTGTTATAAATACTTTTTTTACGAGGCATATCTAGAAAGTAAGTTTACTGAGACTCTCGCGACCGGATGGATTTTTTTTTCGATTTTATTTTTTAGGTTGCACACTACACGCCTGAAACCAAAAGGCAGTCTCAACAGTGGCATCACACCTCTTCACCCTCCACCAAAAAGTTCAAAATCACAATTTTAGCCAAGAAAATTTTGGCATCCGTGTTTTAGAACGGTCGAGGCATAATTTCAATTGAATATATGCCTCAAGGGGAGACCATAAATTCTGAAAAATACTGTGAGACATTAAAATAAAAAAATAATAATAAAAATTGCGGAGGGCAATTCAGAACAAGAGGAGAGGCATGCTGACAATGGGAGTATGCCTGCTGCACGACAATGCCAGAAGGAACTACTCGCCTCATTTAAATGGGATGTCCTGAACCATCCTGCGCATTCCCCTGATCTAGCACCATCAGATTACTATCTCTTTACCTCCTTGAAGCTGCACATGGGTGGAAAAGGGTTTTCAACCGACGAGGAGGTAAAGGAGGAGGTGGAGAAGTGGACGAATGGGTTGGCGGGAAACTACGAGTACTTCGGAGGACGGCATCAAAAAGTTGATATCCCGCTTCACCACCTGCATTGAGAGGAATGGCGATTATGTCGAAAAATAGCTTACATATGTACTACGGTTACCATGTATTTTTTTTGTTTAAATAAAAAAAATTGTAAACTACAAAAAATCAGTACACTTACTTTCTGGAGATGCCTCGTATATTCACGAAACAATAGTGATTACTCACACCTATGAAACACTAATGAAACTCAGTACAATTGACAAATATCAATATAGCACAATTGATTGTCCATGAAAATGACAAATACAAATCAAAATAAATACGTGAGTTTTTTAGATATAATTTAAGTCTGTTGCTCACAAAACCGATTGTGTGGATATATAAATGGGTTTTTCCAATCCATGTAATGGGCAATATTGAAGGATGACGTGGTACTTGCAGAAGGCAAAGATGTTAGCTGTGCAACATTAGAGACTATACTGGAATAAGAAGCATGGAAGAGTAATTCCGGGAGGCGTAAGACAGAGAAGCCTTTGTAGAAGTGATGGTTATTGCAGGAAATCTGATATGGCATAGAGTAAGTCAAAGATAATGTATATGACAATGCTCCGACGATTGTCAATAACGTAATTTATTAAATAATGATTGTGGTTTATTAATTGCTGTTTCATGAACAATGTTGTAGAACTCCATAATAAGTAGTCTTATTTAATTATACTAAGTAAGTACAGCGTACTATTTCATATATAATATAACAAACTTTTCATTACTTTAATTAAATATTATTAACTATGGAGGAGGGCACTGCATACTCCTCATTCACTACTGGATTAAATACTCAATAAAATAAAATAATAACACAATAAAGTACGTTAAGAAGACAAATACTCTTGGAGAGTATCTTGTATTCCTAATGTCGAACCATCTCTCATGCGTTCCTAGTATATATATATATATATTGATTATATTTTACCTGTTCTCAATAGATGCCTTAAACTATAATAATTGTTTGTAATATCTTTTGAGAAAATAAACTGATTTGATTTGATTTGAAAATAAATGTTAGCAAGTTTATAAAATAAATGAAATACGAATAAAAAATATAATAACAAGTATTGTTTTTTTCAACAAAGCACGTTTTTTACCATTTCTATTTTGAGATTACTTTTCTCTCAAAGCTCGTAAGTTATGTATTACTAACCCAAACAAAGAAATAAAATTCCGTATTCTCCAAAGATAATCATTTTCTGCAAACTTATTAATTTTAGAAAAACTTCAATTAAATTCAATTCACAATGTGTATAACTTCAAATCGAACCGGATTTCAATTGCTACTGTTGTGAGTCTTGAGGTCCAGACTTATAGACTGTTGCTTCATGAAAATTTCACGCAAGCATTCCATTGTTGAGGAACTTCGACGCCAAGTTGGATATAATTTGTGGTCGGCTGCCCCCCCCCCTCCTCCTTCCGCACCCCGCACCCCGTGCCGGCCAACACCCAGTCTTAAGGAGTAACTTGCTAACCATTCAATTACCTTAAACCTAAAATCGACTTAAACCAGAATATTGAACCAGGATTTTAGCTCGAAATTTTCAACAGTCTCATATAATTTAACATTATGTAATGCTCCTTTACAGCTTTTAGCAAACATTATTACAAATGTTTAACTACTCTCATTTAGAATAAAAATTAAATACAAAGGTGTTTTTAAAGAACTTCATCCACGTTAAAGGTGAAAGATACGGTACAAAGACCACGTAGACTAATGCGGAAAGGTATAAAGGCCATGTAATAAGTCGACTTTCGTGGCCGAGTGGTAAGTGCATTGACTGCCACCCCGAAAGTTCCGGGTCCGATTCCCGGCGAGGGCAGTGTGATTGTCACACTGTCTTTGGTCTGGTGTAGAATTTACGTGACAACAAAATAGCGATAGATTAGCTACCTATCACATGTCACAAGAATCACAATGATAGCTATAATACCCTTTACATCGATTTGGCTCATGCTGTCATGATGTAAAGAGCGATTCAACAAAATAATAATAATAATAATAATGTAAGAAGTCGGAAAAATCGACGTGCGTGTACGACTCTCTGTATGAATGTGGAGGAATCTATAGACGAATTTCAGGACCGAGGAGTGTGGCGGTCCATTATTTCTACCTATGGAGACACGGCATGATGGTTTTACTTCCATTTTTGTCTTTACTTCGACGGCGACCGGTTTCAGGAATGCTGGCATCGTGGTGAGATTGGTAACACGTTAATATATACAACACAAAATGAACGCGAATATGGATAATACTTTTGTTAAAACGTATACGTATACCATATTGATATATTGTTTAATATTTTATAAATATATTGCATTTGTTTAATTGTTTCTTGGACCATGGTGCAAACCTTGAAATAACAAATTAAAAATTCATGAAAAAGTATGTTTTCTCTAGCATGGCGTAACATGTCACTCACATTAAGTATAATGAAGCTTATGGAAAACTGATATTTTGTTCTAAATTAAGTATATCAGAATTAAAATATTGATTTAAATTAACAGAAAAAAATTTCACAAATAATGAATATATTATGTTTTAATACAAAATCGTGCATTAGACTAAAAGTTCTCCCAGTCTTTTGCTAAAGTTTCTTGGAAAGATTCCTGTGTTAGTTTAGGAACTGAAATAAAACCTTTAAGTTTCTCGGATCTGAAGAAAATTTATGGAAAGTAAGTTCCGCCATCGCTACTCTCAAATACCGAAACTGTTATCAGAAGTAATGTTCGACGTGAGATACGGTTGTAGACGGTCCAATCAATATTTCTGTGGATCTTGTTTATTGTTGCACCCTTCGCGAACATTCTTTCTGCGTATGAATGTGCCCCGGAAACAAGAAATTATTTTCCTTGACAACGTTTCAGGCGGGAGGCTTACATGTTGCTGGCGGGACTCCTAATGGCAACATTTTTCACAGTCAGAAGCAAAGACAGCTACAACTAATTGATTCTAGTCAGGTGTGTTTGAAATGAGGTACAAAAGACTTTAATCAACGAGAATAAAAAACAATCTTTCGTTTTTCGCCAACGTACAAATGTATTATTAGTAGGAAAGTTTTATTTATGAAGTCCGTTATTATGTGACGAAACAATATTTACTAATTTAAGGTTTTTGTACAAGTTATTTCTAATTATTATTTTTCTGCTATATACTCCGGCACGGCCTTTTTCGTTAAGATTACCACACCTAAAGTCCCTGGTTTTGATTCCCGGCAATGACAGTGTGATTGTTACGCTGATTTTGGTCTAATGGAGAATTTTCGTAGCAATTAAATGGTGATAAATAAACTACCTGAAGAATCAATATAATAGGTAAAAATAATATATATTGCATATTATATACAGTACCCAGAAGAATTGGACTAGGTTGGGCAGCCTTTGGGAAACTCAATCATATCCTTAAAAACAAGGATATTCCCATGAATTTAAAAAGAAAAGTGTTTGAAACATGTATCCTCCCTGTGCTTACATATGGTCTGGAAACTATCACCTTAACTGCGAGGACCATATATAAATTAAAATGTACACAGCGATCTATGGAGAGACAAATGTTAGGCATAAGTCTGAGAGATAGAATCAGAAATGAAGAAATCAGACGCCGGACAAAGGTTGTCGACGTGGTGGATCGTATTGCCAGGCTAAAGTGGCAATGGGCAGGTCATGTTGCCAGACAGGGAACAGACAGATGGGCACCCAGAGTCCTAGGATGGAGACCATGGGACATGAAAAGAGGAATAGGCCGGCCTCAGAAACGTTGGGCCGATGATATTGTCCCTGTCGCGGGTAGCAGGTGGATAAGAGAAGCCCAAAGAAGAGAAAAATGGAAGAAATTAGAAGAGGCCTACGTCCAGCAGTGGAGAGACGGCTGAAGAAGAAGAAGAAGAAGATTATATACAGTAATTTCTGTTTCGAACCGAGAATTTGTATATTTCTTCATTTCTCTCTTCATTTATTATCTATGTAGTAAATATTTTAGATGTAATATCGTAATAATTTATTTTAAACTTTTAACAGTAATATCAATCTGTTATATTTCGTATATTTCCTATAATATAATCTTGTATGGAACTGTATTTTTATATACGTATTTTTTAATTATAAAAAAATGCATTTTTACAACAGAAACTTGTAACTTATTTTACAGTGAAATTTAAAATTTTATTTCTTCAAACAAAAAATTTGGAATCACTTTAATTTTTTATATGAATTAGATTAACCCCATATTGTTTAGTTTTAATAAATTTTGTGTTTTAACTTAAACTTGATTATGCTAATAATATGTTATAACTTAAATTTTAATGTTATTTGTACTTAAAGTTCTAGTAATTTGTTATTTGTTTGATTGTTTAGTTTTGTAAGTTTAAAGTAAATCTATCGTTAACTTCAAATAAGTATGTTTACTGGCTTTAATAATGTTCAAAAGAGTCACTCATGTCATAAATAGTGGGGTATGAATAATGAGAGTGATAAATAATAATAACAATTGGGTTCAAACGACCTGTTGTATTCCAAAAAAAATAATGATAATATTTTTTTTTCATATATTGTATTAAAATTAAAAAAAACAAACAAAAAAAATTTAAATATATTTTTATTAAAGTAAATATTCATTACGTACAAATGTAATCGTACAAAGACGCAAATATTGGTAAAGAAAGTAAATATATGTTAACAAATATGTGGAAGTAGAACGGAACAAGAAATTGAAGAAGATCAAGGAAATCTTGGCACGATTAAATCAATAAAATATTAAATATCGGTCACGCGAGGAACCGGATAATTTGACTGTTTGACTGTTGTGATATGAATGTTCAAGAAACAAGAGAAGCTGATCAGAATAAAAGTGTGAAAATCCATTATTTCTGTCTACCGCTGCGGAGAGACGACGTGATATTTAGCCTATTTTATTTATTAATACCGCTAAATCTACGTAAAAATAATGCCCGGTCACGTATTTATATAATTGTATTATTATAAAATATCATTTTTTAGCAGACTAAATACGATTCTCCTAATTGAGCAAATGTTTAGTTAACTTACGTACACTTGCAAAAACTAAATTCTAATAATTTGGAAAGATAATTGAATTTTTTGTAGGACCGCTCTTTATTTTATTTTACTGTCGTAAAAACAAACATAGGTTATACTACAACTTTTGTTTATATAATCATAACTTCAGAAGTAATTGGAACACTTATATTTCAACTATTTTATAATATATATATATTTCAATAATATTTTACACGTAAGGATCGAGTTTATCTCCGAAACATGTAGCATATTTTTTTATTGCAACAAAAAATGTGGTTTCACATTAAGTTATATTTTCTTTACAAATTAAAAATAGAATTTCACGGTGTTAACGCCTTAAGCTTGAATATTCTCTATACTGCGTTAGATAATAAGAAGAAATAGATATTTCACATTATATTTTTACAAAATATTAAATACACCTTAAATACGATAACTATATAACTCAAACATTTAACCATGCCTCTTAATGAAAGTTATATTCTTTTAAATAAAGTATTTTTAATTTATGAAAGATTGTAACAAAAGCTAAGAATTTTTAAATTTTAAGTTAGAAGAAAAAAGGCTGGAAAAAGTATTGATTGTTTCTTGAACAAAGGCTTAAAACTCCGTATTAAATAATATATATGAAGAAAACGTCTGTTTTCTAGAAGTTTCATTATAATTTATGTAAATGACATGTTCCGCCTGTCTAAGGCGTTATCAAATTTATGTATATCTAAGGCATTTGATAAAGCCTTAGACAGGCAAAACATGTCATTCTCTTTCATGTTAATTGGTAAACAGACGTTTTCTTTCATATTAATTGGCTATGAAAAAAAATATTTTCTAAAAAAATTCTAAATCTAACGGACATCCATTAAAATATTTGTCAAAATATTATCTTAATAAAATATGAATGACAATTGAGTAGTTACTAATAACAAAAGATACGGCATTGGATTTTACTGTAGTTTATATTGTATTAGAAATGTCTGTCCAATATAACGGTTTATTTATGTTCTCTTCGTATCGATTCTATGGGTAAAGCATAAACTTACTTCGGGATTGTTTTCAGGTAAATAAAATTTACATATTTAGTAGATATTTAAAAATAGCCTACGAATTTAGTAAATTGATTTAAACGTTCAATGCTGGAGTATTTATTCTGAATGATTATTTTATACAAAAACTGATTAAATTGCGTAATGTAATATGAATGTTTTCAATGAGCTAATAAAGTAATTTTAATATTATATTTTGCTTAAATGAGCGTTTTCCAAATTTCAATATTTATAAGTACTCGTAATTGTCTGTGAATCTTATTTATTTGGTGAAAGGTAAATACGAGAATATTTTTTTGTATCAAATTTACTTTTTTTAAAAGCTTTCAATTCGATGGCTTGGGTTTGACATGTTTCATCTTACGAATTATTATCGACAATGTTAAACTCACTTTTAAGGCGACACATATTAAATCATTTTGAAGATGAAATATGTAAAAATCTAACAATCATACGGAGAGTGGTCATGGAGACCGAACGTTTGTCTCCTGGAAGACCAGGACAAAAATCTCTAAGAGGAGGTTTTAACCTAAACTTCATAATAACAAGCATTTGTTTCTGCTCACATCATCGATAATATTTTATAAAACGCATTTTAAATCTATTGACTTTATTTTTTAAACCAATTAGACATAATAAAGAATTTTCTGACGGCTCATTTGGACATTTGTCTGTTTAACCAAAATTAAAGTTTCAGAATACATAGTCATAGACATACACTTATCAACTCCAGGTGGTGGTCTAGGGGATAAAATCATTGGTTTCTGGATACGACCCGGTTCATTCATCACAACAATGAGCTATTTCTGCTCACGTTGGAGAATGTGTAATTAATTCTCATTCTATTGATTTTAATCCTTGGGGACATTTTTCAATCAACTTATTTTACAAAGAAAAATACTTATATAGATTATAGATATACCTGAAGATAGAATGTTTTTTTGAAACGTGTCGTTTAAATTTATTTGCATTTATTTTATCTCAATATTTTTAGATGGTTTATACAGTTTTAAATTTTCTTTCCAAATTAACTATCGAATTCTACATTGTTAACTCTTAATATTTAAATAAATGAAACACAAATTATACTTTAATAAAACGACATTTTTAATAACTACTCCCCATTTTGTCTTTATTTCGACAGTGACCGGAATCGCCATGCCAGCAAACTTGGCGAACCCAGACACTTTCGAGTTAATGCTATAAGTGAAAACGTCATTTTTATTATTTAAAATGAACTTCCATCAAGAGTTTTCACGCAGGAAAGTTAGTTCGACATTAGGAAGACAAGATACTCTCTTAAGTCTAGAGTATTTTGTCTTCTGAACGTACCTTCACTTACATGAACGTCAATCTCCTAAAAAGACTGCGTTCGGCAGACTAATTGCTTTTCCCACCGGTTTCACCAGAGGCAGAATGGTTCTGGCAGCCAGTGGTATAACAATATGTACTGTCACTGTCGGAGAAATCTATCAGGGACAAAAAGACCAACACCCTCTAGCACAACCGAGTTCTTGCAATATCTCTTGATTAATTTAAATAAATGGGTTATGAGATTACCATCTTTTCTAAGATACAGATAATTAGTCTCGAGCATTCCCTAAAGAAATGCCGTGGGATAGAGCCATGGATAATTACCATACTTCCTCATGTAGAGATACCACAGAAACTTTTTCTGAACCCTCTATAGTATAACAACACATGACATACGCAACTTTATGAGTGAGTGCCTGTTTTGATTACGATTGTAGGCTGTGATCAATTCACAAAAGTAACGTTTACAATACGAGAGAGCGATTCGTATAAAATTACACGGTAAATCAGAAACATTAGCGAGGCAAACATTTTACGTATACCGAGCGCCGCCTGTGGCTGGACAGTGGTCATAAATTCTTAACTGTAAAAGGGTTTTCAAAATGATTGATTTATTTTTTTATCGTTAAACCATTGCATTTTTCACGAATATGAACAGTTTCCTTAGCATGGCATGTTCCGTGGATTGCGTGGGGGCGAACTGTAATCAAAATAAAAGCTATTTGACTTTAGGCTTGCACGCGATCTCTTTATTACAAAATTAGTCACATGGCCCGATTTTCTTCTTCGCCCGAGACGTTCTAGCTTCTTACGTCGGGGTAGTATTATTAACGTGGTGTCAAATGTGCGCAATCACAAGGTTTTCAAGTACGTACAAAAATACTACAAACATTTATTACACAATTTTTCTATTTCATTTTAGCATTTCTTTGTTAATTTCATCTATGTTCGCCGTATTTTGTGTTGTAGATGATTTATTTGTTTTTATTTTTTATGAACTTTATATATAAAACACAAACTTTTTTTTTTTTAAATATCAGATATGTTTCGGACAACCCGGTCCTTCCTCAGTGATATTGTAAAAATATTTAAAATATTAAAAAATTGTTTACAAATATGATCAGTTTTGACAGATGTTATAAAGATTTATTTTGGAACGTTTATGCTTTTGTTATAACAAAAATTATGAATCAATTTAAATTTTAAAATAATTAGTTCATATTGGAGTTCAGGGAATTACTTACAACAAAGGAAATAAATCAAAGATTGGACTTGACGTTAAATTTATTTGATAATTTATAATATTTTCTTTATTTTATATTCCTTTTTTAATTTCTAAAATTTCGAGATTACTCAAAGGTATATTTCTATTATTAACATGCGAAATTTCTTTGTAAATTTTATATCATTATCGCGATGATGAAGGTATAAAGCCTTGGTAATATGTTGAGAATAATAAACTCGAAAGTAGAAGAACAGTATTTTAATTCATAAAAAACGTTATTATAGATTTCCACGACGATAACGGCTTAAGTTTATATAAAATTTTCTATATTTATAATCTCAGTTGGCAATAATCCTACATTCATCCTTCTTTAGGAATCTTTAAGATTCCTACTTCTTCTTTCTGTGTCTTGTCAGGTCTCCTTCACGTTGACTATCACCCTTGAGTATAGTGATGACCTGGGGGAAAATATCCAAAGTGGTATCCCCTTGCCTTTTCTGGAGGAATTTCTGTCGGGGTTACCTTCGTTTAGCTGGGTGTATCCAGTTTTATGGTGCTAGAAGCTTGCCATTCGTCCTCTCTCTATCTGCTATAGCACTAAGTAATATGTGCCACATTGCCCGGGGTTCGCGGGGTCTTTAAAAAGACCTCTCGTGGGCGCTAGAGAGTTGGACTTGATAGTAGTGTTGCTGTTGTAAATGCAACATGGCGCCTTAAGACATTTTGTAGAGGCATACTTTCCAGCAAAGCATACCCCATCGTAGCCCTACTACCCTTTTGAACCCCTATCGATTGCCTATCGAACCCTTATCGAACCCCTAAGATTCCTACCATCGAATTTTAATTTTTCTTCTAGAATAAACGAGGACTGTTCCTTCCACACTCATGTAGCTATCCACGTCTGATTAGATAGCTAAAGTAATGCCTGTAAAAAGTTTTGTCTTTACTCCCAGCAGGTACTGCGGTTGGGGTAATCGTATCTCGGCCCGTAATATAATGATCGCGCCCGACACGTTCGGTCACACTGATCCCACATATAAATAAGGCTCCCCTCCCCCCGCGAGGGAGCTTCATTGCCCGATAAAATCTGGGCTTTTCCACTCAATCTTTTACAAAACATAAAAACGTTCAACTCAATCTGACCCTATCGGCAATACGGACCGAAGTCTATTACCCCCGCGTACATATCGGCCCGCTGAATGCCGTTATCAAAGGTGCGTGATATTATCTCGCCTACTTATCTCCGACACACGCCCGCCAGTTTATACACAAGTTTCCTCACGGAGCACTAAACTTTCCCAGATATGAAAGAAGATAGCGGGAAGGTTTTGAACTTGAAGCTTTTTTAATTATCGCCTTTACATGGAGTGGCAACCTGCGTTGTTGACTCTAGCAACAGATAACAGATCAGCCGACACCCTTTTAGGGGGAATTTGTGGGAGCAAATGATTTTCACGCAAAATGTGTTGAAATACCAGACAAAACTTTGCATTTACCACCCATCTAAATAATAAACATGAGAATATTATTGCTTAATAGGTAAATAATATGTATTCTTATTTCAATACCATCTTTTTTTAAACAATTTATTAATTTTTCGTTTATGAATTCGATAAAACGTGTAAACATTATTATTTTATTCTATATTCGCCATACTTTGTGTTGTAGATGCTTTATTTCTCTTTTTCTTATTTATTAACTAACTAACTAACTAACCATCACGCCGTCTCCCCGAAAGGGTAGGCAGAAAGAATGGACTGCCACACTTTAATCGATGCGGCACTCCATCCTTCTCTTTTCGCCATCGCGAGAGACGCGGTGTGATGGGTTGCGAACCTCATCGCCACCAAAAGGCATCTCCCGCGCACACTTCGATCGTTCAACGTCTACATAATAATACATCTTATATACATCTTATTTATATACTTTGTATATACGAGAACAACATTTACGTTAAAAAAATTAAAATTACATAGACGTGTTTCGGACAACCAGTCCTTCTTCAGTGATACATATTATAAAGACACATATTTAAAATATAATAAAATTGTATTCATTATTGTAAAACAGATATACATGATCTGACAGATGTTATAAGAATTCTAAATCTTTATAACATCTGTCAGATCATGTTAACAATTTTATAATATTTTAAATATGTAACTTTATAATATATATCACTGAAGAAGGACTGGTTGTCCGAAACATGTCTATGTAATTTTTTTTTTAATGTAAGTGTTGTATTTACAAAGTATGTAAAAAGGAAAAAGAGAAATTATTATTTTAATTTAGTTTATATGGGAATCATTAAAAAAATTACTTTATGGAATCATTGTATTTTCACATTTATTGTAACTAATAATCAACTTTGCTTTAAGAAAACATATTGTTAATATAATTTGAGAAATCTATGTGCAAGCATGACATGATGTATGAACGTTAAGAAAGCGAGATAAGTATTTCAGGAAATAACAGTGCGGCGATCCATTATTTTTGCCTATTCCATTGACGAGACGGTGTGATGGTTAGTTACTTAGTTTTTTATTATTAATATATACCATAATATATGCAATATTTTTAGTATTAATTAACTGGGTGAAGGTCTAGGAGATAGACTCCAAATCCAGGAGGCTTAAGTTCAAGCCTGGACGTGCCCCGGTTCCTTCATCCTAATAAATTCTATTCACAGTGGAGATTGCATGATAAATTCTAATACCATCGCTTCAAATCCTAACGCTGTACAAATTTTTATACCGAAGAAGGGTGAACACCATTCGAAACACATTTGTGAAGAGTATAATAAAGTGTTGAAAAACTACAAAGTTGAATGAAACTATAATCTTTGTTCCCAACAACATATTCTATAGCTGATTTTTAATAATACTTAATTCCAAAGATGTGACTGTTGACTTAATTAAATATGTTTCTATAACATTTAAATGAAACGATGTTTTGAAGTACTTCCACATTTTTCTTTCTTTCGACAGCGACCGGTTTCGCCAGGCTTGCTGGGATTGATAGACTGGTGACACTGTTACAAACTGACTCCTTTTTATACACACAGAATAGGGGTGGTCAACATGATTCTATACAAAAATAATCTTAAAATAATTATGTAAAATTTACGGAAAATTAAATATTAGTATTAAAGTTATTTAAGAGGTATTGTATTCAATATAATGGAATTTAATTCTTATTTCAGTTGACATTTGTATATACAACATTGTTTCTTTTATTTTGTAATATTAGTGAATTTAAATATAATATAATATAATGAAAGGATCATTTAGATGGTTTGGACATATGGAAAGAATGAATGAAGAAAGAATGGAAAATAAATTATATGTTAACGATGTAAATGGAACCAGAAATAGAGGGAGACCGAGGAAAACGTGGCAGGATCAAATAAATCAAATATTGAATGTCGGCCATGTGAGGAGTTAGAAAAATCGACGCGCGTGCATGACACGATGTATGAATGTTTAGGAATCGAGAGAAATATGTCAGGAAAGAAAAGTGTGTTAGTCCATTCTTTCTGCCTACCCCTTCATAGAGACGGCGTAATGGTCAGTTGGTTAGTTTAGTTAGTTAAATATAATATGTTATATATTCAGGTCAGTAAGGTTGGTACCCTTGTATTGTTTTTCCACCCATGTTTAAGCTTCAAAGATCTGGAATCATAACAAAACAATTTTTCGGCAATAATCGATTCCAGAAATATTTATTTATAATATATTGGGTATAATAAAGGTGAGTAACCAAACAATCAAAGATCAAAGATCATAAAAGATCAAACAACAAAGATCTTAAAAACTCCAACGAATCCACATTGAATAAATATTTTTCTTTTTGATTGCACAAAACAGATAATGTATCCAAAATGTTATGTATTGATCGAATAATCCAGTCGGTAAACAAATCTGTTTTGCAATTATTTTGCCTGTGAAACAAAATAAGACAGCTGCAACACATGACAAACTATAAACTGTATTTGAAATATTAAAAAAAAAAAAAAATTTACTATGAATTCAAATATTTTCCATGGGAAAAATGATAGTATTGTGGAGAGTGCACGCATACAAACATTTATTTGTTTAAGTGAAATAAAATTTTCATTGAAAATGGAAATGCATTGAAAAACCAAAACGGCCATATTTTTAGACTAAATGTAGTGTGTATATTATAAAAAAAAATTATTGTAGATTATGAATTAAGCATTTTAATAAACTCTTATATAAATTAGTTTATTCAGGAAATATATTTACAAAGGGTGGGCAAGTAGAGAGGGATGCCGAAAAATGAGTTGGGGTAGACAACAAACTGAATGGTGTACTAAAAATTTTCATGGCAAACCCAAGGTATTCCCAAAAATACTAAGAAAACAGTACGCAATGGTCTTACCATATTAGGTATTGTACCGATCCAATGACTAAAAATTGAATAAATAGAAATGATATATCTTAAACCTAAGTTTTATATCATTTTATGTTATTATACATTATTTATATTATTATAGATAATTTAAAATAACCAAAATATTTTAAACAAATTACAGGAACCAAAGAACATTAATATGTAACGCGTGCCAATTAGAATTAGATTTAGTACAAGTGATATTTCATTAAAAATAAGAAACACAAAAAACAAAAAATCAATTAAATAGTGAAAAAAAAAATTATTCATTTTTTTTCTTACACTCGTATGTAGCACTTAATTTGTGGTGTGGAACTATAATATTAACACATTTTTAATTTGTTTTTACACTGCTTAATTTTTATTTAAGCTCCGGCGGGAGCGAAACCGGTTGGTTGTTTAAAAATAAAGTGGTGTAAAAACAAATTAAAACTGTATTAATATCATAAAATATTCGTCAATAAATCTTTACATGCCGTACATCTGATTCAATGTGAAGTTTTATAGCATAACTCCGGTAACAATTAATTTTATTTTGAATCGCGTAACAGTTTAGGCAAAATTTGAAATTGTCCGAAAGAACGATTTATTTGAAATTATTTCTTAAAAGTAATATGCAAGTACTTCGGTATCTTGGGTTCCCGAGAGTGACTAACTGGCGAGTTTTGCCGTAAAGTCGCGGGTAAAAGATCTCCATGCCGTAAGATAGAATACAAGGGCTAACGTCGAGTTAACCCCAAGTTAGAGCTCGAAATTGGAAAGTTAAGCCATGATTCAAGTGAACCCCTTAGCTTCAACGCCGGAACGCTAAAGGGAAAAACCTACAGAGAAAATTATGTAATTTTATACGGAGACGCTTCTAAATTATATTTTCTTGAGGAATATTTTCTGATTTATCACGTGGAAAGTAAGGCCACTAATAACGGTAACAAGTACACCATACATCTCCACAAAAAATTAAACCGAATGGTGAATAATGTGATAGAAAACTTGACGTCAGTAATTTTAAAAAAAAGTTTAATTATCAAGAATAACTTTGTATTCATATATTTATTATAAATAATTAATAAGAATGAAAACGTCTGTTATTTAGAAGTTTATTACAATTTTCGTATGGTAAATAATCATTTTTGTATCTTTGTCAGCTACCATTATTACTTGTTTCTTGAACAATGATGTAAAACTCCATACTTAATACGAATGAAAAGTTATTTATTCAATATGGAGTTATCATTATTATTATTTTTATTATCATTTTGTTAAATCGCTCTTTACATCATTACAGCGCGAGCCAAATCAATGTAAAGGATAATAGCTATCATATTGATTCTCGTGACATGTGATAGGTAAACTAATCTATCGCCATTTTATTGTCACGTGAATTCTACACCAGTCCAAAGACCGTGTAACAATCACACTGCCATATTTGGGAATCGAGCCCGGAACCTTCGGGGAGGCACTCAAAGCACTTATCGCTTGGCCACGACGGTCGAAGTTGTACTTTATTGTTCAAGAAACCGTAAATACATTTATTTAACGTTTTAAAAAAATCTTGTAATATTTATTATGTTTAATTAGAAACATTTATACCGATTTTTCATATAATTAGCGATTATTTTAAATTTTTTAATTTTCATTACTTTACGTGTTTAACAAAAACAACAACAAACCATGGCGCCGATTCTCCGAAGGGGTAGACAGAGAGAATGGACTGCCATTCTATTCGAACCTGACGCACGTCTCTAGCTTCCTCCACATTGATACATCGAGTCATACACGCACGTCGATTCTTCCAACGTCTAGCATGGCCGACCTTTAAAATTAAATTAATTTGGTCATGCCAAGTTTTCTTCGATTTCCTACGACTCCTACGACACCGTTACCGTATACTTTCTTAACCATTCTTCCTTCATCAAGAAAAACAAATAAATCGCTATAATAACATGTGATAAAAGCGTAGAACAGATCTAAATTCATGTTTCCGAGAAATTCCTACTTAATTATTCGAATTTGAACACAAACACCAATTTAATGGTCTGTTGTATAAGTTATTCCTATTTACTTAGCAACAACATAGTTCAGTAAAGAGACCGGCACCTGACTACCTCGGGGGTCTTACCTATACAATACTATACAGTGTTACTCTGCGTATGTATGTCGTGCTCTCCCCTCCACCCGTCACTTTAGAAATAAGTGTCGTGTAAAAGTATTTTCGAGACTTTCATTACGAAGTATTTTTACAAAAATAAATCATCTCTTTCAAAGGAAGTCTAAACTGCCTCGCTTAATGGGCACACCTACCTGCAATAATACTACCTTCATCCAACAGCCCCCTAAGTTTTTGATTGTATAGTTACAGTGGGGGAAGGCGAAATGTATTACCAAATTCTTTTTTTATTTGATGATAATTTGATAGGATACTTTCAGTGAAAGAAGTGTTCTTATTAAAAGCAATTTATTTACTTAAAGCACGAAATCATCGTACAATGGCTCCATGTTTATTCTGATTAACAAACTTACTAACCATCACGCCGTCTCTCCGGCGGGTAGGCAGAAAGAATGAACCGCCGCACTGTTCTGTCCTGACATATTTCTCTCACTTCCTCTACATTCATACATCTTGTAATGCACGCACGGTGATTTCTCCGACTCCTCACATGACCGACATTTAATAAATATTGGATTGATTTGATCGTGCCACGTTTATTTCGGCCTTCTTAACATATACCTTCTTCACCATTCTGTCTTCATTCATTCTTTACATGTGTCCAAACCATCTTAACGACCCTTTCATTATTTTGTTCATAACACTTTCATTCACACCGCATTCACTTCTTATATTTGCATTTGACACTATACACACATTCGTCTTAGAGATCTCATTTCTACTGCCTTTATTCTATTTTCATCCTTCTTTTGCCAGTTCCATGCTTCACATCCATATATAAGAATTATTCTGATCGATATAAAAAAATACTTTTATCATAAACAATTGAAAATAAGTTGTTAAAACCCATACTGTACCACACTAAAATTGAGGTTTTGTCATTTAAGTTCATTTTGACTATTTTTAATGTTGATCTGATTGTGCAAATAATGTTATAGCTTAAATGTGATGCGAATCACAATTATTCATTCAAGTATGAATTCTATCTATTCTCTACAAATGTCTTGCGTTTAATCTCTGCAAGCAGATTTTTCGTATTTTCACAATATCAACATTTAAAAATTAAATATAATAATATCGATAAGCGTGCATGTTACGATTAACGAATGTAGAGGAAGTTCGTGAGGTATGTCTTAAGAGAAAGTATGACTGTCCATTATTTCTGCCAACCCCTCCGGGGAAACGGCGTGATGGTAAGTTAATTAGTTAGTTATAATATTAACAGCCATACTTTCCTCAATTCCGTGCGTTGTATACATTATAATTTATGCTTTATGTTAAATGTTTCTTAAAAGCTTGGGAACCTATGCTCTGTGAATTCTCATTTCTACCGCATATAATATTTACTCTCTTTCAAATGTACATAGTTTCACCTCATTTTCGTACGCCTCCCGCCACTCACCTAACACAAAAGATTTGATTCAAGATGGCCACTCCACTAGTCGCAGGAAATTACAAGATTACGTGAAAGCAATGTTCCGAGTGTCAACAGCCTGTCACATTATTTGATGAAAACGTCTACCGAAATCGTTGATCACAACTAATGTCCAGTCAATAGTGAACAATGTATACAAAAACCGTTGGATTAAGTCAATCAACACGGACCGTCTTCATAATTCAGGTCGGCCCGTCATTTTGTAGTCTCGCCCGCGCCATTTCCGTAGGGAAATTACGTTTCAACCCTATCATTTAGCCGTCAGAGGGATAAGCGTATTCTGCCACTCGTTAGGCATCATTAAAATTTTATTCAACCTCAAAATTCCCATTTGAATAGGTATTTCAATTACTCTTTCACCTCGCACAAACACGAGCTGCGCAATATGTGACATGTCTTATTAAGACACTATTATACACACGTGCTGTATTCTTCAAAAAGATAAATTGTATACATATGTGGTAGGTATGTTAGGTAGGGTAGGGGAAGACTGAGAAGACGCTACTGGAGAGATCATGTGGAAAGAGCATGTTCTGAAAGAGTGATTAATATAGCTGCAAATAAAGAACCAACAAGAAATCGACCTGCAGGAAGACCACCTAAAAAAGGGCCTGACAGTTGGACATCTGCATCCTAGGAACAGGCTCCGAGAAATAACAGGACACAGTCCTAAATAAAGCAGAAGAAGAAGAAGAAAGAAGAAAACAGGCGTTTTCATTCATCCAAATTTGTTATTTGGAAAGCAACTGAAATCTGCTACATTGAAGGCCCAAGTGTCGTCCCTTGGATTAAAACTAGTGAAGAAGATTTAATATAGAAGTTTACACAATTGTTCCGGAAAAAAATAATAAATATTAGGTCTTTACATATCGTCGGTTTAAAGGTAAAACTCATTAAGTGACATTTCAAATTTTTCTCCTTTTTTTGCAACTTCCGCATCAGACTTGTGAATTCTGCGTCAGAAAACAATCACCAAGTGTATTTATTAAAGAATAACAGTGATTCTTTCATAAAAACACTTGGTGATTACTTTCTGACGTAGAATTCACAAGTCTGATCAGAAATTGCAAAAAAATAAATAAATAATTCAAATGTCACATAATGAGTTTTACCTTTGAACCGACGATATGAAATTGGCGTTTTGTATGGGAGGAACATAAAGTTGATATTTTTTAAATATAATATATTTATTTAATCAAAGTATGTACCATTGCTATCTAAGCACTTTTGCCATCTCATAGGTAGTTCATCGATCCCTTTACTAAAAAAAACCTTCGGACGGGAATCAATAAAATCTTTGAAGTCGGTTTGGACTGCCCCATCGGAGTTGAATTTTTTCCATTGCAAGAAGTTATCCAAATTTCGAAAAAAATAGTAATCTGTTGGGGCAAGGTCCGGAGAATACGGTGGATGTCTTAGACATTCCAATTGAAGCTCTTCTAATTTGGTAGCCGTATGTTGTGCAGTGTGTGGTCTAGCGTTATCATGAAGCAGCAGTGGCCTAGAGCGATTAACCAGCCTCGGTTGTTTAGTAGCTAGCTTTTCCATCATGGTTTGCAGTTGCTGACAATAGACATCTGCCGTAATCGTCTGGCCAGATTTAAGAAAGCTGTAGTGAACGACACCAGAACTAGTCCACCAAACGCTCATAACTAACTTTTTTGGAGTCAATTTTCGCTTGGGGCATGGTTTGGCTGGTTCGGCAGGGTTCAGCCATTGCGATGAGCGCTTCCGATTATCATACAGGATTCACTTTTCATCACAGGTAATGATACGATTCAAAATCCCTTCATTATTGTGCCGGTTGAGTAATGCAACGCAGCAGTCAACGCGCGTTTGTTGATTTGCTTCACTCAATTCGTGAGGTACCCACTTGTGAATTTGCTTCAAGTGGATCAAAACAGTTTTATCACTAACACCGCAGCCTGCAGCTAACTCGGACGTGGTTTGCGATGGATCCGCTTCCACAATAGCTTTATATTTTTCATTATCAACTTTGGTCTCCGGCCGTCCACGGTTCTTGTTCTGCAGGTCGAAATTTCCAGAACGAAAACGTTGGAACCAAAAACGCACTGTGTTTTCTTTTGCGGCACCGTCGCCATACACATCATTAATCCTTCGAGCCGTTTCTGCAGCACTGGTGCCACGGTGGAACTCGTACTCGTAAATAACGCGATATTTCAAGTTTCCATTTTGTAAACTGAGTGACGCAAAGAAAAAAAATAATTAAGGGTAAAACAAATTAATTATAATTTTCGAAACACAAATACTTGAGTAAATAGCTGTATAAATTTGAAATTGGAATTCCTAACCAAAGAGAAGATATTTGAGATCAAAGTTAACAGTACGGCAAAACGCCAATTTCATATGTAAGGACCTAATATATTTTTTTTCTTTGTAATTTTTTTTAAACAACTCAATTTTGTACTTATTTAATAACCTCTCTAAAGCTTTTTTCAAACAAGTTTTTTTCACTGTATTGTTGAACGTTTTTAAAATAATATACATGCTTTATTATTGCAATTAGATTTCAAGTATTCCATTAAGGAGTATTCAAACCTTACAGTGACATATTCCAATACGTAGGTACTCGTATCGCTCTGTACACAGACCTACCTGTCTTTGAATACACTGAGTGGTTTTAATTGAACTGATTGTGTCAAGTAACGCTATATTGGTAATCTAGTTATTACAATAAGCTCATTGACATATTATACGAATTAATTGAGGTTTAGATTAAGACTGTTCTATTTACAAATCAATGCATGAATTAATAATTTACACATTACCAATATTTAGATTGACACTTGTCATGTATATTATTATATCTAATAATGTCACACCACAAATTAAGTGCTTCTTAAATACAATTTTTAATTACAAAATAAAAATTCACAAAGTAAATAGTGAGTCGGTTGGAAAATCAAATTATTTTAGATGTTTTCTAATCTGTGATATTAAACATTCAACATATTTTACGAGTATAAATAAGTGAACTTAAAACAACAAACGATTTCAAGTCTGTCACAATAATAATAAATGAACAGAATAAAATAAAAAATTCTTGAAACATGATATTATATATAAAAATTAAACAAAACGATGTTTTTTTAACTACTTCCTCGATTTCTTCTATATTCGCCATATTTTAACGTCTAGTCCAATTTTTTATTTATTTCCTTTGTTTTAAGTAATTTCCTGAACCCCAATTAGAACATAAAATTATTATTTTCAATTTTAAATTGAATCGTAATATTTGTTATAACAAAAGCATAAACGTTCTAAAATAAATCTTTACAACATCTCTCAGATCATGTAAACAATTTTATAATATTTTAAATATGTATCTTTATAATATTTATCACTGAAGCAGGACAGGTTGTCCGAAACATGTCTATGTAATTTTATTTTTTTAAATATACCATAAGTGTTGTATATACAAAGAATATAAAAAAGAAAAAGATAAATAAAACTTCCTCTGTTGTCTTTATTTTGACAGCGACCGGTTTCGCCAGGCTCGCTGGCATCGACAGATTGGCGACACTATTGCAAACTGAATCATTTATATATCAGGGGTGGTAAAAATGATTCTTATCTCGTATGTTGTATCACTTTCCTGTTTCCGCATCTATCCAGGATTTTTGTGCTATTGCGATGGTTCTCACGGCAGCTGGGCCCTTCGACTTCGTGATGAGGCTCACCGAGTCAAATCAAATCAAATCAGTTTATTTTCTCAAAATATATTTAAACAATTTTTATAGTTTAAGACATCTATTGAGAACAGGTAAAATATAATAATAATATAATACCAGGAACGCATGAGAGATGGTTCGACATTAGGAATACAAGATACTCTCCAAAGTCAAGAGTATTTGTCTTCTGAACGTACTTTCACGAATATGAAAGACATCGATCTCCGAAGCGATCATGTTCAGCAGTTTGATTGCTCTTCCCACCGGCTATTTTCACAACACTTTTTTCACACATTTCACAAATATGACCGCAACCGTTCTTCTTCAGTGTTAAAAATTTTACACTAAGAATGGATGACTGCGATCCGGAAAATGTTTGTGAAAAGAGCAAAAAAGTTTTTTTCAAGAAGTGTTAAAGTTTTATTGATGGGTATGAAATGGTAAAATAAATTATCTTTTGTTAGATGATTCGTCTTGCGTGGGCATTATCAAATGTAATGAGTTTGATGTTTCCGTAGCAAGGCAAGGCATGTCACTTCCCTAAATCATAATAAAATTTCTATAAACCGGAAACTTAACATCAGTTTTAATTAATAAAATTATTTTTTGTTAATATTTTATTAATCTTATTTAATTAAACATTTTAATCAATAAAATATTTCAATACTTTAGTAACCTTTTGGCACAACTCGATCAGCCGTTCAAATGCTTTGATTGAAAGATTCGTTTGAGATAGTATCGTTTGACATAGACAAGAGTCACCTTGATCCCATCCGAACTGTGTTTACCTCTCATTGGTCCGAAGTCCGTAGGAAATGATTAAATTTACAGTTGACCTGAATATTTCTATGTTTTCTTTTAATCAATATTATTCCTATAGGATACATAATATAATATATAATGAATGTGATAATCAAATAATTTTACTGAAATTACTTGATGGAAGTTCATTTTAAATAATAATTAAATAACTGTCGATACCAGCAAGCCTGGCGAAACCATTCGCTGTCGAAATAAAGACAAAAGTAGAAACAGTTAAAAACATCGTTATATTTAATTATTTGTAAATATGTGAATACATATTCTAGAATATTCTCGTAGCTTTACCTTATTAACACAAAAACATATTAGGTCCTTACATATGAAATTGGCGTTTTGTATGGGAGGAACATAAAGTTGATTTTTTTTAAATATAATATATTTATTTAATCAAAGTATGTACCATTGCTATCTAAGCACTTTTGCCATCTCATAGGTAGTTCATCGATCCCTTTACTAAAAAAACATTCGGACGGGAATCAATAAAATCTTTGAAGTCGGTTTGGACTGCCCCATCGGAGTTGAATTTTTTCCCTTGCAAGAAGTTATCCAAATTTCGAAAAAAATAGTAATCTGTTGGGGCAAGGTCCGGAGAGTACGGTGGATGTCTTAGACGTTCCAATTGAAGCTCTTCTAATTTGGTAGCCGTCTGTTGTGCAGTGTGTGGTCTAGCGTTATCATGAAGCAGCAGTGGCCCAGAGCGATTAACCAGCCTCGGTTGTTTAGCAGCTAGCTTTTCCATCATGGTTTGCAGTTGCTGACAATAGACATCTGCCGTAATCGTCTGGCCAGATTTAAGAAAGCTGTAGTGAACGACACCAGCACTAGTCCACCAAACGCTCACAAGTAACTGTTTTGGAGTCAATTTTCGATTGGAGCATGGTTTGGCTGGTTCGGCAGGGTTCAGCCATTGCGATGAGCGCTTCCGATTATCATACAGGATTCACTTTTGATCACAGGTAATGATTCGATTCAAAATCCCTTCATTATTGTGCCGGTTGAGTAATGCAACGCAGCAGTCAACGCGCGTTTGTTGATTTGCTTCACTCAATTCGTGAGGTACCCACCTTTCAAGCTTTTTCACCTTCCCAATTTGCTTCAAGTGGATTAAAACAGTTTTATCACTAACACCGCAGCCTGCAGCTAACTCGGACGTGGTTTGCGATGGATCCGCTTCCACAATAGCCTTCAATTCTTCATTATCAACTTTGGTCTCCGGCCGTCCACGGGGCTTGTTCTGCAAGTCGAAATTTCCAGAACGAAAACGTTAGAATCAAAAACGCACTGTGTTTTCTTTTGCGGCACCGTCGCCATACACATCATTAATCCTTCGAGCCGTTTCTGCAGCACTGGTGCCGCGGTGGAACTCGTACTCGTAAATGACGCGATATTTCAAGTTTTCCATTTTGTAAACTGAGTAACGCAAAGAAAAAAAACAATTGAGGAAAAAACAAATGAATTATAATTTTCAAAACACAAATACCTGAGTAAATAGCTGTATAAATTTGAATTTGGAATTCCTAACCAAAGAGAAGATATTTGAGATCAAAGTTGCCAGTACGGCAAAACGCCAATTTCATATGTAAGGACCTAATATTAAGTTAATCCGAACTCATTATTGCCAGAGGTTATTATCAAGGAGTATAAATAGCCAAGAAGAGTGCCTTCACCCGTGTTGTTACTAAAAATATAACACCTAGCGTCCCTAGAAATGACACGAAGTTACCTAAACCTCTTACATCACAAGGCAAGAGAGGGAAGAGACAATACAATCTTGCCATTGACACGAAGAAAATGTGTGTTGTATCTCACTCCTTTTTTCAAATTATTGTTATTAATAATTTTGTTACTGTCAGCAGAAATAATAGCTCATTATTATTAAGAAGCAACTGTGTTGTTTTTTCCAGTCCCCCTGAATTGAAAGCAAGGGTTCTGTCCCCTTCTATCGCCCACTTTTCATTTAATTAAATATTTTTTTATGCGTTTTCCGGTTCAGTAAAATATAATAAATAATTTTAACATATTTTTTTTTTTAAATGTCTTGTTACTGGGAAACCAAAGTTTTTGGTTGTAATTTATACAAATGACAGAATATGTTACAAAACTAATTATGTATGGAAATAAAAATAGCAAATACTTTATGAGAAAGAAATTATTATGTTAGAATTGTCAGGGTTATTCATTTACTACTCAAGCTAGAATTATTGTAAATGCTTAAAAATATTTTCACTTAATATTAAACTAAATAAATTTTTACTCCAACTTTTATTGCGAAAATCTTGTGAATATGTATAATAATAATTAAATGTTTATCAATATTTTACATTAACATGACAAAGATATGTTTACACTTACTTCAAATACCGGTATACAATCAAAATTTAAACCACAAAGCATGTATAAGGTACCCCTTTAGAGTGCCTGTCCACCGGAGTGGAGCTAGGTGGCGGAGCGGTGAGCGAGGTAAAAATCCACCGATAGATTTACATAAAATCTCCGCTCCTCTTCAGTAGACGGGGAGTTGCGAGCTAGTTTAAAAATTCATACAAAACCGGGAAGCGGAGCGAGGGCGCGGAGCGAGGAAGCGGAGCGAGGAAGCGGAGGGAGGAAGCGGAGCGAGGAAGCGGAGCGAGGAAGCGGACTCGCGGCCTAGCTCTGCGTATGGAATAACACAGTCCGCAACTCCGCTCTGCTACCTTGCTCCGCGTCTATGGACAGACACAGTCCGCAACTCCGCTCCGCATTACTCCCTCGCTCCGCTCCGGTGGACAGGCACCCTTATTCTCACTATATTTTTACCAGTTCGAACTTGTTACTACTTACCGCACTAGCACATTTAAGATAGGATCGGCTGCAGACATTTTTTGGAGGTGATCGAGATCCATTTAGGGCTGTTGAACCAGGGAGAAGAAGTAGAATAATGAAAGATTTATAAGAAAAAGTCTAATTTTTTGGACAGACTGCAAATATCCTTATTCGTTGGATCACGATTCTCAGGTAAAGAACTGATAGTATAAGTATTCCTCCATTATACGAGATCGCAAAACTTATCTTGATTAAGCAGTGATCTTGATCTTGATTGCTTAACAGAAGTTCCAAGATTGGTTAATGAAAATCAGGAATATCTTAATTTGTTATAGAAACTAAAAAGGAATAATGTGTGTTAAACTCGGAGTTTATTTGGAAGTTCATTACTAAATAACTAGCAGCTGCACAAGAACGAATTTCCTCAGGACAGGGGCATAACTCTCGCGCTCTCCAGGTTGCTATTCTGGGAGATGAAAGTTTTCAATAGTTTAAGGAATGTAGCGCGGGACGTAAGCAGCTGCGCTCTCCGCGCGATGAAGCGGAGGCCCTCATAAAGCTGTCGCCGAGGGGAGATTTGTTGGATTCTCCTAGAGAACATACAAAAAAAACCATCACATCCTTAAAAAAGTCACACGAGGAAATAAAGTAATAAAAAAGGCAGATAAAGCAATAAACTTTTCTCTTTTGTATAAACAAACAGTTATTTTTATCTTCAGACACAAACTTGTGTAGGCTTCCAAATCCTATATTATCCTGTTTTTTTTTTACATACAGAAAACGTGGACTTTATTCATTCAAATACATATGTTTTAAATCCAATATCTGTTTCTCGAATCTTGAATCTGGAATTTTACTTATTTGCTCTAAAAATTGGGTCGAACGAATTTGTGTTGCAAGGTGTGTTTTATGTTCTAGTCCGATTTTGTTTGCCCGTCATTTTGATTTGGGTATAATTTTTAGTTCACATTAAAAGAAAGAACTCTTCACTGTTACATAAACGCCATCCTGGGTTGTAAATAATTTTCTAAGAATTTCGATATTTTTGTTGTTAAATTAGGTATTAGTTGGCAAAACCTTTTGAATATCGTAAATACAATTAAAACATTTAAAATTTTAAAATTTAGTCATATCTTATAAATATATAATCCTTGTATGTTTTGAAAATCGATATTTTGATCAGGATATCTTTTCTATCAAACTTAATTGCGGTTACGTAATATAATGTATATCGAGTGTCACCGTACGTCCCAAGAGTTAATGAAACTATCCTTGCGGTCTACCAGCTTATGTCTAGATAATTTAAACTCTATTTAGTATTTAACTTCAACCATCATAATAAGTAATGTTGGGCAACCTTCTTGGTAAATCCTGCGGCAAAACCGGCATTATAGTCAAGATAGGAGTAGTCAAAGGAGATGTAATCAAAGGTCCGGGCGATCCTTTACTAGCTTCGGTGAATAATTGGTTTCCTGATCAAACGGAACTACACATATGCCTAATCATTTTGGATACTATCATACCGACCTTTCGTTGTATGTACAATCTAAGGGACGAGCGAGATTAAAATAGATGTATTTTTATGATAAGAACCACAACTAGAAAATGAAACGTTTTTAGAAGTCTCATATTATTAACTACGTGTGTATCTACAAATCCATAATATAATACCATATTTTTCGGAACATGAGACGCACTTTTTTACTCTAAAAATTATTTTTTAAATTTTAATCTTATAGTCTAAAACATACTTTTTTTTTCTAAAAATTGATAAATAAATTTTGGGGTGCGTCTTATCGTTCGTAAAATACGATACTACGTGTTAGGTTGAATTTGGTGTGGTTGATAATTATTTAAAATGCATATACGAATATATTTCAATTAAAATAAACAGTTTGTGTTTTAATCACAGAATGGTAATTATAATATATTGGAAGCCAACTAGTTTCGCTTGTACCCAATCTTTCTCGGGGAAATATAGAAACTAAATATAAATACAGATTTACATTGATACTGAGACGGCGATGGACGGCCGTTGGACACCATAACTGACCTTAAATATAATTATCGTTCCCTGGTTAAAATACAACTTGTTTATTTAAAATATCTAACCACAAATTGAGTAATTCGAAAGAAAAAACAATAACAGTTTTAACTAACTAAAAACTAACTTACCATCACGCCGTCTCCCCGAAGGGGTAGGCAGAATGAATAGATTGCCACACTTTTCTTTCCTGACATATTCCTCAACATTCATACATCATTGCATGCACGTGCATCGATTTCTCTGACGCCTCACGTGGATGACATTCAATATTTGATTTATTTCATCGTGCCACGTTTTCCTCGGTCTTTCTCTATTTCTAGTTCCATTTACATCGTTAACATATATTTTTTACCATTCTTTCTTCATTCATTTTTTCGATATGTCCAAACCATCTTAATGATCCTTTAATTTTTTTGTTCATAACACCATCTTTCAAATCAAATCAAATCAGTTTATATACTCAAGGGACATTACAATTAGCATAAATGTTTAAGGCATCTATTGAGTACATGTAAGACATTATACACATACAACATAATACCAGGAACGCATTAGTGATGGTTCGACATAAGAAGGCAAGATATTTTCCAAAGTCAAGATTATTTGACCCCTGAACGTACTTTCACTAACATGAAAGACGTCGATCTCCGAGGAGACCGCGTTCAGCAGACTAATTGCTCTTCCCACCGGTGTCACCAGAGGCAGATTGGGTCTGGCGGCCAGTAGGTAAAACAATCTGTGCTGGCGCTGTCGGAGATATATTTCACACCGCATTCGCTTATTATATTATTCATACGACAACTTTATTGTTAACAGTCTTATTCTTCATAAAATCAATTTTTGATTAAATCGACCAAAACTATAATATTTTAACTATAATAATAATATTTAGTTTATAAACTGATATTCCCAGTAATATTTCACATGAATCTTCCATTCAATACAAATTAGTTTTAGTACCATTTTCAAAAATAATGTTTAAAACTTGTGTAGGGGAGAGGGGGGCAAAGCGGGGTCCCGAGGCAAAGAGGGGAACCCATGTTATTGAACAAATTAAAGGTCGCATCTTAATTCAAATGACGCTCGGTGATTGGTCTGTAGTCGGTTCATACCCTTGACTGCCGTCGCACGCTGCAGCAAGCCGGATTTTTTTGTTTTCGGTGATTTATTGTAAAATTGCATTTTGGTTAAAAGTGTCGTCTAAATTCAGCGTGGAATCATTTTGGGATATGGTATAAACGAAGGTAAAATGGCGCTATCCGTGTTTTGTTGTTCAAGGCGATTGGGGCAAAGTGGGGTACTACTGAAATGAGGTACCCACTTTGCCTTTTATTATTTTCGGAATTTAATAATCATGTTATTATTTCAATGTATATGTTTGTTACAGACCAAATGGTTCGGAATTGTGTAAAGTCCGTAAACCAACAATCTTGGTCTCCATAATCCAAGAAAAAAGCAGTACAGAGTGTTGTATCAAGAAAAATGGAATAAATAAATGATGAAAAAAAGCATCAAAGGTCCACGGCGTTCCGCAAACAACCCTTGAACGATATGTTCGTCAGCAACCCTGACAATACTATATTTTAGAAAAAGCTGGGCCGTTATAAAACTGTATTTTCTAAAAAAACAACTGGAAAAACTGGTTCATATACAAAAACGATTGAAGGAAGGTTTCATGGTCCGACATCCTTTGAACTGAGAAGCCTCACGTTCGAGGTCGCAGAAATAAATTGAATACAGATAAAACTCTGGCAGGAGTAGACTGGCTGAAAGGTTTCTTGAAGAGGCACCCAGATAGTAGCTACAGGAAGTCGGAATCTACCTCCGCAAACAGAGCTATGGGTTTTAACAGAGAGGCTGTCGGAAAATATTACGAGCTTTTGGAGGAGGTTTATGACAAACACAAACAATTGCACGTCGTGTATCCAATGTAAATTAAACGGGTGTTTCTACAGTTCCCAAAAGCCACTCCAAAATTCTTGCTTCCACCGGTAAACGGCAGGTGGGAACTTTAACATCTGCAGAAAGAGGAAAATTGATGAGTGATTAAAAAAGTCAAACGGAAAACAGAAGAAAACAGTAAAGCCTTATAAAGAAAATTCGACTCCAAATACATCCTCGGGTAATGAAGATGCTAATTGCATATACTGTGGCTATCTATGGTCTCAGTCATCGGAGGGATGGACCAAGTGCATTAAGTGCAATCTATGGTCTCCCTGCTCTTGAGCAGGGGAGGATAAAGAGGATGATAAAGCGACTCATATATGTGCTATGTGCGTTGATAAATAGTCATTAGATTCTGATTTTCATTTCAATTGTTATAACTGGTAATTTTAATAAATATTATAAATATTAATTTTTTTATAAATCCATTGTTTTGCTTTATCATTAATTGTATATCCCACTCTGCCCCTCTTGCTACCCCGCTTTGCCCCACATACCGGGGCAAATGCCACTTTTCATAAAATTGCTCATAGAGCCAAAATTTACAATATTTAAATTAAAGTTTATGTGCAAAATTATACATCAGATATCAAACTATAAATTTCAGCTTAAATGGGATATGTAGATCTTCAATAGCCGATTTTAGGAGTCACCAAACCTTAAGGACCCCACTTTGCCCCCCCCCCCCTCCCCTATTTATCTTTTTACACCACTTTAACTACAATAATATGTTATTTTATTATGTCATTATCATTAACTTTCTGACTACACTGTAAAATGTAAAATAAATATATATACGAGAACTTAACAAATAATCATTAAATATTGTTACTTTAAATATGAATAAAATAAAATTAGCTCACATGGTTCCACCGATTTTTCAAGAACCAAGATATAGAATTTTTTTTTTTAAATCTTCGAAATAGTCTTTCACCCTAAGGAAAGACTCCCCTATTCACCACTCCTATCAACTGCTAATAATATTTGACTCGGGGGAGTGGGGGAGCGCCCATCCTCAGATTTTGAAATACGAACGCGTTCCAAATATTTGAATTAATGCGCGCTAACGAGTTTTGACGTTTTTGGATCGCGCGGGAAATTCAGTGAGCGCGGCGGGAACTCGGTGGGGTGACCGCTATTCCGTTTCCGGGAGCACCGAAACTCACTCGGGCCGGAAATTATTCTAATTCCAGGCTAAACCTGCGACAATAACAGTAGTGAGGACTTTGTTTCCCGCTTATTATGCCTACCTGCATTGTTCGTTTACTAAATAGACCCAGTTTCGTGGGTAATAAGGCAGTTAGGCTGATATTTCTTATTCTTCAAAATTTCTTCTATTTGGATTAAAATGGATTAAAATGTCAACAAGCTTTTTTACTTTTTCCAAAGAAAACATTGTATTCATCATCATCATCCTAAGCTCGACAGCCCTGGGTGGGCCTTGGCTGAATCCAGGAGCTTCCTCCATTCTTGTCTGTTTGATGCCCTTATTCTCCAATTTCTCACTTGCAACACCGATGCATCCGTGTTGACACTGTCCATCCATCGCATTTTGGGCCTTCCTGGTCTTCTACGTCCCTGTGGTACTGAGAGCGTGAGGCGTTTTGTAGGGTTGTCGTCGGAAACATTGTATTCGAGTGATTTTAATGTTCATTATATGAGTTTTCTAAATGAAAATGTCGGAATGCTACATAGCATTCATTTTTCTAAAATATCTGAATTCTTACATGGTCATAAAAAAAACAATTCTCGTTATATAAGGACTCGAAAAATAAACTTGTAGTAAGTCTCATTACAAAATTGCTCGTTTTTTTACACAAATAAAAATAAATAAAAATCGTTCACAATGGAGTTCTGGTCCCATCCCTAATGTATGGAGGCAAAGCATGGAACTAGCAGAAGAAGGATAAAAACAGAATATATGCGTTAGAGATGAGGTCCCTAAGACGTATGTGTGGTAGAACGATATACGACAGAATCTCAAATGCTGATATAAGAAAGGAATGGAATGTTATTATGAACAAAATTGTGAAAGGATCTCTGCGATGGTTCGGACATATGGCACGCATGGATGGAGAAAGAATGATTATAAAAGTATACGTTAATGATGTAAATGGAGTACGGAGTCGAGGCAGACTGAGGAAAACATGACATGACCAAATAAATCAAATTTTAAAGGTTGGTCATGTAAGAAGTCGGAGGAATCGACGTGCGTGTATGACTCGTTGTATGAATGTGGAGGAATCTAGAGAGGTTTGCCAGGATAGAGTAGTGTGGCGGTCTATTCTATCTGCCTACCCCTACGGGGAAACGGCTTGATGGTTTGTTTGTTTGTTTGTTTATATTTTTTATTACAATGATTTGAAAGCATACTTACAAAAAAAAGTTTTTTTATTACTGAAGCCTATATTTACAGTATTTATATTAATATTTTCTCATTTTTGGTCAGTGTTACTAAAAATAGATATTGTTTCTAAAACAATATCACGTGTTAAGCAATTTCAAAGACTTACGTAGTAATTTTTCAATGATATCTCAATAATATATTCAGTTAGTAAAGTTTTACTATTTTATGAATATTATGTAGTATAGGTTTTGTATTTGAAACAAATCATTTTTGTCCCTTTATTGTAAAAACGTATTATACCATTTTTCTTCATTCATTATTTTATATTATTCAAATAAAATTTTAGAACAGTTCATAATTTTTTCATGACTCTTTCATTCACACTGCATTCACCTCTTATAGCTTCATTTGACACTCTATCATATATGGTAAATATTTATCATACACATCTCTTTTTCATGAAAATACGACACCATGTGAAATTGTTTATTTTTCTTCTATATTCCTATCAAACACGTGCAGAAATTTCAACCTGTTAAAGATTAAATATTCTACGAGGAAGAGCGTCTGTGGTAAAATATGTTTGTGAATGTTGTGAAAATAAAAAAAATTCAAAAGTTATTCTAATGAAATCATTTATTATATGGTTTAATAAAACAATGCTTTTGTAAATCGTAAAAAAAGTTTCTACACCACAAAAAGGATAAATGCGAATCCGTGGAATAAAAAACTAATCCCTGTTAAACATTAACTCTACTTTGACTAAGAAAGTGCTTCCACGTGTGGTGGTACTATAACTATAATACCCGGCACCCCTGGAAACGACACAAAGTCGGCAAACCTTCCACCTCAGTGGCAAGAGAAGAGGAGAGACTTCGTCAATTTAAGGACCATCCTTACAAAAATAGTTTTCGCGATACAACGATCATTCATACAACGAAGATGAAAAAGAATTAAAACATTATCTAAAAGTTTAAAAAAAAATTGTAACTCTGAGAAAGGTTTGGTGGAAGCGAAACCGATTATTTGGATAGAACAAAATAAAGTGATGTAAGAACAAAGTATAAAAGAGTTTTTGACTATTTTTAATAAATAAAAAAATTCTTGAAAGTTAACACTGTGGAATTTCATTGTAATTACACTGGATTTTTTCAAAAGAAAACACTGTTTAATATTCCACTATACTACCATATATTTATAGACTGGCTACGTGACCTGCCCATTGCCATTTTAGAGTCGCCACCCGGTGGATGATGTCAGTGACCTTTGTTTTTTCTCTCACCGTATCGTTTCTGGCTCTGTCTCTTAGGCTTATTCCTAACTTAGCTCTTTCCATGGCTCTTTGAGTCACTCGTAATTTCTTGGCACTTTGTTTGGACAATGTAACCGTTTCAAGACCATAAGTACCAACGCAGGCTTCATAGACTTTTCGTTTCAGGTTGATCGGATTTGTTAATTATCATCACAAATTAAGTGCTTCATCGAAAGCAAGAAAAATAATATTACTCTCAAAATTCTAATGTAGGACACCATGTATATATCCATTGTGAAATTGAGAAATCTTAGGATATAATAATGTTTTCCCTATACAATACAGAATCGTAGATACTACTCGTATAACATTTGCATTATCCTCACGCTACACTTGAATTATTACTTTAACAAATGTTAGTAGGTACCTGCAACTAACCATGATAAATTGTGAACCTATAACGAAAGGCACATTGTAACCGGAGCCATATCTCCCGTCGGGGTGCAATGAGCACCGAACTGAATTCTGAACAAGCAGAAACTCGGTGCGGATCCCAATAGTAACTTTAGCTTTGTTAATTACCTCCCGCGGCCCGGAGCTAAAAAGGCGATTGCGCTCTCTGCATACGTCTGCAAGCCGCAGCGGCGTCGGCGTCGGCGGCCGTGGGAGGGGAGGGCGGCGCGCGGCGGGCCGCAGTTTATCTTCGTTACTGTCGATTAGCGCGTACGGCGGACCCTTTGGAAATAAAACATTATTTAACCTAATTAAGCTAACTGCCGTGGATAAAATAATCAAATGAAATCGAATCATCAAACTATCGGAATTTTAGAAAATCTGTACGATTGTTTAGACGACAGATATATAGAAGATATACATATATTGCCTTTAATACTGTGAACCATGACATTCTGATAGAAAAGCTATCTCAAATTGGATTCTCTTCTCAATTGATAATGTTTTTCATAAGTTACCGCAAGGGGAGAAAACAATTCATCTCATACGGAATTTTTCAATCGGAACCTTTTCTTGTGAATTCAGGGGCGCCACAAGGTTCAAACTTAGGGCCACTCCTCTTCACCATCTTCTTAAATGATATTGCGAAGGTGATAAACTTCTCACAATTTCTTTTATTTGCCGATGATCTGAAATTATTCCTGGAAATTAAAAATCCTGAAGACTGTCTTCGCCTCCAGTCGGACATCAATAATATTGTTAACTAGAGTCACAGTAATCAAATGCAAGTCAATGTCTCTAAATGTGTTATGCACTCTTTTACTAGAGCATTGAGAACTGTATATCATAGATACACAATGAAAAACCAGCAACAAGCACATGTATCTACGATGAGAGATCTTGGGATCATCTATGACAGTAGGCTGACTTTTCGTGCACATATCGAGAGAATTGGTGACATTGCATTGAGGATGTTGGGGTTCATCATCCGGACCGGAAGAGTTTTTAGAGATCCCAATGTGCTCAGAGTCCTATACAACGCGTTGGTTCGGAGCAGACTCGAAAGTGTTTCTGGCATATGGAGTCCTCGCGAGGCGAGATATTCCGTTATGCTGAAGAGGGTTCAGAAAAAATTTCTGAGGTATCTCTACATGAGGGAGTATGGTAGTTATTCGTGGCTCTATCCCACGGCATTTCTTTTGGGAATGCTCGGAATCAATTCTCTACAATTTCGAAGAGATGGAAATCTAATAAACCATTTCTTTAGATTAATTAGGGGATACTTCGAGAACATGGCCGTACTAGAGGATGTTGGTCTTTTTGTCCCCGATAGATATCTCCGACAGCGACAGCACAGATTGTTTTACCTACCGGCCGCCAGAACCAATCTGCCTCTGGTGACACCAGTGGGAAGAGCAATTAGTCTGCTGAACGCGGTCTCCTCGGAGTTCGACGTCTTTCATATTAGTGAAAGTACGTTCAGGAGACAAATACTCTTGACTTTAGAAAGCATCTTGTCTTCCTAATGTCGAATCATCACTAATGCGTTCCTGGTATTATGTTGTATGAGTATAATATTTTACCTGTACTCAATAGATACCTTAAACATTTATGCTGTTTGTTTTGTCTTTTGATTAAATAAACTGATTTGATTTGATTTGATATATAATACCATCATGACATATCAAATAGAGGTCAGAGCCGATACCAGTAGAACTAAAAACCTTCTTAGAGTATCAGAAATGCGAACTCTACGCTCCATCGCAGGCAAAACCCTCAGAGATTGGATCAGAAATGAAACGATAAGGTCTGTCTGTGGTGTTGAAGACATAGTTAGATAGAGAAGAAGCAGAAGGCACCTTTGCAGAAACCACGTGGACCGTATGGAGAATATAAGAATTGCAAAAATTGTTAAAGATGAAAACCCAAGCAACAAGAGATTACCAGGAAGGCCGCCGAAGAGATGGAGAGATGGCTGGACATCATCATCCCAGGACAGCCCACCGTCACAAACAGATCATACGACCTAAACTAAGAGGAAGAAGAAGAAAAAGATACATAATACACAGACGATAGATGTACCAGAAGGGTGGTGGAGTGAAGACCCCGCGAAGATAAAAAAAACAATGGGAGACCCCCCACACGATGGTCCGATGATATTCGAAGAATTGCTGGCGATTGGGTGCGAAAGGCACAAGACAGGAGTACGTGGAGAAATATGGGAGAGGGCTTTGTCCAGCAGTGGACAACAACGGTTGTTTAAGTAACTAGAAGTATCTGATTGTTTTTTTGTTTGTTTTTTTTTTTTCGAAAATATAACCAAACGTGAATTTTTTTCTTTATAACACAACACGTTATTCTTTCAAAAATATTTAGTGCTATTCGTTCAATATATGTAGATAACGGCGTTAAATTTTTTTACATGTTAATATAATAGCAGAATTGAATAATCTTAAAATTTAAAAATATATATATTGTGACCTTGTCCTGCCCGAACGAAAATATTGTTTTTACCTAGAACCAGAACATAGCGCCAACTGCCCGGTTCAATTGTGAATGTAAACCATCCAGGGACCCACTCAAACACAAACAAAAAAAATCATCAAAAACGGTCCAGCCGTTTAGGACGAGTTCAACTTCATACGCCCGCATAAAAGAATTATATAAATAATGACAATAAAAAAATAAGTTTAAATTCAATGATTAATTTATATTTGTAACAACAAATGCATAAAATGTTCGAAAAAACTGACCACATTTATGAGAAAATTTGTTTAAATATTTATTTTGTATTTTAATATTTTAACTATACCAATAAAGGACTTCTGTGTCCCGAAACATGTTTGAGTTAATGTGGTATTTTTAATTTTATTTGTATTTAAAAATAATGGTTTGAATTCAGAAAACGATTGCTTATCTCATGGGCAATCATATGTCGCGTGCTCCAGAGTTGGTAAACCATCTGATCTCTATGTTTATGCTGAAAACGAACAAACAAAAATGTAGTTCATCCATTAGCTTTATAATAAAAATCAATTTTAAATTAAGATATTAAATTAAGCTATGTGTTTTCTCTGTAAATGTATAGTTGCAAGACTTTTTTTTTTAATTACTCCCCTAATAATTAATATCAGACAGAGCCACAACAAAGCGTGGCCGGGTTTAGCTAGTATAAATTATATAAATTGTGACAAATTTGTTTCGCCTTGCGAGGGCATTCTCAAACTCCATAAATTAAATCAAAGTAAAACCACTTAACAATCGTGTTTACTTTTATAAAATTAATATGGAGTTTTACACCTCAACCATCAATAAAAACTAACTAACTAACTAACCATCACGCCGTCTCTCCGAAAGGGTAGGCAGAAAGAATGGACTGTCACACTTTAACCGATGCGGCACTCCATCCTTCTCTTTTCGCCCGGCGGGAGACGCGGTGTGATGGGTTGCGAACCTCATCGCCACCAATAGGCATCTCCCGCGCACACTTCGATCGTAAAACACCCACAAAATAAATCTAAAACAAATAATATAAAATACAATGATATAAAATAAAATAACACAATAAAAATAATTTAACACAAAATGTTATTTTTAGATGTTGCACATATTGTCTAACCATATTTCCTAAAACGTGATATTTTTTTCAATTATGTTTTTTTTGTGTACACAACAGGTCGTTTGGACCCAATTACTGTACACAATTTTTATTTTTTAGCTATCATATTGATTCTCGTGACATGTGACAGGTAGCCAATCTATCGCCATTTTATTGTCACTTGAATTCTATATCAGAGCAAAGACAGTGTGACAAGCACACTGCCATCGCCGGGAATCGAACCCAGGACCTTCGGCATGGAATTCAGAGCTCTAACCACTCTGCCACGGAGGTCGAATTAGTCGACTGTTTTATTTTCAATAAACATAATTTAAAAATTCTCTACTTCTTCCTTATATCAGCATTATTAATTCTGCTATACATATTTTAAGTAATACGTCTAAGGGATCCTATCACTACCGCATTTATTCTGCTCTTGTCCTTATTCTGCAAGTTTCATGCTACGTCTCCATAAATAAAGGTTGGAATTAGAACAACATTGTTTAGAAAGAAAAGAACTTAAAGGTATAAATGCTGGTGCTAAGATGAGTGATCTGTCTGTAAACTGTCTGCTTTACGCGGACGATGCCGTTCTCGTTGCGGATAGTGCGGACGAATTACAAATCTTGGTGTCGAGAATGAATGAGGTATGCAAGTCAAATGATTTAATGATGAATGTCGGAAAATCAAAGGTGATGGTTTTCGAAAGGGAAGAGCAAATGACAGTTTGTAATATAAGTGTGAACGAAGAGAACTTGGAACAGGTGAGGGAATTTGTGTATTTAGGTAGCATGTTCACAGCAGATGCCCGAACGGACAGTGACGTCGAAAGAAGGTTTGTGCGGGTAACAAAGTGAATGGAGCTTTAAAAATAGTTATTGGAAACAAGAATTTATCAATGAAAGCGAAAACGGCCGTTCACAATGGAGTTCTGGTCCCAACCTTAATGTATGGAAGCGAAGCATGGAACTGGCAAAAGAAGGATGAGAGTAGAATAAATGCGGTAGAGATGAGGTCCCTAAGACGTACGTGTGGTAGAACGATATACGACAGAATCTCAAATGCTGATATAAGAAAGGAATGTAGAGCGGAAGAAGGTATAATGAACAAAATTATGAAAGGATCGCTGCGTTGGTTCGGACATATGGAACGCATGGATGGAGAAAGAAAGATTATAAAAGTATACGTTAATGATGTAAATGGGGTACGAAGTCGAGGCAGACCGAGGAAAACATGGCATGACCAAATTAATCAAATTTTAAAGGTTGGTCATGTTAGAAGTCGGAGGAATCGACGTGCGTGTTATGACTCGTTGTATGAATGTGGAGGAATCTAGAGAGGTTTGTCAGGATAGAGTAGTGTGGCGGTCCATTCTCTCTGCCTACCCCTGCGGGGAAACGGCGTGATGGTTTGTTGTTGTTGTTTGTTTAGAACTGCATTTATCTAATAAACTGCGAGAAACTAACTAAACATTACGCCGTATCCCCGAAGGGGTAGGTAGAAAGAATGGACCGCCACACTGTTCTATCCTGGCATACTACATTATCGTTTCATGCACGCAATAAAATATTATATTACACGCACATCAAATCAATTAAATATTAAATTTGGGAGGAGTCCGAGAAAATATAAAAAAAGTTTTGTCTATATTTTATTAATTTAGAATTGATTAAAATGTCCATTTATAGAAGTTTTATGATACTCTATAAGAGTCACATCTTTCACCCTGCTAGAGTTTTACTTTTACTTTTACCATAGCTTTGTATAAATATATGTTATATAATTAATATTAATGAATATTTTTTGTGAATGTATACTTATACTTGTATACGAATACTGGATTTCACCCACCGTGGGTTATTAATTCTTGATTTAATTGTATCTCAATAGAGACGAAGATGCAATTTGGAAACTGAAAATGGTTGATCAAGGTGTTTACAGGACTTATGACCTGTCATTGGTTGAGTTAAGCGCACGCTTTATGTAATTACAACATTCTCCATTCCACCTTAGATGGCACATTGAAACTGACATGTGAAATCTGACATAGGACTTTAACATATATACAACTTCCAAATATTTGTAATACATGGTCATAAACAAAGGTGGAATGGGGAATGTTGTAATTACATAAAGCGTGCGCTTAACCCAACCAATGACAGGTCATAAGTCCTGTAAACACCTTGATCAACCATATTCAGTTTCCAATTTGCATCTTCGTCTCTATTGAGATACAATTAAATCATGAAATATTAATGAAGTTTAGAAGTTTTAATATAATTTATGGGAATGGCAAGTTTCGCCCTTCTAAGGCTAGATAAAAATAATAAAGATTGATAAAGTCTTATAAAAGCGTTCTCATTCACACAGATGTTTTCATTCGAATTATTTATCATATTTTTACACTAATTTTAGTAACATATTTTTTTTACTGTTAAAATTTAATAATATCACAATTTATTTTTATTCACTTAGAGTGTCGCAACAGTTGTTTCGCCAACCAATGTTGGCATCATCAGGTGTTACAATAAACTAAAGTAACAAATGAAAAGACTTACTATTTATAGGGCAAAATAATGGACTATTTAACATAGTTTTACCACATATCAAATTATACGGTTAAATTTTATCGCTGTAATTCTGCTATTCATAAATAATAATATTTAACAAAATTATGATGTACTCGTATACATATATTTGTAAAGCAACAGATAAATGACACAAGTATTAATTTTTTGTATTTAACCCACTAACAATATGCAATATTTAAGCTATTGATTCTCATGACATGTAGCTAGTCAATCGCCATTTTTATTCTTCTTCTTCTTCTTGCTTATTGTAAACCTATGTGGTCTATTCTCCAGAGTGTTGCTCCTCCTAGATAGATTCCCAGCTGTCCTTACATCTTTTAGGAGGTCTTCCACGAAGACGAGTTCCATGAGGCTGATTATGCTGATTATGGTGGTGTCCATTCTTTGAACGTGACCGTACCAGTCCGTTTTTCGCTGTCTGCTCCATCTTATAATATCCTCAACCTCACACATCTCTCTTATTCTGGTGTCCCTTACACGATCTCTCAGTGTCTTGCCTGCTATACTCCTTAGTGTCTTCATCTCGGAAGTCCTCAAATTGTGAATTCTACACTTCCATAGAAATTGTGAGTTTTTTTTCATGCTGTCAATGCCGGGAATCGAACACAAAATCTTAGGCGTGGTAGTCATAGCTGTAGTCATATATCGCCTCTTTGCAAGAATAACGTACATAACGACATTTCGAAAATCAAATTCGCCGTGTTCAACATTATTTTCTACAAAAACATAACTAACTAACTAACTAACTAACCATCACGCCGTCTCCCCGAAGGGGTAGGCAGAAAGAATGGACTGCCACACTTTTCTTTCCTGACATATTTCTCTCGCTTCCTCAACATTCATACATCGTGTCATGCACGCGCGTCGATTTCTCTGACTCCTCACATGGCCGACATTCAATATTTGATTTATTTGATCGTGCCACGTTTTCCTCGGTCTTCCTCTATTTCTGGTACCATTTACATCATTAACATATAATTTTTACCATTCTTTCTTCATTCATTCTTTCCATATGTCCAAACCATCTTAATGATCCTTTCATTATTTTGTTCATGACACCATCATTCGCACCGCATTCACATCTTATATTTTCATTCGACACTCTATCATACACAGAGTATCCACACATTCGTCTAAGAGATCTCATTTCTACTGCATTTATTCTACTTTCATCCTTCTTTTGCCAGTTCCATGCTTCGCTTCCATACATAAGGGTCGGTAGAAGAACACCATTGTGCCCTGCCATTCTAGCTTTTTTGGATAGGTTTTTGTTTGCGATGACAACTTTAAGTGCACCATTCACTTTGTTGCCTGCCCCAACCCTTCTTTCAATATCCCTCTCCACTCGCCCATCTCTTGTTAACATACTACCTAAATACACGAACTCAACTACTTGCTCCAAATTTTCACCATTCACGCTAATATTGCAGACTGTCGTGGTTTCTTCCTTTTCAAAAATCATTACCTTGGACTTATTAACATTCATCATCAGATCATTTCGCATGCATACCTCATACATACAATTCACCAGGACTTGTAGTTCATGCTCGTTGTCTGCAAGAAGGACAGCGTCATCCGTATACAAGAGACAGCTTACTGACACTCCGCTCATTTTGGCACCTACATCCAACCCTTTCAGCTCTTTCATACATTTGTCCATATACAGATTAAATAACCACGGGGACATTACAAAAACATAGTATTTTTAAAGTGAAAAACAGAGAATTTATGAGGGAAAGAGACAATACAACAGTGATATATTGTGTTGTCACGTTGTCTCTTTAAGTATCTTGATAAATTTTTAAAAAAATTAATTTTTCGAGATAACACGTTATTCTTGCAAAGAGGCGATATGTATTATACTTACGTGTACGTACGTAGATATATGTGCTTTTGAAAAGCAACAGATAAATGTCAGACGTATTAGCTTTCTTTCTGTGTTCTAAGATCGATTCGGACTATTTTGTAGCAAGCAGTATTAAAAATACATCGTACAGTATAAATACGTTTAACGCGTGTAGTATAGATATAGCGGGGGAGAAATACGTGTCTCCTGAAAAAAATATTAAGTCTGATCCTCCCGTATTGCCTTCTGGCTGGCTGAGACACCCGAATAGTTGTGCCCTCCTCCGCTATTCATAGCGGCCCCGCCATGCCGCATCAATCACGGGCGGCGTGAATAATATAAGGCGGCTGGTCGGGCGTGGTGTCGGCCCACTGAAAAGTTATGTTGCCGAATTCGAAATATGGATCCCCCCACCGTAGTATCAATTTGCTATCGGATCATCAACTAATAACGTTAACAAACTAACTAACTAACCATACCGCCGTCTCCCTGAAGGGGTAGGTAGAAAGAATGGACTGCCACACTTTTCTTTCCTAACATATTTTACTCGCTTCCTCAACATTCCATCGTGTCATGCACGCGCGTCGATTTCTCTGACTCCCCACATGGCCGACATACAATATTTGATTTATTTGATCGTGCCACGTTTTTCTCGATCTTCCTCTATTTCTGGTTCTATTTACATCGTTAACGTATATTTTTTTTAACATTCTTTCTTCATTCATTCTTTCCATATATCCAAACCATCTTAATGATCCTTTCATTATTTTGTTCATAACACCATCATTCACACCGCATTCACTTCTTATATTTTCATTCGACGCTATCATACACAGAGTATCACACATTCGTCTAAGAGATCTCATTTCTACTGCATTAAACTAGAACGTATTTCCCATACTATGTCCCTCGATCGAAAAAAAGTTCAATTCAACAAAGTTTTTAAAAAAAAATCTAATTTCGCGCGAAAGTTTGGTGATAGGCCTCCCAAAATTAGTTTTTTAATTCGATTGGAAAACTGAAGGTTAATGGTATGGAAAAATACATATAATAGAAACTGCAACGAGAATCAAATCGATCGGATGATTTGTCTTTGAGTTATAACTACAGCAAATTTGAAAAATATAGTTTAATAGAAAAACGCGTTCAAAATAGGTTACCTATTAGTGATTTCATGAAGATTGAGAAATATCAAACCTACTGCTATCTGCTATACCGGAACATCATATGGATTCAAATCCAACAATTCTTTTTAAGTGGCACTATCACCATCGCCAATGTACCGCGTATATTTCAATTCGTAATTATCAATTAAACGACCAAACATATCTTTTACAACCAAACGCAAGTTTCGGACCGATGAGCGGCTGCTATTTAGATAGCTGTAACTAAAAACCTATTTGAGATATGAATTTGAAATTTTAATATGTTATTTTTTAAGGTAAAACCCTAAAGGTAAGTTTTCAAATCCCTATTGTGCAGTGATTAAGTAGTATTATGAGTATGAGTATGAGTATGAGTATGAGTATGAGTATGAGTATGAGTATGAGTATGAGTATGAGTATGAGTATGAGTATGAGTATGAGTATGAGTATGAGTATGAGTATGAGTATGAGTATGAGTATGAGTATGAGTATGAGTATGAGTATGAGTATGAGTATGAGTATGAGTATGAGTATGAGTATGAGTATGAGTATGAGTATGAGTATGAGTATGAGTATGAGTATGAGTATGAGTATGAGTATGAGTATGAGTATGAGTATGAGTATGAGTATGAGTATGAGTATGAGTATGAGTATGAGTATGAGTATGAGAATATGAGTATGAGTATGAGTATGAGTATGAGTATGAGTATGAGTATGAGTATGAGTATGAGTATGAGTATGAGTATGAGTATGAGTATGAGTATGATTATGAGTATGAGTATGAGTATGAGTATGAGTATGAGTATGAGTATGAGTATGAGTATGAGTATGAGTATGAGTATGAGTATGAGTATGAGTATGAGAATGAGAATGAGTATGAGTATGAGTATGAGTATGAGTATGAGTATGAGTATGAGTATGAGTATGAGTATGAGTATGAGTATGAGTATGAGTATGAGTATGAGTATGAGTATGAGTATGAGTATGAGTATGAGTATGAGTATGAGTATGAGTATGAGTATGAGAATGAATGAGTATGAGTATGAGTATGAGTATGAGTATGAGTATGAGTATGAGTATGAGTATGAGTATGAGTATGAGTATGAGTATGAGTATGAGTATGAGTATGAGTATGAGTATGAGTATGAGTATGAGTATGAGTATGAGTATGAGTATGAGTATGAGTATGAGTAAGTATGAGTATGAGAACGTGTATGATGAGCATTTTGAGTATGAGTATCAGTATGAGTATGAATAAGCCTTGCTGTCTACAAAAAATGATTTGTAAAATAAACACTCGTGTATTTTGTTTTATTTTATCAAACCAACCGGTTTCGCTCCCGCCAGAGCTTCGTCAGGGTTACAAAATCAAAAAAAAATTACGTATTCAAGGTGTTGAATAGTTTACATGTGTTTTATGATACATACTTAAAGCAATTGTGAACTACTCAACAATTTATACATACTCGTACATACATACATTTAGCATCCCCAAGATATTTCAGCAATAATCCTCCAATCTCTAGAACACCGAGCATAAAATGAATTGTTCCTTTCATACTGCACATGGGGGAATAAGTATCCGGATGTAGCCAAACATTTCCGTTTTAGTCTTGGTTCTGCTCGGCAGTGCATGCTTATCATTGTACGCCAACTTGCAAGTCACGTTATATAAGATCCCAAACATAACCTCACTACGTGTTAATTAAACTTTGCGAACCATAAACCATTTATTTGCCCGGTGTAACGACTCCTTTGATCGCAAAACTATTATTCATTTCATATTAAATGGGCAATTCTTATTTCAATAGTTTTATCACCATTTTATGTGGAAGTTTATAATAACAAGTGTATATTAAATACAAATAAAATGTTACCGATGTTTTTCGTAAACAATTAAATTTCATACTAAATAAAAAGTTGCAAAAAAAAATTCCACTGAAACCGACCGAAGCCATAAACATAAGTGGAATTAACTATATATACATTTAAACATGAACTTTTTTTAATTTTATTATTTACAATGAACTTCTATTATCAAATTTCAAATAACAATTTTTGCTCTAGTGCTTAACCTTATTAATGGAAGCAAAGCTTGGAGCTTGAAGAGAAAGATGGAAGTTTGAGAAATGCTTTACGAGAACGCGAAGAATGTGCTGAAAGATTGTAAATAATAGAAAACCGAACAAACTTAATATAGAAATGAAGTCATATGAAAGCGTAGTCGGTAAAATTAAAAATGGGTCACTAAGATGTTTTGGACATATGGAACGCAATTTTAAGAATGATAATGAATCTTTATTAGTGAAAAGAGGCGAGGAAGTCCGAATAAAACATTCCAGGACCAAATTAATCGATGATTTAAAACGTGGTTTATTCGAAGCCGGATATATTATTTGAGTATTATATAATTGTATCATAACTATGTTAGGATGGTAGTCTATCCTAATCATTTATAAAATATATGGGTACACATTTATTAAAGTTTTTACTCATATTTAAGTTATAAAAAAGTTGAAATAATTCATTCACCGAACAGTATTTTGCAATAAGTAAAAAAATGTTGGTGACGAGACACTAATTCAAACAAATATAACAAATTACACCACTAGAATTTATCATAATACATAATACAGATAAACAATAATTATCGAAGTCCGTTAATTGAACTGCTCTCGGATATTAATTCGTGTTCCATCACACAGAAACCATGTTTAGTTTTTAACAATTGTATTCTTAATTTATCATGTTGATTAAATTAAATGTTTAAATACAATTACAGAAAAGCTAGTAATCAAAATCTATCCAAACTGAATTCGTTCTCAAAACCATATAATTTGAAACATTTATCAACTCCGTGCGCAGCATCCGAAAGGCAATAAAAATAATCTCGTAAAGTAACAGAGCCGCGTACCTGCACAGTATTCCATCAGAACATCGCCACCAGTCTTGAGGGATCTACCTCAGAGGACCAACTTAAAGGAATTCCCTCACCCAGTAATTACCTACAAACACAGCTCCAAGGGATGTTTATCCCAGCAAAGATTTTGCCTGAATACTAATGTAATTCTAACGTTTCATTAACATTTTGAGCTCTCACGTAAAGCGTTTATCCATTTTTCCAAAGGACACGTCCCTCCGCCCTTGAATGAGCTCCGAAGACCCTACAAGAATTTTGATGGTCAGATTACTGCCAGCAAAACTACTTTATTGCTTTAATTCTTTTTCCCAATGCGATCAACATAAATTCCTATTTTTTATACGCCTCGCTTCTATCCCGAGAGGAATGGGTCCTATCGGAGCTTGAATCCCTCTTCTCGAACATGTATTCCGTTAACATTTTAACTGCGGTCACAGCGTCATTAACACGTTTTTCCTACATTTTTAATAGTAAACCTTAGTTCACTGTTTTATGGCAATACCACGAGAGTGTATATTTTGTTTGATTTTCTGCCTTCAACTCTTCTGAAGACTTCTTGAAAACCTAGTCATTAACACTGGAATTCCATAATGACTTTTTTTATTAAGTAAAAAACTTTTAGTATCGAGGGTACGACATAAATTCGTTTAAATCATATATTCTCCCGATGATGAAGGTATAGCCTTCGAAACATGTATAGAAAATAATCTTAAGAATGGAAAAACAGTTATTTAATTATATGTTCATAAAAAATCGTCGATAAAACTTTCATTCACTAGAATCTCCTTAAAACATGTATTTATTTTAATTAGATATAACTCACATAAAAGCCTGAATTTCTCAATTTTAATATCCTAAGTATAGTATTTATAAATACATAAGCAATAAAAGTTATTTTTAAGTAGTTGTGATTCCAAAAGAGCCATTTCTGAAATGAAATTTTTGAACTGAGTTTAATATACCCACGCTACCTGTGTCCGCGGAAAAAAATATATCTCTGTGTCTCGAGGCGTGTAAAATATTCAGACGTCTGATTATACGGGGTAGTAATGCGACATCATAAAATAGACTTTATTATTAATGACTCACTTTGGAGAATAAACACTCCAAACAATATCTCCATAAGATTTGTAAAACAAAATTACAGAATGTTTTCTTTGTTCCTTCAATTGTTTTATATCTTCGAATATCGGAAAAAAAATCTAAAAACTTCGCTGTTGTAAATATAATGGATATATTGTGTGTGTGTGTGTGTGTGTGTGTGTGTGTGTGTGTGTGTGTGTGTGTGTGTGTGTGTGTGTGTGTGTGTATGTGTGTTTCCTTTTGCACTAAAAACAGTATTAAAATATTTTCTTAAAAATAATATTTCACGTGAAATACGCAACATTCTGTACGGAGAAAATAAAGTTTAATTTTTTTTTTAGTTTCTTTTTTTTTACGAGTCATTTTACATTCGTCATAAAGTATGTATAAATCTTCCCTGTTGGCGCTTCTCGAGATTGAATCACGAAACGTCAACGACACATAAAATAAAAGTAATCTCTGCACCGATTACTTAGCCTAATCTCTAACAGAGACCGGCTGGAGGATCTGACTGGGACGTGATTTTGGAATTCCAGCCGGGGCAGCCGTGTATACATTTTACATTCATTGTCTCTGTATTGTAAATAAGGTAAAATTTTAAAAAGAATTCCCTCCGCAGAGGTGAAGTCTCTCTCAATCATGTGACGTGAAAAACGTGGCCGGAATACAAAACACCTAAATCACTTTGACTGTGGGATAAAAAGTTTTTTTACCCAGAACGTGGGGGATTTTAAAACTCTGCCCTCGATGTAAATAAATTACAAAAGAAGTTATATAGATAATTAATATTTCCCTTTATTCAATTTCTCCTTACTTCCTTTTACAATTTTTGAAACTCTTAAATTTCTTAAAATTTACTTCCATTTATAATTAAAAAGTAGATTCAGAAAGAATATTCAAAATTCAGGATTACACACATTTTTGCGCGAGTTCGACATTCGGAACACTCAGCCGTTAAGCGTAAATATTGGAAAATTCATCCCATAAAGCACTTCATCCGAAAATGCACCGTCAGTATTCAGCGGTACACAGGGTAGATAGGGAAAAACGACGCAGCCTCCGTGGCTCGAGTACCATTTGCTTCCCAATAATCTTATTTCTTGGCACACAGAAAGATGCCTTTGTAAGCATTATGAATCAGATAGCGGAAGGAAGAATTGCCGTTTACAGAGGTATGTACGTATCTAAGTAGACACCTCGAGCTTACATCTGCCAATGTATGAAAACGAAAGAACGCATAAGCAGGTTTTTTTTTAAAGTCATAGGGACTTAGAGGAATTCCACCGCTTTCCCGAAACTGTTATAGGCGGACGTCGCCTTTCGTCAGCTTCGCTCTATCAATCCTTACGTTACAGGGGTTTTGTGATAATAAAAAAACAAGAGCATAAGTAGGTTCAACACCACAAACAACTTCTTCTTTCGGTGCCGTGTCAGGTCCCCCCAACGTTGCATCACTGCAGCGAAGACATCTCTGTTCTGCGCCACTTGGGATAGGTTCTGAACTCTGCTCATTCCTGTCCATTATTTTATATTTTGCAGCCAGAACAACTGTCTTTTACCAACTCCCCGACGTCCCTCTATTCAACCATTAATATCAGCCGAAGAAGGTTGGTATTTTTCTGCCCTTAGCACATGACCCAATAGAAGACCTTTCTAACTTTCAAACTCGACAACGACTCTCTATTGGCTCTGGCTCTCTGTTATCGACCGTCAACATATCAAATCAAATTAAAAAATAATAATCGAATAAACTCTTCTATACTTTATATATGAAACTGATAGATCTTAATTGTGTATTGAACATACATTCCTTTTCATAAAAATGATTATTTTATATTTTAATTGTATCTCAATAGAGACGAAGACGTAAACTGGAAACTGAACATGGATGATCAAGGTGTTTACAGGACTTATGACCTGTCATTGGTTGGGTTAAGCGCACGCTTTATGTAATTACAACATTCCCCATTCCACCTTTGTTATTTGTGATCATGCATGACAAATTTTTGGAAGATGTATATATACTTCAAAATCCATATTTATCTTCACGTGGCAGTTTCAGTCAGCCATCTATGTAGATTTGGTTGCACTAGTGAATTTTTTCAAGAATTAACCTATACAACCGACCCACTAACGCCATCTATGGAGAATGATTTTCGGCATTTAGCAAACTACCTTATTAACACAATGTGAAGGCTGTCGCCAACATATTGTTAGAAGCCGCTAGGAGTATTATTCCATTCTATATGCCAAAGAATTTTGACCAGAATATTTGAAGACCAAATATTTGTGAATGTATACTTATACCTGTATACAAATCCTGGATTTACACCAAAGGGTGGTTAATTCAAATTTTAATTGTATCTCAATAGAGACGAAGACGTAAACTGGAAACTGAACATGGATGATCAAGGTGTTTACAGGACTTATGACCTGTCATTGGTTGGGTTAAGCGCACGCTTTATGTAATTACAACATTCCCCATTCCACCTTTGTTATTGTGATCATGCATGACAAATTTTTGGAAGATGTATATATACTTCAAAATCCATATCTATCTTCACGTGTCAGTTTCAGTCAGCCATCTATGTAGATTTGGTTGCACTTGTGAATTTTTCAAGATTAACCTATACAACCGACCCACTAACGCCATCTATGGAGAATGATTTTCGGCATTTAGCAAACTACCTTATTAACACAATGCGAAGGCTGTCGCCTAACATATTGTTAGAAGCCGCTAGGAGTATTATTCCATTCTATATGCCAAAGAATTTTGACCAGAATATTTGAAGACCAAATATTTGTGAATGTATACTTATACCTGTATACGTTTGTTATTGATAACACCTCTAACTTATTCTGTGGAATCTTGTTAAGACAAATCTTCTTTGCGATTTCCATATCTTCGCAATGACAGATATTATCCTTTTCCGAGACAAAATAAATCATCCCCTTGAATGAAATTCAGTCAAACCATCCCTTTGTTTCTGCAGAACAAATACGCTCGTCCCTTGAGGATCATTTTTGGAGCGGGCAGATTAACAAAAAAATCGTATTGGAAGATGTCTTGACAAAGAAAGTATAACTTATTTTCCGATTGCGAGTCAATGGAAATATCCCCGTCTCCTGGGGTTCCGTTGTAATTTTGGAATATTCAATATCATTTTGTTTGAAAAGCTGTGGTTTTATGAATTGGCTTAATTTATTGATGAAATATTCGCTTTCTTTTTCTGATACAAATTTAAAGATACTTTTTTTTCTTGCTTTGAAATGATTAATTATTAGGAATGTTTTTGTCCCCAAGGAAAGTTTTAATTATTTATTTTTGTGTATTCCAAAAATAATTTATTATATTAATACTTAATTTAATCAGATAAAATTGTATTTGTCTTTTTCTTTTTTATATTCTTTGTATAAAACACTAACCTTTAAAGAAAATAAATCTTTATAATATCTGTCAAAACTGATAATATTTGTAAACAATTTTATAATATTTTAAATATCTTTATAATATCACTGAGGAAGGATCGGGTTGTCAGAAACATGTCTGATATTTAATTTAAATTTTTTTTAAAGTGAGTGTTGTAGACAAAGTATATAAAAAAGAAATAAACAAATTTAAAACATTTACAACCCAAAGTATGGCGAACAAAGAAGAAAAGTTAAAATTATATGTATATATTTTAATAGTTATAATAATAAACGTGAATGTTTAATGGTTTTACTATGTTTTTTATTCATATAATCTCTTATACAAATATCAGTTACAAATTTGTTTCGCCTTGCGAGGGCATTCTCAAACAGTTTGAAAATGCCCTCGCAAGGCGAAACAAATTTGTAACTGATATTTGTATAAGAGATTATATGAATAAAAAACATAGTAAAACCATTAAACATTCACGTTTATTATTATAACTATTATAATGGAGTTTTACAAAACTAAAACCTCAACAATTAATATATATTTTAATATTTGTAGTGGTAATGAAATGATCGATATTTTATTTTTAATTTGGAATTTCAAATCTTTTATGCCAATATATTATTTTAATCGCATTATAAACTAAGGGAGGTGCTGAAATGTCACAAAACCAAAATTTATTTAATTGATTAATACTATAATTTGTGAAAGCTGCGTTTCAAACCTATTTTTCTCTAATACTAAACAATACACTGCAAAGACATAGAACAAGTTAAATCTCAAAAAATTTGTAATAAAAAAAATTATATCAATTTTTTACAGAAATTTTAACATACTGAAATCTGCTTTATCGCAAAGCTAATAAAAATTGCTAAGCATGATATAAAAAAAACTATTATATTTCAAAACATTCGTTGAATATTTCATCTACACAATGAAAAAATGAATATGTAAGTATAGAACGATTATTATATAACATAGGTACGTGCTTTAGACTTTTAATTCAGTTTTAGAAAATAAAATTTGTGAGTCAACGAAATGATTTAATTTCCATAACATTGTGGAATCCGACGCCACGTAACTTATTGAATTTAAAATTACGAAAAGTATTGTTTTGTGTTGTGTAAATGAGAAAAAGCTTTCATTTTAGTCAACGTATTTTCACGGACGCCAGTGTCCCAATAATTCATTTTTCCCGTAACGGAAGGCACAAAAATATCCATTCAAATGGAATTTCGTACTCGAAACAAATTAAGCGTGCTAACTAATGCAAACGCCACACTCAATAAATGCCGAACAAAAGTGTAATTGAAATGAAAGCTGCCTTTACGGGTAATTGCCGTCAGTATTTTTTCGGAAGTCGGAATGACCCCTTTATGCTATTTACATTACGATATTTTTGTTTTCCCCGAAATACAAAATGGCGCCGTAAATAACCTGACCGAGCACAACAATGGCCGCCGGCCTGACTAATAGTGAATAATAAATGCCCCGCAGCCAGCCGATGGTTGCACTCTCCGGATAACACCTGATCTTCATAAACCCTCTCCATTTATTTTATTGATATTTTCCTATCGTATATTTCGGATCCCGCGTTCGCATAAAAGGCTTTAGATGTTCGTTTCATTTTCTTTTCTCGGCTGTGTAATGTTCGTACTTCACCGCAAACATTCGGGATAACGGAATTTCTTCGGCTAACCGCAGCTCGGTAAAGCGTTAGTGATATTCGTGTAAGTAAAATTGTTGTTTATTGAACGACTTCGAAACTTCTAATGTATATCGCAATAAATCTGGAGCGTAGTAAACCTCGGGGAAGCTTTTCGGCAACACGAAAAACTGTGTTATTAATACCTGCGTAGCAAGTCTACAGTCCCTTTTCGAGTAGATTAAATGATATTAGTATTTATTTTAGCCGTGGTCCCATTGATATCACTTTATAAGTTTCAAATTAATGTCTCATTGTGAATTTTTTGTAAATTAATGAATATTAATTTTTACTTTAAGTAAACTCAATGCACAGACTAGAAGCATTTGAAATGTGGCTCCATCGCCGAATGCTCAAAATTCCCTGGACAAACTTGGTTACCAATATCGAAGTCCTGAGGCGAGCTAGAGTTGACAGGGAATTGTTATCAACTATCAAGGTTCGAAAAATTTCACATCTGGGTCATATACTGCATGGGGAAAAGTACCACTTACTCCAACTGATATTGGAGGGGAAAGTTGAGGGACGCCGAGGGTCCGGTAGGAGACAAATGTCCTGGCTGCGAAACGTGAGGGAGTGGACAGGCATTCGAAGTGTGGAGAAGCTGTTCCGAGCGGCGCAGGACAGGGACAGGTTCGCCAAGGTGATCGCCAACGTTGAAGGGACCCGACAGGGCACTTGTAGAAGAAGAAGAATTTTTACTTTAATAATGATTTGGCTAGGGGAGAAATGTACCACCTCCTTCGGCTGATAATCAAGAAATAGAGACAGCTGGGTGTTGGAGAGGTGGAGGTGGAGGCAGGTGGCAGGTTGTCCTGGCTGCGGAATAAAAGGGATGAATTAGGAGACTTGAAAACATGTTCCAAGTAGCGCAGAACAGAGAAGCTTTCGATACAATGATCGTGAGCGTTGGGAGGACCTGATACAAAAACCAGAAAAAGAAGAGTGAAGTAGAAATCCGTATTAAATATTTAATATTGATGAAAATGTAATTTTTCTAGAAATTTTATTATATTTACAGAAATGACATGTTACGTCTTGCTAGGGCATCATTAAATTAAAATTATTAGGATAATTACAATATTGATACTTTGACGAACGAATATCTATCATAAATTGCGTGTCGTCGATATATCGACGATATGACGCGCAGTGTATCTCTGGTATTCGGATGGTGCGCTGCGTCCGCTAGTTGTGGTTTTTTATTTAGCATTCCGATTTTTCATTTTTTTTCCCCTGTTTTTAACACGCAATTTTAGTACAAATTATGAACGACCCAGAACACAAAGGTTAACATTGTTTGTAATATCTCAGGATAGAACAGTGCGGTGGTCCATTATATTTTCTTACCCTTTCGGCGATACGGTGTGATGGTTTAAACATGTTTTTGTAAAAATACACTAACACATATAATGTTTTCGTGTAAGGAATTAGTTTCGCAGACTTAATTCATGAAAATAAGTAATGTATCGAGCAGTCGCACACTTATTTATGGCCGGAGAGAAGTTTTGTAAAAAGTTTAACACTTTATTCTTCAACACTTGCCCGGGATTAACGCTAAGCTCTATAAAATACTTCCCGTAAGAACACCCTAATTCCTGTTTAGTCCTTATAATCTGTGTTAAGGAGCTTTGTTCATTCAGTTGGTCATGGAAAACTTCAGCAGCAGGTAATATTTCCACCTCAGTGGATCGAATTAAGCTTATCTGCGTTTCAATACAGCCACTGCAGAGATTATTGTCAATTTTACTTTATAGACTTTAGGATTACCTTTTGTCAATAAATATATTTTAATTGCTAAAACTAACTAACTAACTAACCATCACGCCGTCTCTCCGAAGGGGTAGGCAGAAAGAATGGAGAATGGAATGCCACACTTTTCTTTCCTGACATATTTCTCTCGCTTCCTCAACATTCATACATTGTGTCATGCACGCACGTCGATTTCTCTGACTCCTCATATGGCCGACATTCAATATTTGATTTATTTGATCGTGCCACGTTTTCCTCGGTCTTCCTCTATTTCTGGTTCCATTTACATCGTTAACATATACTTTTTTATCATTCTTTCTTCATTCATTCTTTCCATATGTCCAAACCATCTTAATGATTCTTTCATTATTTTGTTCATAACACCATCATTCGCACCACATTCACTTCTTATATTTTCATTCGATACTCTATCAGACATAGAGTATCCACACATTCGTCTAAGAGATCTCATTTCTACTGCATTTATTCTACTTTCATCCTTCTTTTGCCAATTTTATTTTTTTTAATTGCTCTCAATAGATTCTTGAATACTGGAAGACGGAAAGAGGGGACCAGGTCGGCCTCTTGCAACGTGGATGTCCACGTGAGAACGACCTGAAGGCGCTGGGACTAGACAGCCAGATGACTCTGGATCGTGAAATTTGACGAAACCGTATTAGAAGATCCATCCCCAAATACCCGGAAATATCTAGGCCAGTGGTTCTTAACCTTGTTGGAGGTACTGAACCCCGCCAGTTTCAATTACCCGTTCTCCGAACCCTTAATTGGAAAAATAAAATATGATTTTTTCAAATTCAAAACATAAGTATATATTTATACACAGGAGCACAAAATTAACAAAACCATTAAAACAACGAACGAAATCATTAAAACATGATTTTCACATAAAAACAAAAACATAATAATGAATATTTACTGCAAATCAGTGTCACTTCTGCTGATGCCTTTCAGAGACCAGTACAGAAATTTTACGCAGCTTTACCTTGGCAAGTGCCAGTCACATGTCATTTTCGTAACAAAGTATGTTCCTTTTCTTCGTTTCTATGTCCAGCATCATCGAAAAGGATTGCTCGCAAAATATGTTGTAAAAAAACGGTATGAAAATCTCCAGAGCTTTCTTAGCAATAACAGGGTACGTTACCATTTGTTGACACCAAAACGTTGAGAAGTTGTTATTCTGAAGAGTTTTTTTTTGTATTCGATATGTCTTTAGAACCCTATTACAGTATACATTTTACATACAAAAATACATGTTATATTAGCAATTGTGGTATGTACCTATATGTTCCTTAAAGGACGTATAGGTCATTTGGAGAATGTCCACATCGACTGACACCTCATTAAAGAGCACCATACCCCGGGTCATTGTATGCTGCGCCAAGACATTTGTCCTGCTATGCGGTATGCACAACAGATCGTGTCTTCTAGCGCGAGCATACCTGTCCGGTGCATTGAGGCCATAACACTCTAAGAGGTATGGGCTATCAATGAGGTTACGGAGTAATTTAAATCCTAAGATCATCAATGTACCTTTTCTTCTTGATTCGAGACTGCGGTACTCTGTGTTAATCAATATATCATTGTGGTGCATAAACCTCGGATATACCCCATTCATCCGCATGTATCCGCGTATCTCAGAAATTTTTCGTTGCAAGTTGCTGTTGAACCTGACTCTGCTGAATTTCAATGAGTTCATCGAGGTATTCATCATTGACATCTGTTGTCTCAACACTATATATAACTGAATAAATTAATATATCGTACGTCATATCATTTTTCAAAATATCGTACAATAAGTCGGGTATGTGTTTTGACCTCCGCCGAATCCGGGAGACTGACTCACCGAATCCCCGAGGTTCGATCGAACCCAGGTTAAGAACCACTGGTCTAGGCGAAAGAAGAAGAATATATTTGAATATGATTAATATTTTTCAGCACTACAGCACTGCTAAGTGATTTTGGTGTTTGTTGTTACATTTATCGTATACCACGGATTACATATTTAGGGTGACGTTTGAACTACATTTTATTATTCAATCATTTTGCACCATTGCACAGTTATCGGCCTTTATGCTTATCATCAATCAGAAACTCTTTTTTTTACTTTTTGGTACTTGGCACCTCAAGCTCACAATTTTAGAGAAACGTTGTATTATCATAACACTTTTTTGTACTTTTCAAAAACATGTTCCGTTCAGACGTCTTTCTTCTGTGTATTTTTTTAATGTAGAAATTACTTGTTCAGTATAAAAGTTAATAAAATATTACAGTTAATACAAAAGCTATTTAAACGTGATTCCACAACACAAAGTAATGGCGTATAATATTATATTATTTCCTTCCACTTTGATTTAATTGTTTTGAATAAACTAATTTTCCTCCTTATTAAATGTACGAGTACATGTAATTAGTATTACTATCTACACTATTATTAGTATTACTGGAAGCCGAATATTATATTACAATATTTCATATATTGAGCCACACATACATAAATATACATTATAACCACACATATTCATACACGTGCGTCTACTATTATCTTATATTAGATACTTTACTTCATAATATAATATATTGATTGAAGCGGTCAGATTTAAGTTTCATCATTTCAATAAAAGGGAACAGCTATTACCCGAGATTCGAGTGTTATCAGGGGACAATTTAAAATCATTAACGAAACTACACACTATTTATGTTCGTTAAAGTTTCGCTGGGTTCAGGAGGTTGTTCGCGTGTAAAGTAATCATTTAAGCTACTTTTAGAAATACTTACCAATTTACCGCCATGTATTTGAACAGTTAAATGGTGGATGTTTGAGTTTATTTATGTACAAAGCCCAAACAAGTCGAAAGGCGTGCAAGAGTTTCGATCTTCGAAGAAAACTGCCTTCTAAAGTTTAATTAATGTTTGTTAACGGAACTAAAGAATATTAATTAAGCCCTTTTGTATTAACTTTATTTGGCAAATATCACATATGTGACTTGGTATAAATATTATTTTTATGATATTTTTACTGTCGATAAATTTTGAACAAAGAAATCATTCGTCACCACATTTAACAAATTAAAATATTTCTTGTATAATTGCTCCCTCTTTGTGTTTTGAATTCATATTTGAATGTGTTATCATTGTGTTTTCACAACACTTAAACACATTCTTCACAGACATACATTTATATATGATCGTAGGGCAATAAGAATTTCTCAACAATCGAATTGATGTTAAATTTATTTTGATGGTTCATAATATTTTATTTATTTTTAAAGACTTTGTTAAGTTGTGCAATATTACCATAATTTAATTTTACGTTTTACCATAAACGCGTAACACTTCAATACCGTTATCTTTATTAAACGATTTGATTTCTTAACGATATGATTATCAAATTGTATAAAATTATAATTATAGAGACATTCTGTTTGCTCATTTATTCTAAAATGTGAATTTTTAACGTTGTTTTTTTAAAACATATAAAAAGCTGATCAATCATTTATTTTTTTATTATCTTCTTATTCTTCTTCCTCAGCCTATTCACCTCCACTTCTGGACAAAAGCCTCCTCCATTCGCTTCCTGTCAGTCTGTCCTGTGCAGACTGCATCCAGGTCGTTCCGACGTGTCAGTTCAGATCATCCATCCACCGTAGTTGCGTTTGTCCTGCACTTCTCTTTGACGTCCACGGCCTCCAAGTCAGCACTCTTCTTGTCCATTTTTTATCTGAGCTTCTGGGTACGTGACCTGTCCATTGCCATTTTAGAGACGCCACCCAGCGGATGATATCAGTGACCTTTGTTTTTTCATTCACCGTATCGTATCTGACTCTGTCTCTTAGGCTTATTCTTAACATGGCTCTTTCCATGGCTCTTTGGGTCACTCGTAGTTTCTTGGCACTTTGTTTGGACCATGTAACAGTTTCAAGACCATAAGTACCAACTGGCAGAACGCAGGCTTCTGCCAGTTATATATAATTTTTATTATACTCCTTTATATTTTAACTTTATTATTTTTAATTAAATTTCCTTGATTATTAAATGTTTCCCGTTGTTTGTTGTTGGTCAAATATTCACATGTTCCTATTCCCCTATATTCCTACATATGTCTAGACATAGCTCCTTTTGATTTCGTTTTGTATACCTATAATTAACGATTTTTATTGTTATGATTATTGAGAAAGATTCCAAAAATATCTGTGAATAGTATAAAAATGTGCTATAAAACATAACATTTTTTGAAAGTTATTAAAAAAATTAAAATACTGTATCGTGAGAAAAAAAATCGTTACCTAAATGAACAGATTATTTGTGATTACCTGTAAAAAGTGTTTTAAAAAACACTATTTGATTACTATTTTATATGAAATACAACAAACAACCCAACGGTACTATATGTCAGACACAATAATACATATTTCGGCAAAGAATAACATGATCTATCAGCAATATTGCTCTCGAAACTTTTGTTTATTCCCGCGAGTGAATAAGCAAATACAATGGATCTTTTATAGCACTCACTGATGTAAAGGAAAACGTAATCACTCGAGAGGGAATCGCAGAATTTCTGATTGTGTTGTGTTGAAGTTTCAAGTATATCCTCGTACGCGAGGCAGTGATTGCCTCAATATACAAGAAATATCATTTTATTACTGCGTAACGGCAGATTTTCTATTTCTTTTTGTTCACAAACTACATGATGAGATTATATTCGCATACTTCCCTAGCGGCACGGTACGCACGAGTACAAAGGCGGCCGGCAACTCTCTCAGGTGATACAATATTTTTGCTCTTTTGAAAAGCATTTTATGAGTCTACTTTCCGAATCGTTTTATGTTTTATGGGTATTTTTTGTCTAACGCTTTACGAAACAGTAAAAATGGTTTCTTGGGACTGTATTATTTTTATTCATAACGGATTATTCGTTTCCTGTTTGCTGTTTATTTTGTTTCCATATATTTTATTTTAACTAACTAATCATCACGCCGTCTCCCCGAAGGGGTAGGCAGAAAAAATGGAATGCCACACTTTACTTCCCTGACATATTTCTCTCAATTCCTCAACATTCATACATCGTGTCATGCACGTGTGTCGATTTTTCTGAATCCTCACGTGGCCTCTCATTCAATATTTGATTAATTTGATCGTGCCACGTTTTCTTCTTCACTTTCGCAACATAGGTAAAAAAAATATATGAACTAGCAATTCTAAGGTGTTGTGTTTGACAGTGTTTGAAGCTCGACACCAGAGAGCGCTAGCGTATATATCGGACCTCTGCATGATACCCATGCCAACGGAATGGCAACGTTCACTCCGAAATAAGTGCAAACAATATAACAATTCAGAGCCAAAAAAGCAAGTTTCTATGATCGTGCTTTCAGCGTTGCGGGTCCGTTGGCGTGGAATAGCCTTCATGTTAGTATTAAGTATGAGGATAGTGACGTTAAATTTAATAAAATTCTAAACGCTGCACTGTTCGGTCAGTCATTTCCTAGTGCGCCCTTAGAGTAATTGATTTTACAAAACGGCGCACTTAAAATACAAGTAATCAGAATAATAATAATAATAATAATAAGGTGGTTTTGATCAAGTAATACTTTGCTTCTTGTTACATCATTGGTGTGCGCCTCTGTATTACATATATGTGTAGTTTTATTTTGATTTAAGTTAAACATTTACTGCCATATTCGGATTCTCCCATATTCTGTTCAAGTAGAGCTTTTTACTATTTTTTACATAATATTTATTAGTGTACATTCTCAGAATTAGCAAGATCGCTCATGGTTAAGATAAAATCCAAAATGATATCCGAATATCGATTATAAAATAAATCACAAGATAAAGCCTCTCTCAAAAATCAAGAAACGATTAGATCATATTTTAAGTCAGACATGACTTACTTACTTACTTACTTAGACAGCCGTTGTCGTCCACTGATGGACATAGGCCTCCCCCATACTTCTCCACGTATCCCTATCTTGTGCTTTTTGCATCCAATCGTCAGCAATTCTTCTAATGTCATCGGACCATCGTGTGGGGGATCTCCCTCTGTTTCGTTTGTCTTCGCGGGATCTCCACTCTACCACCCTTCTGGTCCATCTATCGTCTACCAATCTTGCAACATGTCCCGCAAATGACCATTTAAGCTTCGCTGTTACTACCGACCTTCTACATATTTCAGTATTTCTTATCCGGTCTGAGAGTCTCACGTGTAGCATGGTTCTTTCGTGTTTCCTCTGTGCTACACGTAGTCTCCTTATGGTCGACTTGGTGAGGGTTAGCGTTTCTGCTCTATATGTCAGTACTGGAAGTACGCATTGATCATACATTTTGCGTTTCAGACACTGGGGAATCTTACTATTAAAGAACTTCTTCAGATTGCCATATGGTCATATGGGTGGCATATGCCACCCACCCAAGACCGATTCTTCTCTGAAGCTCAGCAGTCTGATAAATGTCAGATATGAGAGCAATTCTATAATATTATTTACGAATTATATAATTCGCATTTGATTAAGCGATTGTCATGAATGTTGGATAATGCATACATTAATGTAATTTTGCGGAAACGCGCATTCTAAGCTATAAGCCTGCAGTAGCCGTGTGGGGAAATAGCGGGGCAATTAATACGTAAAACTATTTAGTGTAAACTTCAACAGTATCTAAACATTCGGCGCCGCGGTGAATGGGAATGAAATACCGCAGTTGGGGCCGCGAGGAGATCACACGTCATCAACCTCAACCCCCACCCCGCACTCAAATCCCCCTCCACCCACCCACCCACCCGACACGACCATCACACGACTGCGGTCGGCCCCGGTAGGGACCAGCGTCCACCGCTAATATTTTGGAATTACCGAAAAGCGTTTTGTGCAATACAGCTGTGCAGCCATTAGTAATATAATCTAACTACTGATATTAAATAATGCTTTGTGTAACCGTATACATAAACCAAAAGCTTTTTTTATGCCAAAGATAATCGTATTTAACAATGACGGTATGTTTATACGTAATCCTTGAAATACGATCATAATAACCCAATTACTACGTAAAAAGTATAAAATATATTTACTCCATATTCATGGGCAAAAAAATAGTTTCTAGAAGTATTTAAACGTATGATTAAAGTAACCTGAACATTTTAACTATTATAATAAATAAATCAGTTTTATAAAATACTTTCCATTAATATTCCACACCGTAATGTTTTTGATGTAAATTGAGATTTATTTTCATATAAATCGTTTTTTCACCTTTCTAATACATGCTTTGGACCGCACACGAAAATAAAATGTTTTTCAAAAAATATCAAAGAATTAGACTTTTATTTCGATTAATAAACTGAGGCAAAAATTATTTACTTAATACTATGGTTATTGATTTGATATAACGTATTATTGATGACCGTCGTGACAGAGTGGCAAGAGCTATGACTGTTACATTAAAGGCCCCGGGATTGATTCATGTCGATGGCGGGTGATTGTCACACTGTCATTGGTCTGGTGTGGAATTCACGTGAAAATAAAAAGGCGATAGATTAGCTACCTATCACATGTCATGAAAATCAAGATTTTTTTAATACGGTAATTGGGTTCAAATAACCTGCTGTATAAATGTAGAAAGCAACCGGAAAATACTAAATACATTAAAGCCTAAGTGGCATTCCAATCCCTTGGATAGAAACTAGCGAAGATAATCCTATATTATAATGAAACTATAGTCGCAACCCGTGAAATATTCAAGGAAGTAGATTTTTTACCAATCATAAACTTGGTTCACTGTACAATCGTAATCGATAATAAGTTTTGACATTTTATGTAAATCTTTTTTTTTTTCATACACGTTATAAATTTCACAATTAACAATACCAAATTGATCCCGTTTTGTTTTCCACACTATTGCCATACTACAATAATCAGAACATTTTTTTAAATAATCCAGAAGCGTTCAAGGAGCATGAGCATCGTTAGCATTTCGAATTACTTAAGAGTGAATCGAAGTATTCCTTTCTCTCTCTCTTATATTCAAAATATTCTCGTACTGTATCTTGGTGACATTCGGGTTTTGGCCTATTTATATTATGATCATAGAAAGTACCAATTCAAATGAACGTGTATGTACAATTTTTAGACCTATCTACTGAGTACATGTCGTACATAGATAATGAGTCGTTCACTTAACCTTTAGACGCCCAGTGGTCCCGTACGGGACCGCGGATTTACGTCGTTCAATGCGTAACGGTCCTGTACGAAACCGGTGATTATGGTGAATTTCGCTATCGGATTATACTGATTTATGACAATAGCTTACGATATATGAATATTAGCTTACGTAAATAATGTATTTGACATACCGATTCATAATTTTATTTTCGGTTCCGATTAATATTTTTGTCATGATGCATAATATAAGTGTTTATTGCGACTCTTGGGATATGCATTGTTTTATTACGGTCCGCTTAATAAAACACACAATCTACAACACTATTTAAAAAAGGTCTATCTATAGATAGATGTTTTAAAAATTGACGTACGAAGAATTGTTTAAATTTAATATTTTTATTTTTATGTGTTTTTATTTTTAACTTTAATATGGAATTATATAAAATAAGAAAAATTACAAATAAAGCTTTTATAAATTATAAATAATCTTTCATTTTGATAATCTTTTTTATTTTACCTAAATAGGATGAGTAATTTTAGAGATATAATTATTTTTATAACAGCTACGCGTAGGTCGCAAGTCCCGCGAATATTTGCTTGGGCAGTGGGCTACATTTATTGCACGCGGCACACGGGTGTTTAAAGGTTAATCCCTAATTCCTGTAGATAAAGGTTGGTCACTGTCGCCCCTGACCCAATAGTCAGATTAAATATCCATTGCTCAATACCCGTGTGAGTACTGAAGTCAATTAGTGACCGAGACTATTGCTGGTTCGTCCGGCGGCCGAGTGAGTCAAACAAATGCCACATGCCGCCACCGCCAGTTCATAGTCTATGAAGCTCCGCGTTTGCATGCGCCACTCATTACTTCACCGCTGAGGGACATTCGAGACTCGGGTACTCGCTCATTCAATTACTAGTGAACTGATTGAAAAACAGGATATATCGTAGAATCGACGGATGATTCAATCATTGTTAAGCTAATGCTATCGACATTCATCCATAAATCAATCACTTTAAAAACATTGTTCTGAAAATACTGTTTTAGCTTGTGATTGTAGTAGAATTCAGAATGGTGGAAAATTAAAATAAATGTTTATTACGTTATACTATATTACGTGATCTATCTGTAAACTGTCTGCTTTACGCGGACGATGCCGTTCTCATTGCGGATAGTGCGGACGAATTACAAATCTTGGTGTCGAGAATGAATGAGGTATGCAAGTCAAATGATTTAATGATGAATGTCGGAAAGTCAAAGGTGATGGTTTTCGAAAGGGAAGAGCAAATGACAGTTTGTAATATAAGTGTGAACGAAGAGAACTTGGAACAGGTGAGGGAATTTGTGTATTTAGGTAGTATGTTCACAGCAGATGCCCGAACGGATAGTGACGTCGAAAGAAGGGTTGGTGCGGGTAACAAAGTGAATGGAGCTTTAAAAATAGTTATTGGAAACAAGAATTTATCAATGAAAGCGAAAACGGCCGTTCACAATGGAGTTCTGGTCCCAACCTTAATGTATGGAAGCGAAGCATGGAACTGGCAAAAGAAGGATGAGAGTAGAATAAATGCGGTAGAGATGAGGTCCCTAAGACGTATGTGTGGTAGAACGATATACGACAGAATCTCAAATGCTGATATAAGAAAGGAATGTAGAGCGGAAGAAGGTATAATGAACAAAATTATGAAAGGATCGCTGCGTTGGTTCGGACATATGGAACGCATGGATGGAGAAAGAATGGTTAAGAAAGTATACGTTAATGATGTAAATGGGGTACGAAGTCGAGGCAGACCGAGGAAAACATGGCATGACCAAATTAATCAAATTTTAAAGGTTGGTCATGTTAGAAGTCGGAGGAATCGACGTGCGTGTATGACTCGTTGTATGAATGTGGAGGAAGCTAAAGAGGTTTGCCAGGATAGAGTAGTGTGGCGGTCCATTCTCTCTGCCTACCCCTGCGGGGAAACGGCGTGATGGTTTTGTTTGTTTGTTTGTTTGTACTATAATATTATTGTTTGTAAATATTACGAATGAAAACGTTTGTTTTCTAGATGTTTTATTATATTTTATGTGAATGACATGTCTTAGACATTTTCAAATGACTAACTAAACTAACTAACTAACCATCACGCCATTTCCCGGAGGGTTAGGCAGAGATACCTGTCGGGCTTCCTCTACATTCATACATCGTACCATGCACGCACGTCGATTATACCCATTTCGAATATAGCCGCCTTTTAGTAATTGATTAATTTGGTCATGCCATTGGCTTCTTTTTTCACTCACGCTGCTTGTGTACAACTTTTTAACCAATCTACTCTTATCCATTCGTTCCATATGTCCAAACCATCTCAGGGATCCTTTTTTAATTTTATACATGATGCAGTCATTTGCCTTGCATTTCTTTCTTATTTCATCGTTCGGTATTCTGTCATACAACGTTTTCTCGCACATTCTTCTTAGTTATCTCATTTCTACAGCGTTTATCCTGCTTTCGTCCTTCTTTTGCCAGCTCCAAGCTTCACTTCCATACACTTCACTTCCATACATTTTCAATTGGCATACCATATATACATTTGATAATGACTTAGAAGGCTAAACATGTCATTCTTATAAAATATAATAACTAACTAACTAACTAACTAACCATCACTCCGTCTCCCCGAAGGGGTAGGCAGAAAGAATGGACTGCCACACCTTTCTTTCCTGACATATTTCTCTCGCTTCCTCAACATTCATACATCGTGTCATGCACGCGCGTCGATTTCTCTGACTCCTCCATGGCCGACATTCAATATTTGATTTATTTGATCGTGCCACGTTTTCCTCGGTCTTCCTCTATTTCTGGTACCATTTACATCATTAACATATAATTTTTTTACCATTCTTTCTTCATTCATTCTTTCCATATGTCCAAACCATCTTAATGATCCTTTCATTATTTTGTTCATGACACGATCATTCGCACCGCATTCACTTAATATATTTTCATTCGACACTCTATCGTACACAGAAAATCCACACATTCGTCTAAGAGATCTCATTTCTACTGCTTTAATTCTACTTTCATCCTTCCTTTGCCAGTTCCATGCTTCGCTTCCATACATAAGGGTCGGTACATTGTGCAGTGCCATTCTAGCTTTTTTGGATAGGTTTTTGTTTGTGATGACAACTTTAAGTGCACCATTCACTTTGTTGCCTGCCCCAACCCTTCTTTCAATATCCCTCTCCACTCTCCCATCTCTTGTAAACATACATATGTATGAATGTTGAGGAAGCGAGAGAAATATGTCAGGAAAGAAAGGTGTGGCAGTCCATTCTTTCTGCCTACCCCTTCGGGGAGACGGAGTGATGGTTAGTTAGTTAGTTAGTTAGTTATTATATTTTATAAGAATGACATGTTTAGCCTTCTAAGTCATCAAATGAATCAAATATTGAATGTCGGCCATGAGAAATCGACGCGCGTGCATGACACGATGTATGAATGTTGAGGAAGTGAGAGAAATATGTCAAGAAAGAAAAGTGTGACAGTCTATTCTTTCTGTGTGTGTGATGGTTAGTTAGTTAGTTAGTTTTGATGTAAATTTAAAAAATAAATATATAATATTATTATATATATGAAACATTTAATTGTTTAATATTCCATTAAAAATCAGCTGTTGATCACAGTGATGTATATACGGGGTTGAATTATTTACAACTAAACCAACTACAAAGATCACCACGGTTACTCCTGTTAACCGTAGAGCTCAACTTTTGTTTGGCTTGTTTCGCTCTAAATAAATACTCAGCTTAGTGGTAGATACAGTGCATTCTGCGACAATGCCCTACAGTGACGGCATCATAATTAATAACAATTTATTATTTTAACCTATGTTGTATTTTATCCTTAATTCAAACGAATTAAACGTCTGTTTTCTAAAAGTATTATTCTATTTTATTGGAATGACATATTTTGCCTTGCTAACTTATTATCAAATGTCTGTTTTATACAATATGAATAAATCGAAATATGATAAACATTCTAGATAAACTTAAGGCGTTAACACTGTGGAATTCCATAATGACGAATTTTTATGAATTAAAACACTGTTTTCTCCACTTTTGAGTTGATTTTTCTCGGCATGTTTCGAAGGCTTACACCTTCATCATCGGGAGAACGATATAAACCGTTCGGTAAACGAACGATATAAACCGGTTTATATCGTTCTCCCGATGATGAAGGTGTAAACCTTCGAAACGTGTCGAGAAAAATTAACCCAAAAGTGGAAAAAAAAAACAGTAATTTAATTCATAAAAATTCGTTAATAAACATTCCATAATGTCTTAGCAACCAAAGGAATACAAGTCATTCCTTTAACATATAATTAAACTTTTAGATAACAGACTTTTCATTCGTATTTCTTGTTGAATAATTAATACGAATGAAAACGTATGTTTTCTAGAAGTTTTATTAAAATTTATGGGAATGACTTATTTCACCTGTCCAATTTATCATCAAATGATACCTTAGACAGGCGAAACATTATTAGATATATTATTACATAATTTGTCGAAAACAGACTTTTTCATTCATATTTATTAGTCAAGAAACATTCAATTATTTAATAATAAATTTTACACCATTGTTCAAGAAACAATATATTATCTATCTAACCGAAATCGGTTCATTTCTACGAATATTACGTACAAATGAAATGTCCAATACGACAATTTCATACAACATTTTGAATGTATACAAATACTTTTAGACGAATACTGGATTTTATTTACCCATTGCGGGTTATCAATTCAAGGATTAATTGTATCTCAATAGAAATGAAGGTGCAAACTGGAAACTGAATATGGTGATCGAGGTGTTTACAGGACTTATGACCTGTCATTGGTTAGGTTAAGCGCACGCTTTATGTAATACAACATTCCCCATTCCACCTTTCTTATGACCACCATGTCTGACAATTTTTTGGAAGTTGTATATTAGGGTGTCCCTTATATGGGCAAAAAATTTTTTTTTTGGATTATTGAAACGCATACCCCCTAATTATGTTTAATAGTCTACTAGTTACCCAAATACAGAATTACAACTTCCTACGTTAATTCTAACCCGTGCCGACTTGCCCTCAAAGTTTTAGAAAATAGGTGATTTAAGTGTCTCTTAAATGTAGTTGTAGATGATCACATAAAACCACTATGTTAGATAAATATTAATGAAAACACATATTTATATAATGTTCTTCTTATAATCATCAAAAAAGATCCAAATTTATATTTATTTACTTGGATATTTCCTCTTCAAAATCTCTTTTTTTACAGTCTGGGTAAATTTTTCTATGTTCTTGCACACAACATAATATGAACTGCTTATGTTCTTCATCTGCGGTAGTCAAACCATGAACGTCTGTCATAAGATTAACAGCTCTTTCAGCTGTGTCATTTACTGCTTTTAAGCTAGTAACCTTCTTTTTAACTTCCACAAACGCCGCGCTGTCTTTCTATGAAGATACAATTTCTTTAAGGAAATTACTATCATATTTTAGTTGTGAAATTAAATCTTTTCTCTATACAGAAACAAAATCACTCAAAGATTTCCATAAAACAAGATAACAAATACTTGAAGTACCTATAAATAAAACAAATTAGTTCTAAATTAAATACCAGATTAAACACTACTTACGTACCGTATAGAGAGCCAGACATCTGTTCCTTCGATGGAACATATCTCTTTCCCGATTCACCAAAACTTTATTTTTGTAAGTTTTCTACAATATTTCCTTTGGTCTGCTCATCAACGTTGTCATCAAAAATTAAAAGGACGGCTATTTCCTCTGACAAGTACCACAAATGTTGACTGAACTTGTTTAAAGCCGCTTTGGAAATCGTCAACTTCTTCGTAATCTTTTAAGGTCTTTAAAAAACAAAAATCTTCATTTGGAGCTTTTATCGCCAAACTACATTCAAGCCAGGGCTTCACATAAACTGACACAATAAATAAACAAACATCTGGTAAAGCTTGTTTGTCCTTAGCGCACATTTTAAACTGGGACTGCAGCAAACGTATTTTTAAGGAGTAAATAGCTCTTGCCATCCATCGTGCTTGATGCATTGGGCCAGCAGGTCTGTTTATTTTATTTTCATTGCCTCCACCCAGAAAAACAACAGCATGCTCAATATGAGTTCCCTATAATCATCTCGTACAATCGATTTTGCGATTCAAACGCACTTTTGAGCATCAGTTCTTATATATGATGGCGGCCAGCAAAGAATAACAAACCTCCTTCTAGTTTTTGCACACAAGCTCCGTTCAAGTATCCTGTATATGATGCTGTCGTATCATAGCACATTAAAGAGCATCGGCGTGTGCGGTATCGAATAAATTATCTAATTCAAGTTGAAAGTTCTCTTCGTGGCGCCTATGTAAGCCCTGAATCTTCTTGCTATTTTTGCAGTTCTCGTCAGACCTGATAAAGATCCACTAACTTCTTAACATAATTACGAACAGCTCTGGTAGGTATTCTAGCCTTTTTTCAGAACATATTGGACTCCAGAATGACAAGATTTGCGCTTTCATTAACAGTCAAATTAACTTCACGTATTTTGAAAAATAGAACTGCGAGAACTTGAAGATTAGATAGTTGTTTGCACCTGTTATTTGATGATTTACTTCACCAACCAAGAAAATACTTTTTTAATTGCTTCTTAGTTCTACTGACATCTTCGAAATATAAAACAATCCATGGTTCCTACCCGATAAACCGAAACTAAATGCTAATAACAACGACAACGCGCCGCTCCTGTGACGCAATTTGTATGGGACATCTTTGCGCGCAAGTCGGCACGGGTTACACTGTTCCGAATAAGGAAAAAAATTGTTTTCGGATGTTTTAGGCCCAAATGAATAAAACAATAGCCTATGCATTGTAAAATTAAAACTTTGAAAAATAAGGGACACCCTATTGTATATATGTTAAAATCCAACACCACAATTCACATGTCAGTTTCAACTTACAGACCATGTTGTATCACATAAAGCTTGCGCTTAACCCAACCAATGACAGGTCATAAGTCCTATAAATACCTCGATTACCATATTCAGTTTCCAATTTGCATCTTCAATTAACGACAATTCAATTTTGACACCACAAATGTAGGAAATTAATCTTATATGTAATTTGATAAACAAGAATATCTCATTTATATGACACCTGTTGTACAAAAATATAAATAATTTTTCGAAGACTCTCTTCTATATTCGCATTTTTTTTTTAAATGTGCAAAAAAATATACCAAAGCCAACATCACTTTTTAAAACACCATTCACTTATATTTTCAATCTACTTTTGGGTATATCCCAACCTCTTTCATTGGAAAAATAACAAAATTAATTTTGTATTGATGAGTTCTGCCCGACACTGGTTTGAGAAATTTCAATTTAAATATATTATTTTTAGTTCCTATTGTTTCAACTTTGATTAAAGAAGTTCGTTTGATCTACGCTACATTGTATATTAAATTATTCCACTTATTCCAGAACGAAAACGCGAAGTTCCGAATCAAATTGCATATTCGGAGAGTGTGTGCACTTGTATTTTTCCTGTGTTAAAAGTTGATACGAAGAGAGCTCAAATCAGGAAACAAAGCGTATTAAGTGAAACAGTCCCGGTGAGGGAGAGAGAAACAATGGGAGTTGGACCGACTCGGCTGCAGCGGAACTTCAGATTATCTGCTCCAGCTCGGAACTGCTCCGGTTATAGTTTTGTCTTACACAACTTTTGACCCAATAAAACGAAGCAGACAGTTTATTGCTTGTACGCTCGGAACGTGAGTGGCTAGGACCTGTGCGCCGAAAGAGGCCAGGGTTGCCCTCCGCCCGCCCGGGGACCGCTCGCAATACCCGAAAGGGCGGTACGGATTTTTGACAATCAGTATTATATTGGTGCGAGACTACTTGTCTTTGTCGACAGGTTTTTTATAGAACCGTATTGTACTATATATGGAACATTTCTTTTCGTGAAAAATGAGAAAAAGGTTTTTTTCGCAACCTCTTTCAGTATTTTTAACTAAGTATACTAGTTGCAACCCGTGAAATATTCACGGAAGTAAAGATTTTCTACCCCTTAAACTTGGTTCACTGTACAATCGTAATCAGTAATAAGTTTTGACATTTAATTTAATCCTTTTTTTCTCACACATTGAAAATTTCGCAATAAACAATACCAAACTGTTCTCCCTTTGTTTTCTACACTACTCTCGTACAACAATAATCAGAATAAAATTCAAAATAATTCAGAACGTATTCGGGCATGCCCATCGATTGCATTTCGAATTACTATCGGAGAGAATCGATGTATTCCTCTTCGCTCTCTTGTATTCAAAATATTATCGTATTCTTCATTGATGACATTCGTTTTTTTCCGTATTTATACTTAATTAGCATTTTTAACTAATTGAAGGTGCGTTTTAAAAAATCAAAATTAAATCTTTCATATGCGTCAGTATTTTTTTTTTAATTTAGAAACTTTGCCAGGTACATGTCGTGCATTAACAGTCATTATTAATGAATTTTAAAAAATCGAATGTCACTTTTCCAATACACGTTACCCAATTTATAACAGTTTCACGGAAAAATAAAATGCTTCACACTAATGTGATCCTGAAATGGTTACGGATTTAAATTTTTTTTTATGTTTACATTACAAGAGTAGAAAAGAATAAAATATAATACAGTCTCCGATTCAAATGGCCCAATTTTTATAATTCCAAATACAATATTTAAACATATTTGTAAAGATTTCACATTGAAATTTTACGAAGAACTCAATTGATTGCAAAAATAATACAGAGAGTTTTTTTTTTCTTAACATTTAACATAAATTTACAAAAAGATGTATGTAAATGTATACAGATTTCTGAGAATAATTGTACATTTGAATAGTCTCAACCCTCAAATGGAAATGTCGGGTAAAATATTAAAACCTATTTCAAATGCGAACACGGGTCAAACCGCAACATTCTCACGACTTTCACTTTCAATCATATGATTTTTAGTAAATTTAAAAAGGAAATTATACTGTAGTTGCATTTTTATGCAAACGAAATTCAGCTTATTCTGTAAATAATTTCAGATTTTGAAACTAGATAAAGGTTTTGAGAAATGGTCTACTTTAAAATGTTCTAAGAGTATTATGCTTATTATCCAAAAGTGTCATCTTAAACTTGTTATTTTACATTACTCAAAATGACGAAAATGACAAACTTCTTGATTTTATTTGAATAACTTTTTGAAATCTTAATATTTTCACAACACTTTTTTACCCTTTTTCACAAACTGATTCGGGACACAGATACCCTTCATCAATGTAAAAATTTCACATTAATTGTCATCGGTGAATTCCCCCGTGACTGTTTCACTTGGTTTGAGGAGTTCATAACGCACCACACCCTTCTGTTGCCACCATATGCAGAGCATTACTTTGACAGCATGAATATTCAGGTTCGGCGTTGCTGTTGACGTCGATGGGACAGGTGTACCACGTCTAGCACGGTATTTCTTTGGGGAAGGATTTTCGTTACTTATCCATTTCTCGTCTCCCGTAATGATACGATAGAGAAACGATTTTCTATTCTGCCTTGCAAGCAGTAATTCGCACGTAAAAACCTTTCAACGTCTCTTGGCTTCAGGACATAAAGCAACCTATTATTGCCTTGCTTTTGGATCATTCCCATGGCCGTTAAACGTTCACTCACTGTTGACACACCAACATTTAATTCTTCTGCCAGTTGTGAATTTTGTGAAGTAATTGAGTTGGATCTTTATCGAGTAAACCCTCCAATTCCTCCTCTCCATTTTTTTTCGGTTTTCCAGGGCGATCTTTGTCGTCAGCGCTAAATTTACCAGCTTTGAAGCGTCTATACCATTCTCTGCATGGTTTATTGGGTATTTAACCGATGGGGCATGATCGCCATAACTTCTACAAGCATTTTATAATATGTGCTTCAGCTACAATCTTCTTCCAATTAAAACAGGACAGCAGAAATTCCCGCAAATGCTTCTTATTTACCACGAAAGACATTTTAGGAACAAATGTTGTTGTGAGAATGACAAACATGTGCGCACTGAACTAATTGACAGATGCTCAAGCTTACTAAATGACCGCCAGATTTAAAGGCTTGATGCACCCAAAGCCCTCTGTTGTAAAACGGACCGAACTTTCCGAAACACCTAATATTTATATTATTTGAAAATACTTTCAGTATATTATTTCTTTTTAAGGGATCAACTAAAAATTCATTGCGAATTCCTTCTCTTTCTTGAAAAAAACCTTAATTCAATGCCCGGAGTATACACAGCCAGGCTAATACAACTTCCTAAATCTCTTATGCCGCATCCCGTCCGGATAATGTACGCATTGCGTGTTTCTGTAATTGATTAATATTAACTTTTTGTTGGTCTTATTGCTTTTCTCTTATTATATTGTGTAATTTGATTTTTCTCGCCATCCGCCTCGCGTGCTTCTGCCGAAATTCACGCCATTTCTGGTGAGGTACTTTTTTCTGCCTTCCTATAAATCATTTTCCATTAATTGAAGTCTATCAAATTCCATAATTTATCACTCAAATTCGGGAGCAAAAAGTGGGTCTGACAAATTGATAATTAAATTTATTAACTATATTCACTGGATAAAATCGGTGAAACTAACAGTACCCACGTTACTTTAAACCTACGATATCATGTTACGTTAGCAATTTTCCGAGAACTAATTTGGAGGGGCTTCTATTCTACATAGTATTATTGTAATTTTCATCAGTTGGTTTTGAGAAAAAAAAGTGCTTAAAATATTAATGTTGTTATTTGAAATTTCTTAGTAGAAGTTCATTGTAAATAATAGAAATTAAAAAAAAAAACCTATAGAACATATTTAATTCCATTTGATTTTACGGCTTTGATCGGTTTTGGCAGCTTACTGCCATCTTCTGACCAGGTGAGAAAAAAGAGTGAGCTGCCGAAACAGACCTAACCTATAAGATTAAGTAGAGTTAAATTAAATATATAATATATAATATTAGTCCATTGTTCTGTCCGAAACACTATGACACTTCAATATTATTACACTTAAAATTTGGAACACTGTTATAATATCAAAATTTCTTTTTATTCGCTGAGAGTGTCGCGAAAGCTGTTTCGCCAACAGATGTTGGCATCATCAGGTCTAACAATAAACTTTATTGTTACACCTGATGATGCCAACATCGGTTGGCGAAATAGCTGTCGCGACACTCTCAGTGAATAAAAAGAAATTGTGATATTATAACAGTGTTTTAAATTTTAACAGTAATAAATACATTCTAAAATAAAATTTTAGTGTTTGTTTTTTTCATTGTTTGAAATATATTTTTATGACTTTTAACATTTCCAACCGGATTTTCGGACGCATTGTCAATTATTTTCTTTGTATTTTATAGAACTTAGAAATTCGACAGCAGATTTCTTTATTTGTGTTGCAGTAAGATGCAATAACAGGTTAAATTTCACCTTCACACTCGCAATCGAGGATACACTAGTTAACCACTATATTTAAAGAATTTTAATGCGATGTGTCGTGGAACCTATTATTGATAACTTATGTATGGAATCTTAAACGGTTCAAGACGATGAAACGTCGATGATTGTATAAACATATTTTTGAATGAACATTCTTTAGCTATGTAATTATCCAGTTTTTATTTCAAATGTTAATTTTCTCTCCTTAATTACCGTTTGTAATAAACTCATTTACTTGTATTTTATAATATTAATTTCTTTACATTTTCAGATTACTTTCTTAGTATTTTTTTTTTCATTTACTGCGGTCACACCTATTTAACAATAAGAGCATATTAATAAAAACTAACATAATTGAAATATTTTTGGGCTCTGCTGTTGTCAAATTAAATAACTGTATTTTCGCAATATGATTAGCTAACCGCTTATTTCGGGGGTGAACTCTGTACAAAAATTACAAAAGCATTTTTCAATTAATCAAATCTAAACATGGATTATCCAAAATGTTTGACATGTCAAAATTGTATTTCAGAAAACCACCAAAACTTAGCTACGCTTCGAGTTCTGCGTTCCATAAACTGACATCAAAGAGAAATCGATCGTTCGGTCTGCCAGAGAATAAAGTGTATTGGGAGTCTATCCACGCTCACCTAATCAATATTTTCAGTACGAACAGAGGAGAAGATATAATTTAGATTACAAAGAATTCTTTGAGGATGGGAAATTATCCATATCTTTACATGGGTTGTTCTACAATAGACAGGAAATTCGAATCTTAATTGCGGGCCCGCCATTCAACATTCTTTTTTCAAAAGAATCCTTTGCCTTTAGTATTTTTAATGTCTTTTTCTCAAATTGGTGAAGGATAAATTAGCTTTATGGCGGTTATCATTGGCCGATCGCGGTTTAAATTACTTTGAGCCTTCTCGTCAGAATCACATTGAAGCTCAAGACATACGAGTACATACGATTTTGCTGAACCAGTGACCGATATATGAAGCAAACTTTATATAATTTTTTTTACAAGCCAACAAGTATTCATAAAATGAATACGAATGACAACGTCTATTTTCTAGAAGTTTTATTATAGTTTATGGGAATGACATGTTTCGCCTTTCTAACGCATTATCAAATGTAACTAACTAACTAACCATCACGCCGTCTCCCCGAAATGGTAGGCAGAAAGAACGGACTGTCACACTTTAACCGATGCGGCACTCCATCTTTCTCTTTTCGCCCCGCGGGAGACGCGGTGTGATGTGTTGCGAACCTCATCGCCACCAATAGGCATCTCCCGCGCACACTTCAATCGTTCAACGTCCACAAAATAAATCTAAAACAAATAATATGAAATGTTATTTTTAGATGGTGCCCATATTGTGTATTTAGTTTATGTTCCACATATCCACCGTTTTTTTAATTAGCCGTTATTGAGCACTTAAAACAAACTAACACCAGCAAGAACATTAAAATAATATTGAAGAAATTATTCAAATTGTCATTGGAACAAATAACAAATTTATTTGTACACCTGTTAAAATTCTTTATATAAACAAAAAAAACTTGTATAATTTTAACATCAAAACAGTACAAACGTATTACGTGTCACAATTAACTATTATAAAGTGCGGCAACAATCAAATTGACCAAAATAATTCACTAATACACGAAATATCTCCAAATTTACGTGAGAACCACATGAACCAAACCAAAATTTCGAAATCAGAACCAGTGGGTCAAGTAGTTTTTTTTTTCATATTCAATCCTAGGGATTGATTTGCTGTGAAGTTTAATATTTTTTACTAGTTCTTTGGATGCTAGATAGGCTTTTATATGATAGTTATTACTTTTGATATTTTTTTTTTTATTGATTCTCATGATATGTGATTGGTATCTAGTCTATCGCCATTTTTATTGCCACGTGAACTCTACCAGTCCAAAGACAGCATGAGAATTTGGTTTTATTTGTTACACTGTCGCCGTGAATCGAACCCGAGAACTTCTGTGTGGCAGTCACAGCTATTGCCACTCTGCAACGAAAGTCGTCAGTAACATATTAGTATTTAATAAAATATTTTTAAATGACTCTCGAATGCCTCTAGTCTATTATTGAAAGGAATAGAATTATAGACACTAATCAAGATCGGAACCGCTCGCCGGTGATATTAAATTGAAAAGGAAAAAAATCATTTCGTGTCAAGCGATTATTCAGCATCGCTTGTTCCTTCATCTGGAATGCGCGTCCCTATAAATTTTCCGAATACGGGGGCGCCCAATGCGGCAACCAAAGGTGCTAGAAAAATTTACATTATCTTTTCGGTTATAAATACCCCTTGACGTCTTAAATGACGCCCCCTCCCCTCCTGGCAGTAAGTCACCGGGAAATTTAATTTAACCGCATAGCTACAATAGTGTCCATAAAAATGCTAAGCGTGAATGCCAGTCTTATTCGCGAAATACATTACAATGTTTGGGAGAATTTTTAATTATTATGCAAATCTGCCGAGACATAAAACTCTGGAACGCGATAGCGGATCGCGCGAAGGGGGGTAAATAATCGCGGGAGTTGATGTTGAAAAATTGCCACGACAATGTAAATAAGTTATGCTGGGCTTTTGTTTCAGGTGATTCAAATTATTGTACTCTTCGTATTATCTGCATGTACCTACCGACCAAAGTTTGCGGCGGTTGTTCTACAAAACTTCAAAAAAAACTAACTGACCATCATGCCTTCTCCCAAAGGAGTAGGCAAAAAGAATGGATCACCACACTGTTCTCTCCTAACATACATATCTTGCTGCATCGTGTCATGCACGCACGTTAATTTCTCCGACTCCTCACGTGACCGACATTTATTATTTGATCCTGCCATGTTTTCCTCTATCTTACACTATTTTTTGTTCCATTCGCATCATTAACGTATACTTTTTTATCATTATTTTTCCATGTGTCCTAAATTATAAATGACCTTTTCATTATTTTGTTCGTAACACTTTCATTCCCACTGCATTCAATTCTTATATTTGATACTTATATTCTCATATACATTACCTAAACTATATTAGTTCCATTTTTATTAATCGTTTCATGAAAAATGATATACAATTCTGTTATAAATACTTAATATTGACGAGTCATATTAAATTGATACAAATAGAAGTCAAATGAAATATTCATCAATATAAGTGGTCATCAATACGCCGAGTTCTTATATTGAGCCGATCAAACTTGGGTACAAACGAAACTAGTTGGATTCAAATATAATTACCATTCAGTGGTCACACAATGTGGTTTTTTCCTTACATTTATAAATTTCAATTGTCTAATCACAAAGTTAGTGTCTCATGAAATAAAAATAGAATATTTTTTTGTTAATGTATACTTATACTTGTACACGAATCCTAGATTTCACCCATGGTGGGTGATTAATTCATGAAATTTAATTGGATCTCAATAGAGACGAAGACGCAAACTGGATACTGAATATGGTTCATCAAGGTGTTTACAGGACTTATGACCTGTCATTGGTTGGATTAAGCGCACGCTTTATGCAATTACAACATTCCCCATTCCACATATTTTCTTTATGACCATGTAATGCCTTCACAAAAAAATATTTGTAATCATTCTGGTCAATCCTTTGGCATATAGATAGGAGTGATATCTCCAGGCGGCTTCTAAACAATGCGCTAATGGCGATAGCGTTCACATTGTGTTAATAAAGTAGTTTGCTAAATGCTAAAAATTAATCTCCATAGATGGCGTTAGTGTGTGGATTATATAGATTAATCTTAAAAAGATTAACATATGTAATCAAATCTACATAGATGGCGTATTGAAACTGACATGTGTAATCAAATCTACATAGATGGCGTATTGAAACTGACATGTGAAGATGATTATATAGATTAATCTTAAATAGGTTAACATATGTAATCAAATCTACATAGATGGCGTATTGAAACTAACATATGTAATCAAATCTACATAGATGGCGTATTGAAACTGACATGTGAAGATAAGTATAGATTTTTAGCATATATACAACCTCCAAAAAAAATTGTCTTACATGGTCATAAAGAAAATAGGTGGAATGGGGAATGTTGTAATTACATAAAGCGTGCGCTTAACCCAACCAATGACAGGTCATAAGTCCTGTAAACACCTTGATCAACCATATTCAGTTTCCAGTTTGCATCTTCGTCTCTATTGAGATACAATTAAATTTCAAAAATAGAATAATTAATACGATTAAAAATATCCGTTTTCTCGAAGTTTGATTTTTTATGGGAATGATATGTTTCGCCTTACTTATGCATTATCAAATAATAATTTTAACAATTATAATAACGATAAATCATTTGATTATGCTTTACTAAGGCGAAACATTATATAATAAAACCTTATACAATAAAACTTCTTATAATAAAATAAACAGGCCCTTATATAATAAAACTTCTAGAAAACAGACGTTTTCATTCGTATTCATTTTTTAATATGGACTTTTACATCATCGTTAAAGAAACAATAAAAAAAAATATTTTGTATGTTTTATAAAATACCATATAATGACAACTTTTGCTACTTTTCTCTAATAGTTACTTTGTGTTGCACTAGCAAAAGCACTGTTCATTGCGAATAGATGCCACTTTGAGATCACGGCCGATAGAATCACGAGCCGGTCACGATACTGTCACAACATTTTAACAACTTTGTCACAACATTGTTACGTCACTGGTGTGTATGAATCGACCTTAACAAGTCTCAGGGTGCTCCTCCGACCAGTGATATAGTGATGACAAATTTGATAGGGCACGTTTTTTGATATCGTACATAAAAAAATGTGAAATCCTTTACTCTTCATAAAGATAAAATTGTCTGGGTTTGTGTGAACAGCTGTTTACTTTTGATGTAAAAAGACGCCATAAAATATTTAGAACATTGACAATTTACATGAAAAAATTTGAAGGAGAAGACAAAAGCGACATGTAATTTACAATCACGGGGCAATCACTTGTATTGGTGCATTGTTTAATAATAATCACATATCAATAAAAGCAAAAATAGCCGTTCACAATGGGGTTTTAGTACCAATCCTGGTGTATGGAAGTGAAGCATGGTATTGGCAGAAGAAATATGAGAGCAAAATAAGTGAGGTAAAGATAAGATCCCTAAGGCGTGCGTGTGTTAAAACGGAAGAACGGATCGGAAGAAAGTATTATGAACAAAATTATAAAAAAACCACTGTGTTGGTTGGGACATATGAAACACATGAATGAAGGAAGAATGGTTAAGAAATTATACCTTAATGGTGTGAATGGAGTACGGAGTCGTCGGAAACCGAGGAAAACTTGACATAACCAGATTAATCTAATTTTAAAGGTCGGTCATGTTAGAAGTCGGTAGAATCGACGTTTGTGTATGACTCGCTGTGTGCATGTGGAGGAATCTGGAAACGTGTGTCAAGATCGAATAGTGTGGCGGTCCGTTCTCTCTGCCTATCCCTTTGGTGAAACGGCGTGATGGTTCGTTGTTTGTATAATGAAATTCTTAAACAATTAAGATTTTAATTTCTTTGTTTTAAAAACGTTTTACAATCGTTTATCTGAATTGAACTGGTAGGCTAAATTTGCTTAAGTTTTTTTAACTCACTTTTTAATAAGTTCAAATCAAAGTGTCGCTTTTATCAAATAAATTTAAAAAATACCCTCATTTCATTTTTATACAAGTCAATTTATGATTGACCATTCTGTGAAATATTTTGGATAATCTTTTATTGCTTTTATATTTATAATATGTTCTATATTTAACACTTTTACATAATGTGAAAAGCAACGAGAAACTACCATGTAAATAGTAAATATTAAAAATGAAGTTGACCATCTTTGATCAATAAATAGTATTTTTTATATTTATTATTTAATATTGATATTCGATAATGCCCTAGCTTATCCATATTATCAATATGTAATACTTATTTAGTTTCACATTCTTGTTCAAGCAATAACAAATATTATAATCAAATTTAACTATTTTATGATTTTTTTTAATATTCTGCTTCGTTACTGTTACGCACACGTGCGTAAATTTTGTCGGGGGTTCATTTTACATGTAGTATAGATTAACACATTTCTCAGTAATTTAATAACGAGGACTAACACAATCATAAATCGAAACTACTACCATCATAATGAGCGAACAAGCACCTCAACGTATTACAGATACACCGTTTGCTTACAACCAAGTTTAGTTAACGTTAGAGTAAACAGTCAAAGGATGATATTAATATCCTTTGTGACTTACAAAGCATTACTCCTAAAGGAAACCTTTTAAAAGTTTCTGTGCCGTTTTAATGATCACGCGAAAAAATCTTTAGAACTACCTACGCGAAATGCTATTCTTCTTAAATACTCTCATCTGGAGTGGGAAATTTAATTTGACACATTTATATTTAGCCGTTGGGGCTGTGCGGAGCGGAGGAGAGAGGGGTAAAAGGTGAGGAACGCAAATGTAATGTTCCGAGACACACTCATTGCGGACATTTTATACCAAATCGAATGACGAATTTCTCCGATTTCCCGATAAAATAAAATACGCGATAAGAGCACTCTTGGAGAAAAGTAGGTAACATGATTCATAGTATTACGTGGCGTGAAATTCACTTTTCCTTTTTAAAATAAATTTCCCGGCGACTTGCCGCAAACCTCTTCCAGCGGAAAGGCCGCAGACTCCGCGGCTCTGCTCCGACCCTAAGCAGATATTTATTTTTAAACAGGATGTCGATATACGTATTTCTGAAATATTCCGATCAGAATTTATTACTTTGTAATTTTTATGCAAATATTTGTTATCAACGGCTTTTCAGCAGCATTCGGATTCCACATTTCGCGGCGGATTCGCGACACGCGAAAACATTATTTTTACTACCGATTCGTGCTTTGCCTTACTCAATTTATTTGTTTGCTCAATTCGAAATGATAAATTCTTTAAAATAACGATGAAGACTTCGGCGGCTTTTTTATCGTCGGTGACAGGAAAAAAAACAGTAAATTTTCCACAGAATTTAAAAGCTATTGAAAACTCATCATTTCAGGTTTTATTTAAATATCCTTCTAAATTACAAATACATTCAATTGACTTTAAAAAAAATATATGTACAATCTCTAAGAAAACCGCTGGAAGAAAAATAATCAGATAAAGTAGATAATATATTTTTTTACGTATAGGTAATTTGTAATAATGTATTCTGAATGGGCTCGGAATACGTAGAGATGTAGTTATTAAAATAATATGCCTGTATCACGAACCAATTTCATTTGGTGAATAGTTTCTTTATAACTCTGAAAATCATAAAACCCCGATTAATGGTTAATTATGCAAATAGAGAATTGTCAGGGCGGCTCCTATCAAACATCCGAACATAAACCTTGTGAATGGCATTCCAAGTCATCATTTCGTATGCGAATTATTGCCCATTCAAAAAAGAAATTGATTCTCCATTTAACGGATTTCATTATACTTATGAATATAAGCTTCATTATACTTATACACTCTTCGTGTTCTTGTTATGAAAAAAAATGTAAAGTGACAACAAAGTGATTTTTTTTAAATATTTTTTACAAAGAAATGATCAAATGCTTAAATGCATGTTTTCCTCGATACATTTATAATAGTAACAAGGTAAAGAAATATATTTTTAAAAACTTGCGCCTTCTTTACCGAAGAAAGTTATCTAGTTTACTATTTTTTTTTTTTTTTTTTAAAGATTTATACCAAGGATTAGAATTGATATAATCAATGATATTAGAATTTATTTTACAATCTACAATGTGAGCAGAAAATAGCTTATTATTATGAAGAAGGAATCTGGTCGTGTCCAGGCTTGAACCCATGTCCCCTGGATCAGAAGCCAAGCGTTCTATCCCCTAGACCACCACCAAATTGCTATCAACACGATGACAGTTATTATTATTATTCTTCTTCTCTCTGTATATACATTAGGGTGTCCCTTATATGGGCAAAAAATTTTTTTTTTGGATTATTGAAACGCATACCCCCTAATTATGTTTAATAGTCTACTAGTTACCCAAATACAGAATTTCAACTTCCTACGTTAATTCTAACCCGTGCCGACTTGCCCTCAAAGTTTTAGAAAATAGGTGATTTAAGTGTCTCTTAAATGTAGTTGTAGATGATCACATAAAACCACTATGTTAGATAAATATTAATGAAAACACATATTTATATAATGTTCTTCTTGTAATCATCAAAAAAGATCCAAATTTATATTTATTTACTTGGATATTTCCTCTTCAATATCTCTTTTTTTACAGTCTGGGTAAATTTTTCTATGTTCTTGCACACAACATAATATGAACTGCTTATGTTCTTCATCTGCGGTAGTCAAACCATGAACGTCTGTCATAAGATTAACAGCTCTTTCAGCTGTGTCATTTACTGCTTTTAAGCTAGTAACCTTCTTTTTAACTTCCACAAACGCCGCGCTATCTTTCTATGAAGATACAATTTCTTTAAGGAAATTACTATCATATTTTAGTTGTGAAAATAAATCTTTTCTCTATACAGAAACAAAATCACTCAAAGATTTCCATAAAACAAGATAACAAATACTTGTTGTACCTATAAATAAAACAAATTAGTTCTAAATTAAATACCAGATTAAACACTACTTACGTACCATATAGAGAGCCAGACATCTGTTCCTTCGATGGAACATATCTCTTTCCCGATTCACCAAAACTTTATTTTTGTAAGTTTTCTACAATGTTTCCTTTGGTCTGCTCATCAACGTTGTCATCAAAAATTTAAAGGACGGCTATTTCCTCTGACAAGTACCACAAATTTTGACTGAACTTGTTTAAAGCCGCTTTGGAAATCGTCAACTTCTTCGTAATCTTTTAAGGTCTTTAAAAAACAAAAAAACTTTGCACCTGTTATTTGATGATTTACTTCACCAACCAAGAAAATACTTTTTTAATTGCTTCTTAGTTCTACTGACATCTTCGAAATATAAAACAATCCATGGTTCCTACCCGATAAGCCGAAACTAAATGCTAATAACAACGACAACGCGCCGCTCCTGTGACGCAATTTGTATGGGACATCTTTGCGCGCAAGTCGGCACGGGTTACACTGTTCCGAATAAGGGAAAAATTTGGTTTCGGATGTTTTAGGCCCAAATGAATAAAACAATAGCCTATGCATTGTAAAATTAAAACTTTGAAAAATAAGGGACACCCTAATATACATTACTGAATATTTGCGATCACTTACTCCATTTTACTCTTGTACCCCGAAGCGTGCATGAGGCTACCCACGCTCATCAACCCACTCCACTGTATAAAATTTTCCAGCCATGGCATTCTTCTGCGTCCCACGGCTCTTCCTTCTTCATTATTAGCTAATCAGCTTTAATAAATGATAGTTTGGGTTATGCATAATACGAGTATCATATCCTTATACAATATGTCTGGTCAGCACTGTACTGAATGTATTGGGGTTTTCGAAAACAACTAAAGAGAGCTAAACACGGTGATAAGATTTTCGGCAAATAAGTCATATTAAATAGTCTTCTTCAGAATAGAATACCTGATTCGATTATCTAAAAAGAGCACAGATAATAAGTTTAAATAACACTTAATTTGTAGTGTTCGATGTATATAAATTAAAATTATTTTATGCAATTGCTTTGTTTTTTACGCCACTGACTTTTTCATACCACCAACTATAACAAATGACAAAACCATACAAACAAAAACAACATCTAACGTTTGTATTGTTACCATGCGGAACCGGTTGGTAATTTAAAAAGCAAAATAAAGAGGTGTAAAACAAACACAAAAAGCAAAATAAAGAGGTTTATTTTCAATAAACAAACTGTTTATACAAGAACATATATTTTAAACTTACTCATTATTTATTCGGGGTGCTAAACATAATCTACATACTAACGCCATCTATGAAGATTTATGCTTAATGCTTAATAAACATAAATCTTCATAGATGGCCTTAGTATGTAGATTACATAGAGTGATCTTAGAGATTAACATTCGCACGCTGAAAACAAAAGTGACACTAAACAAAATTTTGTGATATTGAGTTACAGCTAGATTTAGAATCTACCGAAAAAACTACGTCGTCTCCAAAGATCCGTTTCCTAATATCTCACTTAGATATGGTTTGATGTCAGCATGTGTCACTTCATGCTTCTAGGTTTTGTGCTTGTTCGTAAGTGCAAAAGTGACACATTTTGTTTAGTGTCGGTTTTGTCGTAACTTTTCGTGAATTAATTATAAATAAGTGAATCCAACAATGACATATTTTGAATAGTGCCGCTTATTGCGTAAGGTAATTACCTCAATTGTGTGAGGTTATACCAATAAACGGCACTATGTGTTTAATGCCAAAAAGGTTTTTCCAGATAGACTTTTCAAACAAAGTTGTGAATATAGCTGTAAGCTAAAATGCTTAGAAAAGGTATCAGAAATATGTATACAAAAACTATTTGAAAGTTACTGGGACACGGCTTCAATTGAAAGACAAAGAGAGTACATTACTCTTAATATTGAAAACATAACCCCCAAATATCAATACATAAAAAATAATTCCACTAGAAATCCAAAAAACGCTTTTCACTAAGTCAACGGCACCAAAATTAGAGTCGGTAAAAATTTCTTCAAAAATACTTCGGATATTACTGACAGCTGTATCAGGACTGTTTTGCAAAAGAAAGGTGAATTAACTGGTGTAATAGAAGGAGAAAGGAGAGGAAAGCATCAGAAGCATAAAAAATTGGTAGATTATTTGATTGAAAGAGTTAAAAGTCATATAAACAGCATTCCGCGTATTGAAAGTCATCACTTTCGTCTACAAACCACCAGAGAATTCATAGTTGGAGTAAAAACTGTGGTAGACCTATATTAAGACTATAAAAAAGACTGCAAAAAGAATGAATTACCTTGGGTTATTGGAGCTTGCTTTATTTGTGCCCAAGAAAGACCAATGCGAACAATCCACAATTTACAAGTTGTCTATTGGTTCTCAAAGGGAAGCTCTGGAGGAAGATTATGAAAAACATTAAAAAGAGAAAGAAAGAAGCCGGGAAGAAAAGGCAAGCGATAAAGAAAAAGTGTTATCGTTGCATGCTATGACTTGCAAGCAGTAATACCAGTCCCAAAAGGCGAAGTACTCGTATTGACTTATTATTATAAGTCTTAAATAAACTGTTTCAACTTTACCATCTCAGAACTAAAATCTGACAAAACCGAATGCTACTTTTGGGATGAATCTCAAGGAAATCGTGGAGCAAACGAAATAGGGAGCTGTGTTTTGAAGTTTTTGCAAAAAAAGGCTTCAGTTGCTAGTGACGATCTTGACATAGTTTTCTATTCGGATAACTGCTGTGGCCAGCAGAAAAATCAGCTAATCATTGGCATGTACATCTACCCAGCCTCATAGATGCAGGCTTGAATCCAAAGTACTATAGTTCCTATTATGATAGCATTTTCAACTAAATTTTAAACGCTTTTAAGTGCATAAGTGTTATGTTAAGAGTTTGGTACTCTCAAAGTACACAAAAAGACTGACGACCTTACCTAAATTTTTTTTGTTGTGTTTTTTTTTATAATACAGACTATATTTGTTATTTTTGTCGATTTTTAAATAATGCGCCTGATAATTAAGTATTTGAATCAATTTTTTTGTTCTTTAAAAAACCTTCAAAATGTTTCTTAAGTTTTTTTTTGTACCTATGTATAAGTTTATTTGAATAAAGTAATTTTGTAATAGTTTAATGGTTAAGCAGCCAAATAAATAGTTTTTTATTTATTATTCTTACATCAATTTGTCTTATTTCTATGATTTTAATTGATTTAATTAATAAGGTAGATTATTATTCAGGGGTCGTATAGGGCACTAAGCAAAACAATAGTTAACAAAGTGAGAACAAAAGTGGCACTATGCTGAACTTTTTTTTAATAATTTTTTTTTGCCAAACCTACTTATTAACCTAATTAAAATCAACTAGATTCTGATAGAATAATATATAAACTAAAATATAAAACAACAACATTAGATATATTTCAACTCGCAGTCAAGTTATTGACCTCACAAAAATCATAAAAACTTTAAATGACCGTACTGAAAAATTGAGATTTTTGTATAGTGTCACTTTTGTTTTCAACGTGCGATATATAATCAAATCTTCATAGATGGCGCATTGAAACTGACATGTGAATTCTGGTGTTGGACTTTAACATATCGTGGGTATACTGGCAAAAAACGTTAAGTCGAAAATTGGCAGTTTTGACTTAGTGATGCAGTATTGTAAAGTTTACAATGCTCTACAAATTGGCAAAATACACGAAGTCGAATGAAACAGATTTTTTCTCTAGTTTTAAAAATAAATTTAACGTTAAATCGTACAAAAGGTATTTCATACAGGCTAAAAGCTTCAAAAAACTTAATATTTTTCGAAGAGTCTTGTTGAACATTTTTGTACTGGAAAAAAACGTTAACTCTACTTATTGTCTTCGGCTGAAAAAAATTCCCTCGATTGACTTTTGACAACGACACTTATATGTTTCAAATTTAAAGAAAACTTAAATGATTTATTTCTCAAAACAGCGATTTTAGACTTAACGTTTTTTGCCAGTATACCCACGATATATACAACTTCCAAATATTTTTCAGACATGGTCATAAGAAAGGTGGAATGGGGAATGTTGTAATTACATAAAGGAATTGAACAGGAATGGGAAACTGTTGAGGACCTGTTCCGAGTAGCGCAAGACAGAGATGTTTTCGCTGCAGTGATCGATTAAGGTGACCTGACACGAGAACAGAAAAAAGACGATTTATATCACAATTTTTCGGAAGTGTGAAAACCACCAATCATAAAAAAATATATATCATTTTTATCATTTCTTTGTATGTAATAAATATTACTAACTAACATACTTACCAATAAGCCGTATCCCCGAAGGGGTAAATAAAAATAATTGACTGCCACACTGTTCATTTCTGACATACTTCTCTCGTTTCCTCAACATTCATAAATGGTGTCATGCACGCACGTCATTTTCTCCTCACGTGACTGACATTTAGTATATGATTGATTTGATCGTACCACGTATTCGTTTATGTCGTTTACATATAATTTATTTACTACTCTTTATTCATTCATTATTTTCATGTGTCTAAACCATCTTGATGATCCTCTAATTATTTTGTTCGTAACATTTTCATTCGCACTATATTCATTTCTCTTATTTGTATTTGATACTCTATCATATACAGATTTACCACGCATTCGTCTAAAATATATAATTTCTACTGCATTTATTCTTCTTTTATCATATTATTCCGAATTTAAAACAAGTCACTACAGTGAAAAGTGCAATAAGAATCTAAATGTGCAGGGTGCATCAATAAGTCGTACCTACGTAGCTTGAGGCGGAGGCCTGTTGGCCTGGCGGGGAGGTTCCACGCTATCGGCGAGACAAGGCAAGACAAGGGCAAGGGCGAAGCGAGGAGGCACCGGATGAGTGTGATAATTGCTCCCCGGTGTGACGTTCATCCTCAGCCCCGTAAAGTTTTATGACAGAGAGAGCAGCGATCGTCAGACGTATGGGCCGTCCTATTTCACCGCAATTAATCTTTCTCGGATTAGGAAATTTTGGTAACGACTTACGGCACGCTTTAATGTTCTGTTCACGTGAAAGTAGGTACGGGGGATAAAGCACATCATTTTGTTCGTAGACTCCACGGATGTATCTGGTGTATAAATGTCTCCCCTTTGTGTGTCAGAACAAACTTTCATCTCATTTCAAACTCTCATTTGACAAATTATGTGTCTAATTTATTATTAATTTGAAAATTACCCAGTTATCTACTTTAAAAAATATTGATCTTACATACGAGAAACCACATTTTATATGCAAAATCGAGGATGTCATTAGGTATGCACACGTGAGGAGAATGGATCCATCCAGACTCCCCTTCATTGTGTTGCACAGCCAGCCCCAAGGTAGACGACCCCCGGGCAGACCACCAATGAGATGGATCGACAGCTGGGAGTCGACTTCGCAGGAGGCCAATTCCTCTTAAGAAACAGGCCACTAGGCCTACACTAAGAATAAAAAGAAGAAGAAGAATAAGTAATAAACAACAAATTTAGTATAACATAAACCTTATTAACTCATGTAGTGCGCTGGCTATGTTTGCTGTCTAAAAAAATGGTTTCGAACTTCAGCAGACTAAATTTTCAACTCGTATTTAAATGTAAGTATCATATAAACATTTCAAGTTTCGCAGTAACGCAGTTCGAGACCAATATTTGTACAAAAAATGAAGCTAGCCGCACAACGAGGGCTAAATACATTTAATATATTATAGTAAAGCGATCCAGCTCATAAACAATTATCAATCTTTCTCAGCTCATAAATTATTATCTTTAAAATCCAGTGTCTTTTCGCACGCTTAACAGTAAACTGACCGAAGATGTTATAAATACAATTATTCACTTTAACTGCATAATATTTATTCGAAAATATGAAATCCGATGAGATGGACCGATGATATTGTCAAAAGGGTTGGAAAATCTTGGATACAAAGGGGGCAGGATAGAGACGAGTGGAGAAAATTGGAAGAGGCCTATATCCAGCAGTGGAGGGAAGAAGGCTTGCAAAGAAGAAGAAAAAGATGACAAAAAACTCATGATAAATGAATCGTTTCGCCAAAGCCACGTTGTTCTTAATTACAACAAAACAATGAGAGAAATGCTTAAAAATCATATTTGCCAACATCAGCTACAACAAATCTAGTGATAACATGCAAACAATTTTTCGATACCCAAGATAGTTGAAATAAGTTAACATACAGTACCGAAAAATAACTAATAAAATGCGATTCTTTAATCATTATTTTGAAACATTTATAACTGATAAACTTAAGACGTTGACACCAGAATTCCATAATGATGATTTTTTTATAAAAACACTGTTTTTCCACTTTTAAGTTTGTTTTTCTCGACATGTTTCGAAAAAATTTTATCCTCATCGTCGAGATTCGATTCGTAAAACCTTCGAAAGATGCAGAGAAAAATAAACTCAAAACTGGAAAAAAACATCGTTTTTATTAATAAAAAAATCGTAAAATAATTAATATTTTTAATGTAAATACTTTCTAGGTAGAAGTTCATTTTAAATAATGAAAACAAAAAAAATTATGCAAAATTTCTTTGTATATAATAATAAAGAAAATTTGTATAGGTATATATTTTTTTGGTTTTCATTTTTTTTTAAATCGTCATTTAATAACTGATAGAAGAACAAACTGATAATTGAAGATTTCAGCGAGCTGCCGAATCCGGTCGAAGCCATAAGACCAAATGAAATGTAACTAAATATGTATAATATTATAAAGACATTTATTTTTTCATTATTTACAATGAACTTTTACCATGAAATTTCAATTTACAACATAAATACGAGTATTTTGAAGGTTGCCAGCGATGTGAACTGATAGTATCTACGTTAGAAAACTAAATACGAATTTTCTCAATAGATCGTTTTGAATGTAATATTTAGTCTTTTGATCGTCCCCCGTTCCCGGGCGATGAAACCATTAAAACACCGTTCGGCGTGTACCTACATAATACGTATTCGAGAATTGCTGGCGCGAAAGTGGAATGATATCCCCGTATAAAACATTTAGCATTTCACGGTCGCGATGTAAAATATCTCCGAGATGAAACATTCTATGTTTTCGGCATCCATTGACATAAATTTGATGACACTCGTTGAAGTGGCGTCTCTTCTCCCCTTCCATCGACTCTGGGGTCCAAAGAGTGCTCCCTCGATATTCACGAGAATATTTTTACTATAAAAGTCGCGAATATCGAGCCATCATACATTATATTAATATTAATTATTTCATTAATTGTACGTGAGAAAAATGAGCCGCGATTGTTCTACCTATCGGCCACCAGAACCAATCTGCCTCTGGTGACACCGGTGGTAAGAGCAATTAGTCTGCTGAACGCGGTCTCCTCGGAGATTGACGTCTTTCATATTAGTGAAGGTACGTTCAGAAGACAAATACTCTTGACTTTAGAAAGTATCTTGTCTTCCTAATGTCGAACCATCTCTAATGCGTTCCTGGTACTATGTTGTATTTTTATAATATTTTACCTGTACTCAATAGATGCCTTAAACATTTTCCTGTTTGTAATGTCTTTTGAGTATATGAACTGATTTGATTTGATTTGATTTGAATATGAGAAGTTGAATATATTATGTCAAGATTATTTCTGCCTACAGCATCGGGAGACAGGGTGATGGTTAGTTAGTAAGATAAAATATCAATTAAAGCTTTTGTGTGATACTCATTTTTGTGATTGCGAAATTGCTTAAATTGTCACCGATAAATTATCAAATTATATATTTTTTTTTATTTCTTCCATAAGATAGGTATTTTTGACGGTTGATATTCACAAACTGATGTGTCTGTCATATAAATCACCAGACTGGTTCTCTTAGTAATCTATCGAAGTCGTAGATGCCAACGAAACCACTTTAGCACTTTAATATTAAACTTATGACGGCGGTAGAAGAAGCAAAGGACGGAGGCGTTCGAAAAGAGGTGAAAGCCGCGAAGATGACAAGGGTAAGGAGGATGATCTCAAAGCAGAATAGAGCAGTGAGCAAGTACGAATGGGATCAGGATCTGTGCTGAAGAGCCTATTCAGGCAGAGGTTGGAATCTTAGCTAAATGACTAGCGGGATAGGGTTCAGAGCAAAGCAGAACTTGAGTATGAGAGAATACACCGTGAGATATTTTTTTTTCCATTTTGATGCGTCAAAAAGACAATAAACCACCACGGCAATGCACATACATGTATATGGAACCTATTTAAACCATCTCACATTCCGAAAAGTATCAAATCAATGGCCAAAATACAGAAAAAAAATCGAAATATTTGACAGCTGCATGCGGACGCCATCTTGTTGCTACTGTCGACCCTACACTAACTTGTATTAAACTTTTTTTTTAATGACATAATTGTAACCAGTTAACTTGTAAATACATGTATAAAACAATAAATTTGAAAATGTATTATAGAAGCCCATGTTTACTTTTGAATTACTTTTTTTAAACTTCTTAAGAATTTTTACGTAGTGTTTTTTACATTCACTTATTAATATTTAATTAAATTCCATAATTTTAAACATTTATTTTCTGTCCATTCGTACTTCATTGATATTTTAGCCTCTTTGAATTAATTTGTAAAAAGTATTTATTTTAAATACGGAAAAAAGATGATGTTCACGATTTCGTTTTCAGTCTCCTGTCGTCCCCGCTGTATCTGTCCACTGCGATTTAAGTCACGATCGTTTTATATCCACGCAAATGTTTGTTGCTCGAAAAAAATACGTTTTTTGAAATGTTAAATCAGCGACCTGGTACGTGAATCCGCGAAGAGCAAGGATAAAAGTGTGGCGCAGGCCGCGGTCCCGAGGTCCCGGGGTCCCGTCACATCAACACGGGGGGCGCGCGCGTACCCCACTTACCGAAGTGAGTGTGCCACCGTAAAATAGAAAATGCGATTTCCATCTGTAAACCAACACATGTTGGCACTTTAGAAGAAATAACTTTAACAGACTTGCATACACGCCTCATGGAATATGAATGAGGGACGTGTCTGCATTATTTTTCAAATATTTTCATGGTTTCGGTTTTAGTACCTACTTTTTATACACAATTGACTTTACCGACCTTTACTTATATCGTATTTAAATCGACTATAATACGATACGAATTTCACAACACAATTACATAAACATTTTAACATACATAAACATTCTAACATATCACTCAGTGGCGTTTTTTATACACTTAAGAGTTTATTTTTGTCAACGTGATTTAAATATTGTTTACCTTCATCATCGTGAACCCAGTAGTGTAAAAAACAATATTTTAATTCAATTTAATGGGATAATCAATGTCTTTTTGATTTTTTATGATAAGATATCACCTACCTATCGCATGTCACGAGAATCAATATAATAGCTAAAAAATTAATTGTATACAGTAATAGGGTTCAAACGACCTGTTGTATACATAAACAAAAAAAAAACAACAACAAAAAAGATCTTAACTTGAAACTCCGACAAAGAATGATTAAATGTTATATATGGTCTGTTTTACTACTATATGGCTGCGAAACCCGGACTCCGTTCGAGATGTGGACATACCACAGAATGCTCCGTATACCGTGGACCGATAGGGTCAGTAATGCAGACTTACTGCAGAGAGCCAGAGCCAATAGAGAGCTGTTGTCAAGTGTGATAATTAGAAAGGTCTCATGTTTGGGTCATGTGCTAAGCAGTGGCGGTACTCCCATAGAAGCCCGAATTATGTGTATTTTTTACGTACACAATTATTTAAGAAGTAATTATATAATATAACCACTTAGAATTAAGAAGTCTTTGTCAAAGAGTTGTGAAGGCAGACCGTGCAGGCCGCTAGTTTGGGGATGCAAAGGTTACTGAAAATCGCCTTCCGCGATTTATTTGATGCAAAGTATTCTTGTAACTTTTCAAATTAAACGCCCGGCCCCGGGCAATAACACTTTAAAGTTTCAAACTGCACCAACAGATGGCGAGCTCCGCCGAAACAACTTCAGACCAAGTATAAGTCTAGCGATTCGGAGCTTTCTCAACCTAATACCATCACGTCCCATACGGCCTCGCTAATTCTTATTTATACGCTAAAGGTCTCTGTACATTTGAAATCTAACGCACCCTCTAGGGAGATCGTCAGTAATGTTGACTTAAAGTATTACATTTTACAAACAAATACATTTGTAATCAAATATTACGTTTAATGATATTACAGAAAACTCTCGATGAAAGTTCATTTTAAATTATAATTAAATTAAACGTCTTTTTTTAACTACTTCCTATTATGCCTTTATTTCGACAGCGATCGGTTTCGCCAAGCTGGCTGGCATCCAGACAGACCAGTATGTCGATGCCAGACAGCTTGGCGAAACGGTTGCTGTCGAAATAAAGACAAAAATGGAACTAATTATGAAAATACGTAATTTCATTTAATTATTAATTATATATTATATTACTTATATTTGTAGTTTTTGTATTTCATGTGTAGTTTTTTAAAAGGAATCAACTGTAAGGCTACGGCCACACAGGAAAGTACCTTTCTCGGTGCTCAGAGCTACGCTGCAACTAACCTAGTGAACCGCCGCATGCGCCACCTAGCTTAGCACTAAGCTAAGCACTTCGGCGTTGCATTAGCTTAACGAATCCTGGCGCTTAAATACTCTCAATCACATCGTTGCGGGCATATGCAATTTGATTTCAATTTACATTCTATCAAATCTTATAATTTCTAATTCAATTTTACCTAGTGTATGAAACTCTGCTGATTTCATTTATTGTGTCTTGAAGAAATACATTAATAAAACAATTTATTTATTAATTTACCTACAATATATTAAGGGAAACATCTGTTTTCTTGAAGTTTTATCATATTATATAGGAAGTTATTATGGTTAATGAAGCAAAAAACTGGTACAAATATAACATTTACGAGTATATCTGAATATTTTCAATTGCTATGGTTTTATCAAATGTCATAGATGAATCTTCAAGATTATGCATACGAGTATTATTCAAAATGTTATTTACGCTAATTTACACAAAGTTCCGTTATTTATTACACGGTAAATCAATTGCGTTTTATGAGTGCACCTACCTACAATAAAATCAATTCAATACCTTAAATATAATAATAAATTATTATCTCACAATAGGCGAGAAATCTTTTAATACGACAAACGCCTCGAAACCCAAAGAGTTTAATAGCATCGATTCATCTTCTCCGTTGAAGATTTATGCAGTCGGATCGGCGTGTCCGATCGGTATGTAGCAACTACCTGCTTTGGAAGTTTCTACTTAAAATCAAGTGTCTATCGAAAACCTATGAGCATGTTTGTTCTACATCAGCCAAACCAATCGTTTCCATTATGATTACAAACATGAAGAACTAATAAACACAAAACAAAAATAAATTTGGAGATGTACTCAAAACATGTACCTAATATAAATCTTCTTCTTCTTCCTCTTTTAATAGATCTGTGGATCTGTTTTTATGGCATCGAAGTCTCCTGAGACACAGAATTCCAACTGTCTCGCCATCTCTTCGCAGGTCTTCCGGGTTGGCAGGTTCCCATTGGCACGTTATTTGCGGCTGCTTGGGGGAGTCTATCGTCGCTCATTCGTTCTACATGATCGCGCCAGAAGCGTCTTTTTTTCCTGCCCCATCTGACAATATCTTCGGTATCGCAGGTCTCGCGTATTACTGTGATTCTGATTCTGTCTCTCAGTGTTTTGCCCAGAATAGCGCGGAGTGGTTTGGAGGCGACACTAATATAAATATACTCATTAATTGAACTCGCTTAAAATAAAATCACAGCGGCCCGAGAACTGTTTCAACGGCTAGGGTTAAGGAGGCTATCACCCAAGTGATAATCAACATAAAGGAGGCCTAATGGAGCGCAAAAATGAGATTAAGAAACATTTAATAAATTATTTTGTGAATTTTAAAGAACGAAGTGTTCAAAATTTTCTAACAATGGTATATCAAAATATTAAATTTCATGTTGTTTTCTTTACAAGAGGCAATCTACTTCCCTCGCTTAACTTTGAAAATGTTTACAAATTTATAAATAAACTTTTCTTTCTCGGGACACAGAATACTTTTGGTAAACTAATATTTTTCGACTTGAAGTGGCCTCAGTTGTGACTGGGTTTGGTAAGAACAAGAAAAGGCGGTGTCTAATCCGACCGCCCGCCCCCGACCCCTCGTGAAACAGAACATGTCTGGGGTAGGTACTTGATACCCCACTCGATTTCTTCCTTCCAATTGACTCGCATATTTGTGGGTTAACTGAATGGAAAATGACTTTCGTAAAAATACCAAATTTTGTTAGCGGCCTAAAATTCGATACACAATATTCATTTTGGATAACTTTATTTGTTACTGACGAGACCCCTCGAGAATAGATTGAAAATTGTATTAGATTCTTACCATTTCGCAGTAGCAGACTAATCATAATAAATTATCTCACAAAAATACGTTTTTAAAGCTTATCGTAGACTTTTTTCAGTTTAGTTTCTAGAATCATATTGATTAGTAAAATATAGGTACTTGATTACAAACCGGGTATTGGTCAGGGGATATAACGCTTCAATCCTAATCCAGGGGACTTGGATTCGAGCCTGGACACGAGTCGAGTTCTTTTACACAATATTGAGCTATTTTCCGTTCATATTAGAGATTGTATAATAAATTCTAACACCACTCATTTAAATCCTTGATGTCAGTCTTAAAAACTTAACGAATGAGAGATACTTCAGTGCCCACTTGCCAGAAAAAATCTGCAAATATGTTTCAAAATCTAACTAACTAACTAACTAACCATCACGCCGTCTCCCCAAAGGGGTAGGCAGAAAGAATGGACTGCCACTCTTTTCTTTCCTGACATATTTCTCTCGCTTCCTCAATATTCATACATCGTGTCATGCACGCGCGTCGATTTCTCTGACTCCTCACATGGCCGACATTCAATATTTGATTTATTTTATGGTGACACGTTTTTTTTTTTTTGTTAAAAAAAGACTAACACCAAAGATTTAAATCAATGTATTAGAATTTATTTTACAATCTTAAATGTTATCAGAAAATTCCTCAGTCTTCCTCTATTTCTGGTTCCATTTACATCGTGAACATAAAAAAAATTACCATTCTTTCTTCATTCATTCTTTCCATATGTCCAAACCATCTTAATGATCCTTTCATTATTTTGTTCATAACACCATCATTTGCACCGCATTCACTTCTTATATTTTCATTTGACACTATCATACACAGAATGAATATCCACATATTCGTCTTAGAGATCTCACTTCTACTGCATTTATTCTACTTTCATCCTTCTTTTGCCAGTTCCATGCTTCGCTTTCATACATTCCTACCTAAATGTTGCAGACTGTCATGATTTCTTCTTTTCCAAAAATCATTACCTTGGACTTATTAACATTCATCATCAGATCATTTCGCATGCATACCTCTTACATACTACTTGGACGTATGGAAAGAATGAATGATGAAAGAATGGTAAAAAAAATATATATGTTAACGATGTAAATGGAACCAGAAATAGAGGAAGACCGAGGAAAATGTGGCACGATCAAATAAATCAAATATTGAATGTCAGCTACGTGAGGAGTCAGAGAAATCGACGCGCGTGCATGACACGATGTATGAATGTTGAGGATGCGAGAGAAATATGTCAGGAAAGAAAAGTGTGGCCTCTGGTCTATCTGCCTACCCCTTCGGGGAGACATATACAATGGTTAGTTAGTTAGTTAGTTTGTTTAAAAGATATAGTTAAATTTTAATCAAACTCTCGGCAAATATAATTGTCAGAGCGGAGATGGCGAATTGCTGAAATCATGTGTTCGTGTATCTTTAATGTATCAAATATTGCAACCCGCATTCTGAGGGTGGAGGGTGGCGGGCCTAATTGTGGACTCGCATGTTCCGCTGCACTTTGTTAGCTGCAATTCCATTACCATGTCCCACTTCTCGCTGTAGAACCGCTCTGTTCAGATACCAATCGCTTTCAATCGAATTCTAAATTAGATTTTTACACTGATTAAGTTTCGCTCATAAAACACTTGTTCGGGTTTCAGCTTCCATTATTTTTTTATGTCAATCTTTGAAATATTTTCCGCCGTTTACCAACCCGCCTAAAAAAGATAAATATGCGCTCGATGTATAATACTATAGATGCGTATTTATTTATGAAGGAGAGCTTTTTCTAAATGGATTTTCACATAAAAATATTCCGTAGACCAAATCTCCGGCCTCAAATCTCGCTATAAATATCCGTTTATGTAGGTATTAAGCAAAAACTGTCACTTACAAAATTTATTACTCGTATTATCAAACTTTACTTTTGAAACATGCCTGTATATAAAAAAGCACATATATCCACGTCAACAATGGGTTGACCAGTCCTTCGTATAAAGGGATTGCCTTTTTTTATAAAGGGTATCTTTTGATTTATATTTACTAACAAATTGGAAATTAAAATGGATTCCATTAAGGTATGATGTTGAATATTATTTCCTGTGCATAGTATTATCAAAATTATTTCATGATTTAATTGTATCTCAATAGAGACGAAGATGCAAATTGGAAACTGAATATGGTTGATCAAGGTGTTTACAGGACTTATGACCTGTCATTGGTTGGGTTAAGCGCACGCTTTATGTAATTACAACATTCCCCATTCCACCTTTGTTTATGACCATGTCTGTCAAATTTTTGGAAGTTGTAAATATATATGTTAAAGTCCTATGCAGATTTCACATGTCAGTTTCAATGTGCCATCTATGAAGATTTTGATTACATATGTTAATCTTTTTAAGATTACTCTATATATTATCTACATACTAACGCCATCTATGGAGATTTATGTTTATTAAGCATTAAGCAGAACATCTTTTTTTTAACACGATGTGAAAGGGAAATTTAACAAAATTATTTCGTTACCCGAGAATTTCGATTTATAGTAATACCAAATAGAAATTTCATTTACATCAATTAGGAATATAGTTTTTAGTAACTTGCGTAACATATTATATTACATTACGAATAAAAATAGCTCAATCAATTCATTTAATGTTTTTTCAAACTTGTTCAATTTTGTATTATAATACGAGTATATTGTAAATAAAGGTATTTTGAATATTCTATTGTTTCACCTAAGGGTTATTATTGTTCTATGCTTAACTTATAGATATATATATACCTATAGACTTGGTAGATATTTGTTTGTTAAAACATAACAATTGAATTCTGCGGATTATTTATATTAGTGAAATAACACAATACAATGAATGTACAAGTATTATAATATTCCCATAAGCGATAAGCGGAGTTCAATTTGAATGGTCAAGTGGAGAGCGGATCATTTTCATTTTGATCTTTTGTGAACATTTTACAGGCTACCTACCCACGGCGGCTACTCGACTTATGGTTATAGATCTACAAAAGTATGTTGGCAAAAGTATTGCGGTGCACAGACGCCGAATTTGACAATTTAGGGGGAAAAAAATAATTTGATGTCAAAAAGATTTTTTTTAAATAAAAGCATTTCTAAAATATTACAATTTATTTTATTCAACTATTATTGAGGAAAAATACTATATCAAATCATTAAAAATAGGTATTATATGCATTATGAACGTAAACAAAACGGGCAATTTATATAAGAAAAAAATGTGACAGGAAAAACGCATTTTATAAACAAATTATTTTCATTAAATTACTTCTGTATCACTGTCCTCATAATCGTGCACTGTTATTAATTGTGGTAGGCTTAACAAATTTAAAACTTCTTTTGAAAGAGGACGACTTTTCCCAAGCGGAAGTTTCTGGAAACTAGAAATTACGGGATCAGATGAAACCCATAATCTATTTATTAGGTCCGTATTAGTGTTTATTCTCGAGGTCTTTCTTGTGTGGAATTTCCTAAATGTCTTCCAATCTTTCTGACGTATTTCTTGTACGTCCTCTGTAACTGTATGATCTAATAAAGTTTGTAATTTTATTTCTGCAAATGTTTCAGTAACTATCGTAGATTCTTCTCTTTCCGGATAGCACCCTTGTTTAGCCTTCAATGTTGAGTCATAGCTCGGGTAAATGTTTGCATTTCGTTTTTTAGCATCTCTTTGTAATGTTGTGTATTGTTCTTTCGTTAGCTTCCAATCAATAATCAACGCTAAAGCTTCTTCTGCAGTATATGGTTTTGAGACAACATTCGGCGTTAATGATTTCTTCATTTTTCCTAGTCTCTTTGGAGTAACATTTGTCGCCATTTTGACAATTTCTGCACTCATACGATTTCCAGACATGCGTAAGCTTAATTGCGTTGCATACGACAGTTCTTGTGCTGTTCTTTTTTCAACAAGATCCACTACTTTTCTTCATTTCATTTTCGAACAGCTAGCATCAAACATTTTTTTAGGACGTCCGCGTCCAGATCCACGAGAGATTGAAGGTATTGCCAACGAAATTTCTTGATATGCTCAATTGTTTTATCAAGCCAGCTTGAATTTTTCCTAGTAAATACCGGAAGAAAATATTTACTTTCTTTCCAATTAAATAATATTTTTTGAACAGTCCATTTAATTTGAGACAAAATACTCCGCTCACAGTTTTTGGAACATGTAGCGTACTCTAATTTTGTTTTTATGTAATTTATTAAATATTTGACACATTTACTATGTGCCTGTTGTAAAAAAATGCCATTTTTTAACTCTAAAAATAGCTCCATGCGAGTTATATTTAATCTTCCGCTCGAACGACCCAAACTGGCACCTGGAGAGGCAAAAGATAAAATTAATTATAATGTATGAAGAAAGGGTTGTAAAGGGTTATGATTTTAATGTTACTTTATAGTAGATAGTACAAAGAATACATATATAACAATTATATCGTGGATAATGGCGCTATTTTTTTTTGAAGTCCAAATTATCGCGGAAAAAGGTTAAAAAATCATAGATTTTATGCAAATCATGCCTCTTTATAAGGGAAAGGGGTCTCGTATGGACTGTGGAAATCACCGGGCAATAAGTCTATTAAGCGCCGTTGGTAAGCTCTACGGACGAATTTTAATAGAAAGAGTAAAAAAGACGACGACTGAAAGAGTATGGGATGTTCAAGGCGCTTTTATGACCGGAAGAGGTTGTATGGATCAGATTTTTGCACTTCGAACGCTTGCGGAGAAGTTTATGGCCAAAAACCGTAAGCTTTTCTGTGCGTTTGTCGATTTGCAAAAAGCCTATGATCGAGTGAACAGAGAAAAACTGTGGTCAATCTTGTCCGAATACGGAGTGAGCACAAAACTGATACGGGCGGTTGCTTCTCTCTACGAAGGGAGCACTGCCAGTGTTAGGGTAAATGGGGACATCACGCCCTGGTTTGATATCACGAAGGGTGTTAAGCAGGGCTGCGTGATGTCCCCTTGGTTGTTCAATCTGTATATGGACAAGTGTATGAAAGAACTTAAAGGTATAAATGCTGGTGCTAAGATGAGTGATCTGTCTGTAAACTGTCTGCTTTACGCGGACGATGCCGTTCTCGTTGCGGATAGTGCGGACGAATTACAAATCTTGGTGTCGAGAATGTATAAGGTATGCAAGTCAAACGATTTAATGATGAATGTCGGAAAGTCAAAGGTGTTAGTTTTTGAAAGGGAAGAGCATATGACAGTTTTTAATATAAGTGTAAATGAAGAAAACTTGGAACAGATGAGCGAATTTGTGTATTTAGGTAGCATGTTCACAGCGGATGGCCGAAAGGACAGTGATATTGAAAGAAGGGTTGGTGCGGGTAACAAAGTGAATGGAGCTTTAAAAGTAGTTATTGGAAACAAGAATTTATCAATGAAAGCGAAAATGGCCGTTCACAATGGAGTTCTGGTTCCAACCCTTATGTATGGAAGCGAAGCATGGAACTGGCAGAAGAAAGATGAGAGCAGAATAAATGCGGTAGAGATGAGGTCCCTAAGACGTATGTGTGGTAGAACGATGTACGACAGAATCTCAAATGCTGATATTAGGAAAGAGTGTAGAGCGAAAGAAGGTATTATGAACAAAATTATGAAAGGTTCGCTTCGTTGGTTCGGACATATGGAGCGCATGGGTGAAGAAAGAATGGTTAAAAAAGTATACATTAACAATGTAAATGGAGTAAGGAGTCGAGGTAGACCGAGGAAAACATGGCATGACCAAATTAATCAAATATTAAAAGTTGGTCATGTCAGAAGCCGGAAGAATCGACGTGCGTGTATGACTCGATGTATGAATGTGGAGGAAGCTAGAGAGGTGTGCCAGGATAGAGTAGTGTGGCGTTCCATTCTCTCTGCCTACCCCTGCGGGGAAACGGCGTGATGGTTTTCTTTTCTTCTTCTTCTAGATTTTATGCATATTTTTTAAGCGTCTACTTTAAATGATAAAATTGTAAATCAAAACTAAATAAATATATAGTAAAATAGTACATACCTTCAACAACTTTATTCATTTTGAAAATTTTTATCCTTTTTCACACAGAACTAAAAAAATGACTTTCACTTCGGAAAAAAGTACGCTACTATTTGAAATTTGGATGACCGGCGAAACAATTCGCGTGGTTTCCACTGTTTACAACCTTGCCAATTATTACAGACGCTAGTTTAATGTTTTTTTTGTTTTGATTTATAAGTTCTAGACAGTTTTTAATAAAGATATATACTTTTTTCTAAATTAAAAAAATCATTAAAAATTTCTTTTCTTCCCCATACATTTCCAATTTCGGCGTCTGTGCGGTGGTGTAAATGTGAACTAAACGCCCAATGTCATTGTGACAAATTTGAGTTTTTGTTTGCATCGTCGCGTCGCGTCGTCGAGATTTTTAATTTACTTTATTAATTTGAGACTAACAATGCCCAAAATTATGAAATTCAGTAAAAGAAAAACTATTCTCAATGTTAAAGCCTTTTGTTAAGAACACCAGAGAATAATTGATGCATTAATTCTATTCGAAAAAGTCAACGCGCGTGTTGGTATAATGACAGATAAGTGTTGTTATACATAGAGATTAAATAACCGATTTATGATTAGTGTAATAATACAAATATATTTATTTTTGTATATTTTGTATTGATTTTACAAGTGTTACCGAGTATAAATTTCTTAAGAAGAAATTAACGGGTAACTATCACATTTAAAAAGCCCAAGTAACATCCCAAGAACTAGCAACGATGTTTAAAAAAATTGCTGCAATTTAACCCCTCAGATTGAAACCAAAAAAAATAGCACGTAAAAATATGTATACTCGTACATGTATATAAATTTAGCACATTCATGTTGTGAACCTCCGCTCTCCTTTACTTAAACTTTTTTCATTCATTGTGTGGCAGAAATAAACCAGTATATTTATTGTAACTTCAATAGGTTCCAGTAATGGCAGGGATTTAAAGCTTTTACTCACAAAGAACTCGTAAAGCAGCCTCACTTCCTTGACCGCTGCAATATTTATGACCGTAAATAAATATTGGCGGACGCTAGTCGCAGCTCCCGACAGGAGCAGAGCAGCATCAGAGAACCAGTTAAGCGTCCCAGACCCAGACCCCGCGGGGGCCGCCGCCGAAGCATGAAGCGCATTCAATAATGCGACCGCGGCTCGCTGCACTAACCCCGCACTCGTACCCCGTGCGGACTTTTATCCGCCAATCCCCAATAAATTCATCCCAGGCAGGGAACAAAGACATGATTTGTAACTACTTTGAAAATACAATACTGGAAAATGTACGAATGTGTTGTCAACAGAACTGCACAAATGTCCACAGTAATTCATATTTACATGAAGGATATTTTAATGACATCGTGTTCACACATCACGTTTTTCGATTGGAGCGAGAATATTGACATTTTTAACTAATTCAAAGATTCATGCTTTCCATTAATTACACGTAAAAGCGACAGTTCATTATTTAATGTCCCGTTCCATTGTTTTAATCGGTGTTTAAATTTAAACATCCGTGTTCCAAATTAAAGGAAAAATACTTACCTACCTGCTCACTATACATGCAGCTATTATACATAAATCATGTTAACTGTTTTTCTTGGATGTTGTCTTCTCGGGATTACCAGCCTGGAGGTTATTGGGGGAGCAATAGCACATGTAGGAATTTTTTTCTTGGATATAGAGGTTGGATATTTTTGGATGGTGAGAGGAGGGTTACTTAGAGGAAGTGGTGGGTTGGGTCCGATATTTGGACATGACTACCCAGGTAGGGAGCGACGGCGGGGCAGGAAAAGGCAGCAGGACAGGAAGAGTCGTCGTCATCGTCGAAAGCACCATAAAAATAATAAACCACCATATAGTATATGTAATATGTAATTTTTTGAACAATCCACATTCCGAATAGTACTAAAATGATGGTCAAAATGCTGATTTTTTTTTTGTAAGATGTTTCAAATGACTACGGACGCCATCTTGAAACAACTCTCTTTTTTTTTTTTTTAAATGTTCTTAATATTTTAAGCCCCTTATTTGACTACATTCTTAATAGCTTTACATTTGCTAGACTCCTGATCCAAGAAAAAAACGTGGGCTGAATCCTCGGCAAGACATGCAGTTAAGATCTACAATGTGATCTATATTTCAAAGTTGGTCAAGTTTTATTAATACTGTTAACTATAGTATCGAATATTCCATGAAATAAACAATAAATTTGAATTATTTCCACCAAATATTAACATTGGAATGCACTTAACGTTATAATTAATTAAGTGGCCCTTAAAATATAGAATATACTCGTATACATAATACAAATTAATTCAAAACTATACACATGCTTGTGAAATTGAAAATAACTTTGTTTATAATCCATAAAATATTAAAAAAAAAAACATGTTCCGGAGGATACCTCCATCTTCAGGTGTAAATATATAATAAAAACTAAACAAAAAGACTAATAAAAAAATAATTCGATACAATACAAAGGAACAGTACATCTAAATTTTTTAAATTAACCTAGGCTAATTGCTATAAATACTAATAATTATTTTTTATCAGTAAGAACTAATAAATAATATTAAACAATAGTAATACATAATAATAAAATGATAATTTAAAATTGTAATTTAGAAAAAACATACATTTGAAAAGACAAATATTTTATATAGAAATTAATAAATGATTAATTTGCATATGATTAGGAATGGGAGCTAGAGTTTCAGTTTTTTAATATGCGTTAGCCTTAGCTTTCAATAAACTTTCAAAAAAATTAAATCAAAATGGTTACAGTGTTTGTGAACACATCAATCAAGGAAATAAAAGGGGCGGAACTTAATTACTTGTGATAAATTAGAACATAACCCATTTTGTCAATATAAAATTATTATACAGCATTACATTCAGCTTAAAAATACTTCGAAAAAAAAAAATAATAATAATTTTGATAGATTCTTATGATGTGTGATAGGTAGCCGATTTATCGCCATTTTATTGTCATGTGAATTCTACACCAGACCAAAGACAGCGTGAGAATCACACTGCCATCGCCGGGAATCAAATCCGGGACATTCGGTGTGGCAGTCGTATCTCTATGCCACTTAGCCACGAAAGTCGTTCATATTTTGTACACTTACAGAAAAAGTCGACACTAAAAAGATAGTGTATTCCAAGTTTGAATTTCAATATAAAAGTTCTTTTTATTATATCTAAAAGTACAAAACACTTAACATAAAAGCAATATTTTTATATCCGCTTGCTTCTAGTGGAAGATGTTTTCCATATAAGGAACATGTGAACCCCCGAAATCCTTATGGAGACTCCGTAACGTGGGAAGAAAACGCGCAGCCCACGTGATCAAGTTGAGTGATCTCTTGAATTATTATTTCCTCGTATATTATAATAAGGAACCAACTTATTTGTTCTATGATCCAAATGTTCCGCTCGACTAGAACCATCAGTTTCAGGTTTTGAGAAAAATTACGCGGTTCAAAGGGAGAAATCGTGCGGAGAAGAAACGGAAAAAAATACGAATAGAAGAGCGAAAAAATGTTTCATTTATCCACAGTCTGTCTAGGCCTAGAAACGTGTCGAAACTCACAATTTAGTACCTATACAATTTTCACAATAAAGAAAAATTGAAAAAATAGTAATATTAAAAAAAAATTATTATTATTATTTTGTTGAATCGCTCTTTACATCATTACAGCGTGAGTCAAATCGATGTAAAAGGTACAGTTATCGTATTGATTCTTGTGTCATGTGATTGGTAGCTAATCTATCGCCTTTTTATCGTCACGTGAATTCTGCACCAGACCAATGGCAGTAAGACAATCACACTGCCATCTCCGGGAATCGAACCCGGGACCTTCGGGGTGGCAGTCAAAGTACTTACCACTCGGTCACGATATATTTTATATCGTGTATTGTACAACAACAAACCATTACGCCGTTTCTCCGCAAGGGTAGGCAGAGAGAATGGACCGCCACACTTTTCTATCCTGACATACCTCTCTAGCTTCCTCCACATTCATACAGCGATTCATACATGCACGTCGATTCTTCCGGCTTCTTACAAGATCAACCTTTAAAATTTGATTAACTTGGTCATGTCGTGTTTTCCTCGGTCTGCCTCGACTCCGTACTCCATTTACATCGTTAACGTATAGTTTTTTAACCATTATTTCTTCACCCATGCGCTCCATATGTCCGAACCAACGCAGCGATCCTTTCATAATTTTGTTCAAATACCTTCTTTCGCTCTACATTATCTTCTAATATCAGCATTTGAGACTCTATCGTACATCGTCCTACCACACATACGTCTTAGGGACCTCATCTCTACAGCATTTATTCTGCTCTCATCTTTCTTTCGTGTATTGTATTGTATCTTGTTAATATGAGTTATTATATAATATATACCTCAATTTTAAATTTAGCTGAAAGATCAAATAAAAACTAACGTATATCGATTATCAATGGCACGCCTTCACTAATATCTTTTATTCCATAAAATAAGTTGATTTTTCTGGGTGGAGGACTTGTAAATAAAACAGTTATAATTACAATTGAAGAAAAAATAGTAGCAGGAATGAAACAATTGTCAAAGCTATTCTAATTTGGATTCACAAAATGATGTCTAATTATGTTAAAGAAAATAATATAAATAAAGACCTGAACCGCAATGATATCAATCTTCTAATAATCACTCTGCCATCTAAAAGAAACAAAAACCATAAATTTTTCAGACATGTCGAGTCGGTTTTCCAGTTTATAAACCAACATTTGAACAATATTTACTACCACTGATGGCTTTTAAACGAGGCCCGGCAATTCTGGTAGTGACATGTGAAATTGGTCGTAAAAAATGACGTGTATTGGATTTCTCCTAGAAGAACGAGAAATTCCCGACCAACGCCATTCTCAGCGCTGCCAACCGTCTTAACTCAACCCAACGACAAATGCAACCGAACGCACGATTTTACGTTAATTGCTTTTCAATTAGAAATATTTTAATTCCCGCTTTGTTCCAAAAAATATTTCATTTTATAATCAATCATTTCAATTTAATGTAACTGGTAAATTTTTACTGTTATTTTTTTAATAATATAATACTTAGCATTAAACGTCTATTTTCTAGAAGTTTTATTTGGTTATATGAAAATGACATGTTTCAACTTGTTAAGACATTATCAATTATTGTAGGTTAACGAAATATCCATATAATAATATCTTATCAAGGCGAAACATATCATGCAAATAAAACCTATACAAAACAAACATTTTCAAAATTTAATATGGGGTTTGACACATAGTTTTAGAAATATAAATAAACATTTGTTTAAGAATTTATTGTTTCTCAATAGAGACGAAGATGTAAATTATTTGGAAACAGAATATGGTGGTCGAGGCGTTTACAGGACTTATGACCTGTCATTGGTTGGGTTAAGCGATCGCTTTACGTAATATAACATTCCCCATTACGCCCTTCTTACGGACACCATGCTGACAATTATTTTTGAAAGTTGTATATATGCTACCATGTTGAGAAACATTTCACATATTTTAGTTCAATCTACACTAGTGCCATCTATTGAGACTAGATGTAAGCATTAAGCAGAAATCTTTATTAATGTAATGTGAAAGGCTATCAACCCAATTATCACACATTACTAGACAACGCCTGGAGAAAACTCTCCAGGCGTTTTTTTTGTCTACAAGTATTTGTATACATTCAAAAAAACAAAAGCATTTGTTTATTTAACTCGTCAGCCATTTCTGAAATCTTTGGTTTATCCAAGTAGTGTTATGGTAGTTTGTTCTGCGACACGCATTTTTTAGCATCATTGCAAAAATTCTACGTCAGTGTGATTGAAACGTCCGCTGCAGAAATCCCAGGAAACAGACAAACCCAAGATTATAGAAATCATTTCTCAAACCTAGATTTTCTATGTAGGTCAACCAATGTTTCAGTGTATAAAAAATTCGCTTTTGCTTAAATAAGTACAATTACGATACACAAATAGACGATAATTTTAATAATGATAATATAATATGTTTTTAATAATTTATTACGAAAAGGGAAAATCAACTGTTGTTGTGAAAAAAAATAACAAAAAATATTTTCCATCTCCCTGTAACCACAAATTATTACTGATGTACCCGACTAGACATTCAATTTCATTAAAAATAAGTAATTTATTGTTTCACCCCTAGCGTTTAAAAAAAAAAATATTATGTGTTTCGGTTTACATGTTATATAAAAAAAACTTATAATGTAAAAAACAGGAAACTTTCGTATGAAGCACTTAATTTGTGGTGTGACATTATTAAATAAAATAATAATACACTTTTGGCAATTAGTATTTACACCACTTTATTTGATAACACCAACCGGTTTCGTTCCCGCCGGAGCTTTGTCAGGGTGAGAGAGTAAACTAAATACAATAATAAAATCAGAGAACAACATATGAAGTAAGAAATATAAAGTGGAGGGGAGAAAGAGGGGGGGTAGGAGAAAATTCTTTTTCCTACCCATAAACTCCTATTCCTACTCCTAAAAGTGTATTATTATTTTATTTAAAAACATGATTTTACCACACATCATCCAAGCTATTTTAGTAAACGCACATAAGTTGTAGACGAACCCAAAAGCGAAACACTAAAGCGATACCAATATCAAAATAAATTTCCCTTCCAGTCGATTTTGCCATGTAACAAAATGTAATTTTTTAGCAAAATGTTTACTCTTTTATATTTCCGAGAAGCACCGCTATCCGTTGGTGAACGAAATGATATTTCAATATAAGGGAGAAGAAAGGATTCCGTCGGAAAATGGAGTGAGAGATGTATGCGGCGGTGGAGACGGATACAATAGCACTCTAAGTCATCCCGATTGATAGCGTACCTACACCAGAATAATAAATAAATCACGGGATGTATTCATTTGAGCTTTCAATTCCAAATATTGATTTGAAACATGATGAAGAGCTTTTCCGTTTTCCGAGGAATCCCTCACCGCATCCCCTACTATTTATAGTTCAAGCTCTGTAATACAATCAGGAAACACAATAATGAAATTGAGTTTCAACTGTGGTTTTCAAACCATGAACCACATATTCAGTTTTACGGTTTCATTTAATACTAACTTACTAACTAACCATCACGCCGTCTTCCCGGAAGGGCAGGCAGAAAGAATAGACTGCCACACTTTAACCAATGCGGCACCCCATCCTTCGTTTTTCGCCTCTGCGAGAGACGCGGTGTGATGGGTTGCGAACCTCATCGCCACCTATAGGCACACTTCGATTGTCCAACGTGCACAAAATAAATCTGAAACAAATTATATAAAATAAAATGATATAAAATTAATAAAATAAAATAACAAAATAAAAATAATTTAACACATAATGTTATTTTAGAGGGTGCACTTATTGTCAGCTGGACGATCCGGACGTTTGTGTTTATTTAATTTATATTCCATGTTACAGCCGTTTTTTTTTTTAAACGGTAACATAACAAGCTCTTAAAACAATCCAGCACCAGTAATTTAATACTTATTTGGGTTATTTCTCTTGGTGTTTTTCTTATTTCTAATGTAAGACATTTACTGTTAACTACTGTTAAAAACTATAAAATGCGAATTACTGATGCGCGAAACTCGGAAGGCTTAAACCATAGGTTTCCTAACTTTTTCGACCCATCGCCCCCTTTCAGACACAAAGTTACAGAAGGCCCCCCTAGAAATTTGGCTTTTTTAAATTTATCAAAACAGAAAAATTATATGGACCTACGTTTTATATACTTACCCTTAGTATTATAAATAAGATAATAAAATACTTAAATTGTTGAGTAATTAATATATATTAAATAATCCTAATGAGAAGGCCGAACCTGATGTACTGTCAATAACGAACCTGGTTCAAAAAAAATATTCAACTATGTGTACGTATATGATTATTTGAAACGTCACAAAATCATAGATGATATTTATTTTTAAGCTGATTTTATCAAAAACTTTTAGTATGTCACAAATTATATGCGTACGTACATCGTGTACATTTTAAAAATTCTATAAGGTTAAATATTTTAGCACCTCATGACCCCCTTTTTGCTTCCTAGGGCTCCCCTACTCCCCCAGGGTCAGATTTACCCCCTCAGCTCCCTCCAGGGCCCACTTTGGGAACCTACGCTGTAAACCATTAAAAATAGGTATATCTTCTTCTTCATATACCATATAAGGTCTCCACGACGTTGGCAATCACTTTTGTGAAGGCTTCTCTGTCTTACGCTAAATTCTATAATATTATTCTCCATAACGAAATGTGTTACAACTAATAGTTTTTTACTTTTCGTAATTTTTAATATATATTATTACCTCATTCGACGTGCGTGCATGATACAACGTATAAATATTGAGAAAGCAAGAAAAGTTGGTCAGGAAAATATATTGAGGTGGTTCATTTTTTTGCGTACGCCTTCGGAGATGATTAGTTAGGTAAACATTCATACAAATTTTATGAAAATTTAAACAATTTTTATATTTTTTATACACAAGTGATTTTGAATCGTGACTTGAGCGAATTATCAGTGCAGTAAATCAAATTAAGTCTATTTTAGCAAGTAAAGTGTTAAAAAGCGAATCATGATAAAGAATGTGCCTTTGTGTGTATTGTCAGTTGTTTTTATTGATAGTAAGTAACATTTAGTTACTTAATTCAGTGTTTTGATGATTTAAGTAATTAGGAAATTTCCTGTTTACTTCTTTGTAATGTTGATTTCTCTGAAATCTTACAACCGAATTTTATTTTAAATACCTCGTTTAAAAGCCAACAACACGTAGATGTTTATAAAATAATCTGTCTGGAAAATTTATTTGTGATTTTGAAATTGCTGTTCTTTTGAAAATCGTCAATTAAAATAATTGAAATAAATTATGTTTCCGTCTGATATTTTCTAGTTTTGACAGACAGCTCTAGTTTTTGTATTGATAATGAATGTCTGATATGTTCACTAAATAAGGAAAAATAGAAGGTTGATTATGACTAACAAATATTTTTAATTAATTTTTTAAAAACCTGACCTCAATAAATTTAAAAAAATATATTAAAATCATTATATCTCAAAAATGGTTCACTTTTGCATAATTCCTTACATGACATAATTCATCGAAAATAACCTCCCCTACAACCTCCTAGACGGAATAGGTTACCAATAACCCTGTATATTATATGTTAACCATCGATCTATATTTATTTATTAAAACTGCAAAAAGAGTTCGAAAACAATCCAATGTATAAACATTATGCTAATGTTTAGGTATTTACCTTGATCAAGTGGGTTCAGTATAAACCACTATCCAATTTATAGAGTAAAGCAGTATTTTAAGTTGGAATGTAATCAAAAACATTCCTCTTTTCGTTAACATCGGAATTACAAATAGTGTAATGAAGGCAAGCAGGTAACTAAGCGTAAAAGGCACAAGATAAATGTCAGTAGGTAGATAGCTCATCTCAGAGCCCGAGCCGGAGCCACCCCCGGCGGGGTGATTTGATGGCCTCACGTCCTGTCCGGTCACCAGACCAAATAAGATGGAGGTCCCAGATCACTCAGGGAGTGTAATTGCCGTAATCATGCTTGTCCCTCCGCGTGTGAGATGAATCTCCAAGTGGACGGTAGGAACAGTCGTGTTGACAGGATGACTAAATTGGCAGCAGGATTAAACAAACATTAGAGTTTACATCGAACCCCATCTTATCTAGATCCCTTGCTATTCGCCCCCTATTCACAATAATGAAATCACAAACCAAAATCTACCATCCTCTAATTTTAGAATCGAATTTGTTGATCCCTCATAGCCTCGCGATAAAAGATAAGTTAGTTGATAATTCAAATTATCCAAAACATTTGAACGCCGCGCCGATATCAACACTTGCCGCCCGGTGATGTATACCGAGTGACCAATGATGTGCAAATTCATTCTGACTTGGCTGTCGCGCGGGCAAGACGTGTGTAGTATATGTATACCTTGCGTGTGTTCATCTTTTAATTTGTTGTACTTATTTGATATAATTAACATAAAATAAATAAGGAAAAAATGTTTATCCTAATTACAATCATTAACTTCGTAGCTTATGCTTTATATAAATATAAAAACACATCTTTTTCAACCGGATACTCGTCCAGTACCGTGAGTATGTAATGAAATTAGCATCGTTAAGCTCGTGTTAGCCTTGAAAATATAAATGTGTAATACAATAAATATGTATTAGAAAATATCAATATCTTAACCAAAAGAAGACGAAAAAATGCCTATATATTATAAATCAAAACAAAACATGTCTGAACTTGAATTCTCGAGTTTTGTAAATAAAACGTGTTCGAAATAAAACATTTTAAATTCTATATTTTAATCGCTTTGCTTGTAAACTAACTAACTAACCATAACGCCGTTTCTCCGGAGGGGTAGGCAGAGAGGATGGACCGCGACACTGTTCTATCCTAACATGTATTCACTCTCGCGCCTCTTCTACATTCACACACCGTGACACGCAATAATAATTAGATATACAACATGAATAATCATTTTTGATATTTCTATTCATTTTTTAAATGTAGCGTTTACAGTAATGGACCGAATTAGGTGGAATTGAACTTAATAATACGTTGACCTAAAAACTGTAACGATTTTTATACAAACTTTATTAAAACCATTTCAGGGAATGGGAATAAAAAGCACAATTTTATAGGATTAATTACAGTAATTTTAAATACTTACGTCACACGCGAAGCCACTACCATTACACTATAATTTCAGATTTAACCTATTGAACCGTATTTTTCCAATAATGTCTGTGAAACACGCCACGTCTTTTAAATGTTTTTACTGGCTTCTTCAAAGCGTAGCGGAATGAAGACAACATGTATTTTTTTACTATAAACGAAATCTAATTGATGGCAGTGCATAATGGCGTTCTTGTACCCTTGTCTATGGAAGTGAAACTTGGAACAATAAATACAGTAGAAAGAGATCTCTGATACGAATGTGTGATAAACCAGTGCCATCTTGACGTTATACGAGTAATGTCAAGATGGCGCTGGATAAACCTGCCAATGAGAATGTCAACAAATTTAAGAAGTGAATGCAGTGTGAATGAAAATGTTATGAACAAAATAATGAAAGGATCTCTAAGATGGTTTGCACATGTGAAAATAATAAATGAAGAAAGAATATGTAAACGACATAAACGGTACCAAGAATAGAGAATGGCCTAGGAAAACGTTGCACGATCAAATCAATCAAATATGAATGTCGGTCACGTGAAGAGTCGGAAAAATCGACGTTCGTGCATATCATTTTGTCAAGAAAGAACAGTGCGACAATCCATTATTTATACCTACTTCTTCGGGAAAACAGCGTGATGGTTAATTATTAAGTTAGTCTGAAATCTATTTATTTCTCTGCCTATCTTAATTACTCGTGTAAATTACGTGAAACGCATAGTTATTGCAAATACAAAAACAAGAGTGAATAGTTTTACATATGTTCACTTTTTAATTGTTTAATTATATTATTCTAGTAATCCTGAAAATATTATACGATCTAAATCTAGTCGTAATTTTGATGTTTTTATCATTTCAAAATACCCGTAGGTATCTCGCACTAGAGAGAGTGATTGAATTATTTCAAAATGTTTGCATTCAATCTTCGTACATAAATATTAAACTCATTGTGATTCTTCAAATTTACATAATATTTATGTTTACCAAACTTTAATAGTGAGTAGGTCCGTACATAATATTTAAATGTCGCCTGATTGTGTTACTTTGCTATAGAAATAATATATTCCGCTCGTAAATATTTTAATTGCAGTTACATAATAAATTTGCTTAATGGCCCATTGTTAAAAGTCACCCCAACGCATTTGCTATTTACTGCCAATTATTCCAATTAAAACACAATTAACGTATCGTAAATTATTATTCTATACAAAAGAACAAGCCTTTAACGTGTAGGCAATAGTAGGCATGCAAGAGAACAAGGCAACCCTGCCTACATGCTCGTATTATTGTATTCTAAATGTGTTAGGCAATGTGCAGTCGTGCAATCTGCGAGTGGGGGTCAATTTAAGACAAGTTACTAGAATATTTATCCTTCTGTTCCATGTGAGAACTATATCAAGTACATTGTTTATTTTTCGTTTATAATAGTAAAAAATATATATGTTTTTGTATATTTTGATGTTCACATATTACCCAATTTATTTTTGTGTTTGCAATTAACTGTGACAATAAAAAATCAATACACTTTTTTTCATTTTTGAAATCATAAACAATCGAACACTCTCGTATTATTACATGTTCTTTGTGAATCTTGAGTAGGTACCTACCTAGTAGGTACACATAACATTAGCGCAAGAAAGTGATTGTCTAGTATCTCATTATTTGAATGCACACGAAACAAAACAAAAGAAATACGAATTATCTCGCGTTGGAATGTTTACAGACAGCCCGAGGCTTAGGAGACTTCCTTCTCATAAAAATCTTTTCAGTGCTTTAGTTTAGCTTTAGCACAAATGTAACAGCATCCCCTATCTTAATTCACGGGTGAATAACGATTTCACGTTTGGCGAAACATATCTAATTAAGCGTACAGTCACCAAGTTGCCTAAAATGTTGAATCCGGAATCGAAATACAATTTCTATTCGCCTCCGTCGGAATCAAAAGTTTTCGACCGAACAGAGAAAGTTTGGCGAAATCGCGGTTATTCGATAATCGGGAATCGGCAATTTATTACGTCGTCCGTTATCGCTCGAGTGCGTCCCTCGTGTTTGTTTAAAATAATATGCTTAAAAAATGAGGACTAGTAAGTTTAGTTTCGCCCGGTTACGTTTGAAGTCAAAAAATGAAATGACAAAAAAAAGCCGCAGAGTTTTTGGTGCTAAGCAATGCCGCGTCACGTTATACGAAGCGTAAAACCCTTTTTTGAAAATATAAATGGTTAACGATACACTACCTCTGGTTTTGATTGATATTGGATTCATATTCGAGTCATTTACCTATACAGTGGAACCTGGATAATGGGCATTCCAAGGGACCAAGCCTACGATGTTCAATTAACCAGGTTTTCCAATTATCCAGTTTTTTATGTATCCAGGTCCAGATTGTGCTTTGGTTTTTTAACCAGGATTTGTAACCGCTTAAACATAAAAGCAAAAAATATATAAAAGTTTAATAAGTAAATTGTACATACTCGTACGTGCATACACATACAAACAATAAATTGAATTATTGTGGCTTGAAAAAATCAGGTATATGGGCCTGTTTTCACACCCTTAATATGTTGCCTCTTCACGAGATTTACCGGTGTCAAATTCTTGGATTAATTTTAGTTTCGAGCTCAAATCAAGGCCGTTATATTTACGTTTGTGAAACATTTGGGTTTAAAATGGACCACCTTCGATGAGTACAGAACAAATACCGAGGAGTTGTCAGTTTACACAGATCGAGAAGCCAGTGGTCTCCCATTACAGAGGTCGAGAAGGCAGTGCTCTCCAATTACAGAGGTTTAGGGCCAGAATGTCGAGTTCAATTAAACAGGTTTATTTTTTCCAATTAAAGAGGTTTTAGTGCTCCAAAGGGGTGGGACCGGAACTTTTCTGCTAATTAGAGAATTTTGCCAATTAACCAGGTTCCAATTATCCAGGTTCTACTGTATCTGCTGTCGAAATGTGAAAGTATGGCTTTAACATGCAGAAAATTACTTTAACACAAATAAAAACACTTGTTATTTATTTACTATAACCGTGACGAGTATTTCTGGCCCTCTATGGAAACTTTTGGATAACAAAACATTATGTTTGTATGTTTATGATGTTGATGAACGAAACTGCTAAAATCCATGTCGCAACAGGCGCATACTACATACCACACGTATACCTACCATGATATAAGTGATATTTTCACAAACATTTCTAGAATTTCACTTTAGTAGTTGGTTACCATACTTTACATTTACAAAAACGCCCGCTTTGAAACATTAGCAGTAAAAATTAATTATAATATAAATATTCATCATTATTCTTACCCTTTACTTACCGTAAAACAGTCAGGGGCCACAAAATAATATGCACTCTCAAGTACAGTATAATATGCCTTCTTTAAAATCCATACCATCAACAAATATTCTGTTTAGAGGTTTCAAATGTAACAACTAACTAACCATCACGCCGTTTCTCCGAAGGGGTAAACAGAGGATGGACCGCCATACTGCTCTATCTTGACACACCTCTCTAGCTTCCTCTACATTCATACATCATAACAGGCACTCGTTGATTTTTCCGACTTCGAAAGTGGCCGCCTTTAAGTATTTGATTAATTTGGTCATGCCATGCTTTCCTTGGTCTTCCACGGCTTCTCTTTTGACTCAACTTCTCTTTCCACAAATGAAATAAAATTCAATGCATTTTCCACAAATGGAATAAAATTCAATTTTTTTTTCATATCCATATACAGTCACACTCGATTATTACGAGGAAGATGAGACTGACTGAATTTGCTGTATTCTAGCCAAAGGTGCAAAAAACAATGGCCGTTGAAAAGACAGGTAGCAAAACCCACTCCAATGCCAGCTCACAGTTATTTTGACCGTTTGGTGGAACTGCAAGGGAAAATTTTTTTTGAAAATTTAAACCCGGACAAACAATAAACGCCCAAGTGTTTTGTGATCAGCTGGACCACTTGGATTAACAAATAATAAAAAGGAGAACTCCCCTTGCCGACCGTGGAAGTGTTTTTCCAGCAGGATGACGATAAAGGCAGAAACATACTATTAACACGCCACGCCACCCGATGCCACGTGATGCGTGTTGAGTCAAATCAAATTGTATTGTTTTCTATGGACAGAATCACACTATGAACGCCCGACGCGACGCCATGCGCACACACGCCACCCAATCCAGACGAGTTAGATCGACGTATTGCGATGGTGGGAGTAAACACGCCACGTCGCGTGTTAATAGTATGTTTCTGCCTTTAGACACCCACCATATTCACCGGACATTGCTCCATTCGATTACCACTTGTTTTTATCGATGAAATATTTTTTAGATGGCAAAAAAGAACACTAGTTACTATGAAGTGAAATTGGGCATATCAGAGTATTTTTTTACGGTCCCCTTAATAATTTGTATGCTTTAATTTAAGAACATATTCAAAAAAACAGTTTGAAATAAGCAAAATGAATCAAAGTATATCAATTATTATAATTTAAAAAAACATGTATTCAAACACAGCCACATTTCAATGGTTCATAAGGTACATTATCAAAGACATTAAAATAATCTATGGTGTAGAATTATTTATTTATTATTCAAGACAAAACAAATCTCACTGTTTCTAAATTAAACATAATATCTACATTACTGATTTATACAAAGGTAAGTAAAACACAATGTGTTTCTATTATTTTTCAGGTTGTTAAAAGTGGAAATGGCAAATTCATTTTTTAAGCAGAATTACTAACTAAATAACAATATTAGTTATAATTTGCTTATATTATTAAATTTAACAGTCGAGAATTAAAGATACTGAAGACATCAAAAAAGTAAGTAAACATACTTTAAAATAATATTTAGCCTCAAATTCTTATTTTTTTAACACATTTTAATTATTTAAATAGATTTTTTATTCCATAGTCAAAATCTTATTTGTATTCATTTAATTAGTCATCATAATTTTATGAAGTTATCATTAAATACTTGATAAATGATTTTCAAAACACTTATTTATTGATATTTAATCCCAGACTAAGCAAACTTATTTGGTCAAATTTAGGAACACAAATAAATACGGCTGGATTAAAATTAAACAATGTAATTTATAATAGCATTTGAAATATTTTTGTCTGTTAAAATTAGAGATCTCGGGATTAAAATGTTAAAACATATAAATAACTAATATAACTTAATGATAACAATAAATATTCATTATGTATTCCTGTACAATTCATTTAATTAAAATCAAAACGTACTTATATGTAATTTTGATTCCAAAATTAGTGTGCGCAAAATTTTTAAAACAATAAATTAGCATATTTTCTTAAAACATGACTTTTATGTTACTGTAGTTTGAACAAACTTTTAATCATAATAGAAGTGGTGATTTATTCTAATTAAAAAAAAATTATTCAAGAAAACTGATAATCAAAAGATTATCCATATTAGTGAAGACATAATTTCCAAAAGTTGATAAGATTAGTAATTGACAAATTAAGAAGTCTCCGTTTTACTAAAGTATTCATACTTATATCTCATGTACATGACTTTCATTCTATCCCAACAGTTGTCAAATGAGTCCATGGCGGGTCTAACGTCGAGCAGTGCAAACTGGTGATGTTTGTCCACATCGCCCCCGTCGTAATAGTCAATCACGTAACGCACTTCTTTCCCACAGCGGTCTACAATCCAGTCATGTCGGTCGAATGGCAACTCATATCTGTAAACAAAAATATAGTAAATATTTTAATTGGCTTACAATAATGTATTCCTAAATGTTCGCATCAGATGTTTTGCCAATAAACGTTGGCACCATCAGGTGTTTCCATTAAACGAAAATTAATTCCCTATTATCACAATCAATTAAATGTTAAACAATTGATTCCCACAAAGTTTTCTTAATTAATGTAAATTTAAATACACAGTTTAATTTTTAGCTGCAGCTATTGGAGAAGTTAATTAAAATTAAAATCGTTTTAATTTATAATGAAGAAAAATAAAATAAAAATTTTACACAAAAGCAAATACACGTTTTTTTACAACATAGAATTATGTGCAAAATAACAATATAAAATAAAATAATAAACACACCCTAAGAGCTGCCGGAATCTTGCCCGGGGGCTGTACTGGGTAGCCTTCCCTCCAAAGCTCTTCAAGCGAGGATTTCCACATTCACGAGCATGTAGTGCTTCCCACTTAAGCACCTCTCGCCAGGCCTGGAAAACATTATTATTACATATTTAATTGAATAGTCAAATTTTATTTAAAATGTATACCAAGGAAATATGACAATCGACTAAAACACATCTGTTCTAAATATTAAAATTAAATGTGATTAAATAGAGTTATGTAATCTTTATTCACATAGTCAAAACATTAAACATAAGTATCGAGATCTATTGATTAAACTGTGTATTATAAACTGATTAGCTGGTAGACATTACAAGTAAGTACCAAGATAATCAATTGCATTTGACTAAGGCGACACCAAAGGGCATCATTCAGTACAAAGAAAGGTAATTCACTCATCTACTATAATCTAGTATCACAGAAGCATACAGTCTGACCATCGCGATAGTATGTTGTGCTTTGGTACCCTGCCATGTCACCTATTTCAGCGTAGCTCTTAGCACATTGTGTGTCTCCTACTGGTGAGGTATTAGCCTCGTTATTTTAATCATGATTACTTTATAACCTTATTTCTATAAAGTAACAAAGATTTAAATATATTCAATGAAGCAAAGATTGAGTTCTAGTGCCAACCCCTATGTATGGAAGTGAAGCTTGGAGCTGGCAAAAGGATGAAAGTAGGATAAATGCTGTAGAAATCAGATCACTGAGAAAAATGTGCAGGAAAATTATGTATGATAGAATGCCAAATGACAAAATAAGGAAGAAATGTAAGGCAGACGATTGCATCTGAAGTAAACTTAAAAATATAACACTTAGATGGTTTGGATATATGAAACGAATGGATGAGAGAAGAATTATTAAAAAATTGTATACAAGCAGTGTGAATGGAAAAAGAATCCATCTTCTCTGCCTAACTCTGATAGTCTCTCTCTCTCTCTCTCTCTAGATCTTAAAGAAATAATAAAAATAAACACCTGTTCATTATTAGCATTATGAATCTTGATTATGTCATCCATGTCCTTTTCCCGGATAGTCTCCTCTTTCCATCGCCAGCCCTTACGAAGCATGGCATTCCAGAACATCTGCTGGCTGGGATACACCCAGAACTCGCTAGTCCCGTCGGGCATAGCTCGGGGGATACTGGACACCTGGCGCTCTATGGGGAGTGGGAAGGGTTGATCTGGGGCGGGCTGCTGGTTGGCTGGAGGCATCTACCCAATTCAAATAAAACATGTAAATCCTATTTTGTTTCAATGTTCAGTGCCCGTGGGTGTTAATAAGTATCTTAAAAGAGTTAAGAACACTTGCACAGAAGATCCCCAGTGAAAAAGGGAATATCAGAACTCACATCTGTGCAGATATTTTTTTTCATTAAACATACAATTTATACAGTGCTAGCAGTGGCAGAAGTTCTCAATTTCTGAGGGAGAGATTCATCAAAAGAAAAAAATCAGGCATAGTATAGAACAAGCGATAAGTAACAAAACTAAGTAAAAATAAGATAACGAAACAAATTGATAAGGAAAACTTCTATTAAGGTTATTATTTGAAATTTCATGGTAGAAGTCCATTGTAAATAATGAAAATAATACAAAATTAAAAAATCTTTTTAAAATGTATATTTAGTTAAATGTAGGTAGTAGTAAAATACCAGAAGATGGCAGTGAGCTGCCCAAACCAGTCCAAGACACAAACATTAACGGATTTTAACTAAATATATATTTTAAAAACATTTTTTACAAACATTTTTTTTTTCATTACGAAACCATCTATGTTCATATATACGAGTATTTAACATTTATACTTCAGAGAAAGGACCAAAGTTGCAGATGTAGAGTCCAAAATAGCTTCGTCGAAGTGGAATTGGGCTAACCATATAGCAAAGACAACGGGTGATTTGTGAACCAGAAACTAAACTAAACCTGGAGTGGCGACCGAGAACAGGCCACAGAAACCCGAAGAGACCACAAGCATGGTGGTCTGATGACATAAAAAAAGTGATAGTCAATAGGAGATGATAGGAGATCAATGGCAGAGTGGCGAATGATAGAAAACTGTGGAAGTAGGGAAGGGAGGCCTAACACTGGATGACTAATTGCTGATGATGAAGAAGTGATTTTATTTGATGCCGTCAAATGACAAACCTATATCAACCAGCATGGATGAGAGATCCATAATAGTCCCAAACATGCTTGGGGAAGTTCGTGAGAGCGTGGACAGGGGCACTTGGCTGTCTCCGTTCTGCTGTGAGCTACTTGTGCCCGTTAGTCTTTGGGCTGCTGCTCCTGTTTTATACTCCTATTTAGTGTACAGTCGGCTGTCTCACCGGAGGTCGCTGTAATAGTGCCGTCTCTGACCCCTCTGAGGGTGTACTGATTGCCTCGCTGGGGGTGAGGGATGCCTACAGAGCTGGGCCTCACCCTCCCCATCACGGCGATTTCTTAAGATATATGTATATTTATTTTTTTAGTTTTTTTTATCATATTCTGTTCCTTTGATCTGTCCTGTGTCCGCAATATAATAAATATAATAAAGTTGTACGTAATCATGCCATTCCGCATTTGTCACCTCTGTCCCTCCTTTCATATCCCAATGTCATGTGCCCATGAGTCCTCTTCCCATTTAATCCCGTGTCTATTTTTTATATTTTGTTTAGAAATATTTTAAGTGTTTTTTTGTGTGTAATCTGCATGTATGGCGGGACATAGAGGAAAATAGCAGTAGATTAAATGTGGCCTGGTCCCTCTTAATTTATTTTTTCTAACGTAAGTCGCTCGAGGACGAGGGGCGGGCCAAGGGATTGAATGAGCGAAGCTGACGAAAGGCGCCGCTCGCCTATAACAGCTTCCGGTAAAGGTGGGAATGTCCTCTATGCCCTAGTCCCAAACATAGTTTTGCAATTACGATAATTTTATTTACTTACCATGTTATAAGGATTGATGTCACTGTTATCATGTTTCACGGGACACTCAGAGATACGAGCGGCTGGCTTATGTTCCTTGTGCATGGGACATTCTGGAGGTGGCGAATTTGATGTCGCATCCTTGTTTGAAGGAATATTTGGAGTCACCATTTCTGCAGCCGATACACTGTTACCCATTTTTGTAAATTTTGAGGTTACCTTTATTATGTAAGAATATTATATGGTATAATCATATACTAAGCATGACAAATTATCATGATAAATTACAATTTCGATAACTAAAATACCGAAATGCGACAAACATTAAATAATGTATCAATTAGGGGGAAAACACAAAATAATTTTGAAAAGCCCAAAAACTTTACAAGGACTCCCGAAGTTGAATAGCACCACAGAAAAACGAACAGTTATAGATAATCATGGAAAATATAGATAAAAATTACGGACGACCAACCAATGCCAATGCCGTCTTGAAAGTATTTACCAGGCCGTAAGCACATAGATAATATTTGCAACATGGAAATATTGTAGGCCATTACTATGTATCTCGTGCCGTGATCTGGTATTTTATTTCGATTATAAACATGTCGATTATAACATTATCTACGTGTTACAAATATTTGAACATATTACATTTGTGTTTCCGCAGATATTGTTGAATTGCATAATATAGTTTGAATACAACTTTGGTATGTAAACTGTTCAAAATAATCTTTCGATGTAACCTCAAAATTCATAATAATAATACATAATACAATAATATTGTTAAAAACGTTAGTAGGGGGGGGGGGGGGATTTAGAGATTTCAGAGGGGGTGAAAGATGAATTTCATCGAAATTCACTCCGATCCGAACAACTTCCTAACGTTTGCCCATGTGACTCGCCAATGTCAATATTATGTTATATGAGATATATCCGGGATGTATAATGATATGAGATTGAAACCAATATTTACTATTTAAAATAACATTTAATTAACAAAATACATACAAAAGAAAAAGAAAGATTACTTTAGAACTATAGAGAACTTACATGCTATTCGTTGGCCAACGAATTAAAACTAACGAAGTCAATGAATTAGAACTAAAGAAGGCGGTGATCTGCGGCGAGAACCGACACTGACGGAAGCCGGCGTGGCCAGCACGAGGACTGCCGGAGGCTGCACGGCACAGAAGCATCACGCGGGTGATGGACCGCAGAGGGCACGAGTCTCCTTCGCAACGACAGCAGTGGCCAGCATCAGGCCCCAATGATGATAATCTGGCCCTTGATTGCTGGCGCCATGCGGCGCGTACATCGCGATCTTCTCCTCGTTCAGATTATCTCCCCGGCGTTCGGCCGCCCGCCGAGCGCCGGGAAGAGATGTCGCCTCACCGGAGTCCGGTGTGTAAGACAACTGCGTCGCTGTTCGAGCCGTTAAAAAAAAATCGCAGGGTTGGGGTTGAAATCACGCCCTCCCAAAATGTTGCCACTCACAAAATTGTCACTTACACTATTATTGTTTTTCATTGTCTTATCACTAATTAAAATTAAACTTAACTAAGATTAAACAAGCCTTCAGAGAGAAAACGTATTTTCTGCCATGTAAAAATTGTTAAGTGCAATCTCACCGAGTATGCCATGAAACATGGCTATATCAACGTTAATGTTTATTAATTGTGTTAGGGTATGTTGGTGTCACGGGGTGAAAATGAATTTATTGAACTCATTCACTCCCGATCTAGAACAACTTCCCAACATTTGCCCACGTGATTCGCCAATGTTAACAGTATATTATTATTGAGATATGCTCCGGGGTGTTTTATGATACGAGATTGAAACCAATATTTACTATTTAAAATTACATTTATTTAAAACAAAAATGCATCCAAAATAAAGGTAACTTAAGATCTAAAGAGGACTTATATGCTATTCGCTGGCCAACGAATTAAAACTAACGTAACTAACGAAGGCAGTCACGCCATGAAGAGGTCGGTGATCTGCGACGAGAACCGACGCTGACGGAAGCCGGCGTGGCGGCGAGTTGGCCAGCATGAGGACTGCCAGAGGTTGCACGGCAAAGAAGGCTACCCGGGGTCCATTTCTATCTCCCGGGCTGCCAGCCTCACGCGGATGATGGACTGCGGAGGGCACGGGTCTCTTTCACAGCAACAGCGGTGGACAGCATCAGGCCCCAATGGTGATAATGGCCTCTCATGGGCCCTATACGAGGTTGATTGTCAGTTGGCGCGGGCGCTGTTTGCTGGCGCCATGCGGCACGTATTCCGCGATCTCCTCCTCGTTCAGATTATCTCGCCGGCGTTCGACCGTCCGGCAAGGCAAGAGATGTTGCCTCGCCAGGGTCCGGGGTGTAAGAGAGCTGCGTCGCTCCTCGAGCCTCACACTTCCGAAAGCCCTCAAGGTGGGGGTTGAGTCCCGCCCCCAAAAGTGTTGCCTCTCACAAAATTGTCACTTAAAACTATTATTGTTTTTTCACTATCTGAAATTATTATCACTAAATAAAATTAAACTTAACTAAGATTAAACAAGCCTCCAGAGAGAAGACGTATTTTCTGCCATGTAACATTTGTTTACTGCAATCTCACCGAGTATGCCATAAAACATGGCTACATCAATTGTTTCGAAAAAGTCGCGATATTTTTATCAAAATTGTTTGACATTTGACAGCTGTCAGATCGATGGACCCAGAGTTATAAACATAACATTACAGCTTGATAAACATAGATTCAAGACGGCATTGACCAATGCCGTCTCGAAGTCTATGGTAATTATGGTATGAAACTTGGACTTGGACATTAAAATCCCCTAACCGCGCCAGGATTAACGCCTTTGAAACGTGCTGTTGGCGTCGTATGCTGAAGATACCGTGGACTGCAAAAAGGACGAACTCAATGATCTAAAATACCAGGAAGACTATCTGTAATATACAGTCGGCGAGTATTGAGTTTTGTTGGTCTCGTTGCCAGGAGAGAGCTTGGTTACCTGGAAAAAAGTATTGTCACAGGAAGTATTATAGGCGACAGAAGTAGAGACAGATCTCTTACGCGGTGTGACTAGATTAAGGAGATGACTGGGGGGGAAACCTCTACTCGGCGGTGCGGACTGCGGAGAACAGAGAGGATTGGAGGCGTTTTATTTTAGTCACGAGCAGTTCCATAGATCACGACCCTCAGCAATGAGGAAATGAAGAATTCATGTAAAATATCAATATTTTATTATAAAACTTAATCGATACACTTTTGTTGTCAATTTGGTAAATGGTATTACATTTTAAATTAAATAAGAGTGCACCTTTTTGTAGTAATTTTAAATGATTAGTGTGTTCTCAAAAGTGAAAAAAAAACGAAGCATTAATTCTAAATATGAAATTCCGCAATTTTAACATTTAAGAATTATTGAAAAAAGTTAATACATTTCCTATTATTTCCATTAATTACCCGAAAATAATTATAGATGAAGTTCCCAGGTTTATAATGAATATGTATATTTTATTGGTTGATAGATTATATAATTCGTATTTCAATTCATTTTTAAATGTGACGCCCATCATGATTAGCATTTTGGATGTATTTAAAAGATACGTATTTAAAAAGTTTCATTGATTTCTAAATTAATTTCACATTTTCCATACAAAATTTGTATGAATCATCATAGTTTTTCCATCGACTGATGTTTTGGAGATTATTGTGGTATCCATTTTCAGAGTATTCCTAATACGCCGATTGAGGAAGATATCACGAGAAATGAAATTAAAACCAGGAAACTAAATTAAAATGAACGACTTTGGTGGTCAAGAATCAATCGTGAAACCGCACCAATGCTGTTACAAAATTTCGACATCCTGTGTTACTTTTCCCAATAAAGTGCGTTTAAGGATAAGCGCCACCTGAGGACATCCAGTGCAGTCAATAGGATTTACAACTGTAATTTCGAGACGGCTGGGACATCTCTATCGTAATACAAAGCAGGCTGCGAACTTGACGAATCGAAGTTTCGATTTCGAAGTCATACCAATATGCAGAAATACAAACATCGCGGGCTCGCGCCAAAACCTTACCATTTTATTCAGTATAATACAGTCGTATACAACTATTGATTTTTAATATTTTTCTAATAAATCAAGAATTATTTCCAAAGTACAAATTCTTTTCAAATTACTAGAAGTTTTCTATTCTTCACAAACTATGGTTCATTCACCGCAAATTGGATCGGCAGACACCAAAAATGTCAAGACATCAAAAACAAAAATGGCGTCGGTGAAACCTGCTTCTATCGTCGATACGAGGGCAGAATTGGCCGAATTAGTTAAGACGAGAGCAGAACTAGTGGTAAATTGTATTTCATATACATAATACCATCTGTCTAATAACTATAAGTCGTTTTAAATGGTCCCAAATTTTATCGCTTTTTAAAACATCTATTTTGACAGCTGCCAAGTACATACATAAAATCATACATGTATAGCGAAAAATTTCTATGAACTAAAAAATATTTATTTTCGAGGAGATATATTTACTTCACTTGCGCATGTTTTAAACAAGTGAAATAGCCAATTATATCGCATTCTAAAACTATTGTCTGCATTACCGAATATTATATCCTTATCCAATATTATATGGTTTAAGACAAGACATATTTCACACTTAAAAATATTTGTTGTGACTCTGTAAGGCTTACCGCGCACTAAGCAGCCAGATTGCCGCAACCAGGTTGCGGCAGCCAGTCCGACATATGGCGGTGTATGGGAGCCCGCGCACTAGGCAACCACGATTTTCTGGCTGCGGCAGCCATTAGAACGCGTCTGAGTGCACGGCAACCAGCTGGCTGCTAGGAGCCAGAACTAGCGCGAACAATAGTAGGCGTTTGTATGTGGCTGTCGTCAGTCTTGGCGTATTTGTCGTAGCGGCCAGACGTATATTGAGTGCCGTTCTAGAGAAAGAGGATGAATCCAATGTCTTTTCTTTGCTTTACGTTTCTTGCGGGACAAAAGGTAAACAATTATAAGATCTTCCACGTCCATATCGCTCGGCAGAAAGGTCACAACTGACCTTCGCGCGTCGATTGACTCATTGGTTGCTATAACTGGCTGCTCAATATTTCTGGCTGCCGTGACCTGGTTGCGCCAACCTCGCTGCTTAGTGCGCGGTAAGCCTAAGAGTAGCGATCTGAATCCTTAGCCTAAAAAAACAGAATACAACATTTGACCACAAAGTTTTATTGTTTTAAATAATGGGATGAAAATAAAAAAACATTTTTTAGGTAGGGTAATTCCTACCTGTAAAATTTAAAAATATTTTAAAAAAATCAACTAACCATCACGCCGTTTCTCCGAGGGGTAGGCAGAAATAATGGACCGCCATACTTCTTTCCTAACATACTTCTTATTCCTCAACATTCATACACCGTGTTACGCACGCACATCAATTTCTCTGACTCCTCCCGTGGCGACGTTCAATATTTGGTTTATTTGATCGTGCCACGTTTTCGTTTGTTTTTGCTATATTTCTATTTTACATCATTAACATATACTTTTTTACCATTCTTCATCATTTTAAAAATAAACATTTACTAACCTTTCATGCGCATAGTGTGAGAAGATGATCCACCGCTTTTAATTAGATACTTGACATTATAAACATCAGTGGAGATTTATCATCACTCACCTTTCAAAATGTAATAGCAGATCTTTATATGTGTTGTAGTGTATAAAACCTTTTTAAATTGTTGCGGAACACCTATTCAGGTTCAGCGGAACCATAGTTTGGTAAACTCTGGTCTACACCATCAAACACCAAAATAATTTAATATTGTAAAAATAAATTCAATAAAAGGAGACCTGAGTTTCCAAACATAAGCTTTATTTGTATACAAATTATTTTGTAGAAGTTAAAACAGGCTGATTGAAGCTGGATTTAAGCAAAGTATTGCTGTATTTTAAAGCAAATGCACAGGGGTCATGGTGCAATGACAGGACACTTGGTTGTTGATAATACTGTTTTGGGTTCAATTCTGTTCAGAATATTCACATAAACAATTTTAAGCTCAACCTTTTATTTAACAACCTCAACCTAATATTCAATTTATGAAAAAAGTAGAGTGGATAAAAGATACTATTAAAAAAAATAACATTCTGAGTAATAGGTGCTTTTTTACACAACATAAATGGCTCAAACTTGCTCTCTGAATGATAAATATTATGAAAATTTAGTTTTCTGGAGAATTATAAACAAAACAAAAATTGTAAACATATGTTTTATACGTTCATAACACAATTGATTGTATTATATAGTGGAACCTCTCATAACCAGTAATCCGCATAACGAGCAAAACAGATTGTGAAAAACATGCTTCCTTAACTTAACGAGTGACATTTCACATAACGAGTGATGCGGAAAGACGCTGTTTGAAAGAAGCTTTAGCCAGAGAGTGTTGTCAAATGTGATTTTGAGGGATTTGAAACATACCCGTGGAGTCTAAAGTCAACGAGGTTGTATCTTTTTCCAATACCATGGGACTAGATGATAATCTTCTTCTTCTTCACTTTTGGTAGACTCTGGAGTCTGTTATTTCAGGCGGGTTCTCTTGAGACGCTGAACTCCAGCTTTCTCTCCACCGTTTCGAGGTCTTCCTGGTCGGCGTTCCATGGAGAGCTATGTGTGGTATCCTATTTGAGCTCATCCTTTCTACGTGTTGATCCCAGTATCGCCGTCTTTGATGTCCCCATCTGACCACATCTTTGACCTCGCAGATTTCTCGGATTGCTGTATTCCTAACTCGATCACGTAGGATCTTGCCAGATATTAATTATAGATGATAATGATATTAATTATTATTATTATTATGCCAGCGAGCATAACTTTTTATAGACTTTTTTATTATTATTTATTAATAAAACAAAATATGTTCATTCAATAATTTTATGGTTCATCTTCATGTAGCTATATTCTTAAAATAAAAGATTTGTTATTTATTATGTCTTGAACAATAAATTTTATTTATTTATTTTTTGTAAGAAGCCAATACTTGGTGGTTTGGCATATTTAAAAATTGAATTATACACTTTTTAACACTTCGTATAAAACCACTTTATTTTGAGTAATGAGCACCAAACGGTTTCACTCTGTAATGAGCTTCCTCAGGCTATACACATTGTGTTTGTTCGTGTTAAAAAGTGTTATTATTTTTTTTAATAAACTAATTTTCACTCAGTTTTATTGAATTATATGGGAGTGTCACGATTCACCTTGCCAGGGCTTTTTTAAATATCAAATAACATTTGATAAGGCCCTGATTAGTTATGTCACTCCAATGTAATATAAGAAAACTTTACATTTACATGAATATTAAATACAAAGTTTAATAAATTGTAGTCATCTTTTGAAAAGACGCATTTGAGATACAAATTTAATGAGTTAGGAAATCAAAAATACCCAAGATTACTTGTATGTGTGTATGTTTAGTGGTGTTTATTAAAAATATTAAAATCACCTCTGAATGTGATGTGAAACGCCTTACTTTAGCAAATTAGTAATCAATTTAACATTTCGACTTCACCACAATGTACAAAGATTAAATTACATTTTTGCTTTTAGGAAACTCTGGCTAATCTAGAACGCCAGATTTATGCCTTCGAGGGTTCTTACCTGGAGGACACACAACTGTATGGCAACATCATACGTGGCTGGGATCGCTACCTCACAACTAATAAAAGTACCAACCCTAAAGCCGACAAGAGGAACCGAAAATTTAAAGAAGCCGAGAGATTATTTTCAAAATCATCCATTACTTCCATGGCAGTAAGCTCATTCTATTATTTATAAAAAATAGCGGATTGACTTATGGGTATTCTGTATCATTTGTGTGTATTTATATTATTTATTTATTTTTCAGGCTGTTAGTGGGTTAGTGGATCCTGCAGAAGCCAAAAGTAAACAATTCACTTCAATACGTGTAAATTAATGTTTCACTAGAGATGGACAAATGTAAATTAATGTTTTATTTTGTATTACAGCAGAGAGAAATAGTGAAACGGAATCACAGACTAATGAAGATTCTTCAGACACTCAGATGGGGTCGGCCACAAGCCACACCCCACACAGTAGTCTGGCGCCCGGCACACACTCCACAGTGGCTCACAACCCCTCAGAGGCACATTTGTCAACACCGCAAAAAAATACTGGCAAACATCACACCCACAATGGAACCCCGACATTAGACAAAAGTATCATTAGTCAAAATAGCACTTCAAAGTATAACACCACTCCTAAAACTTCATCTTCAAGTGGTATATTACAGAAACAGAGCGGCATTGAAAAGATTCTCACATCCCTGGAAGGGGGACGGCCCACCACACCCAAAGACAAGGAATCCCTGGGTCTAGGTCTGTTGAGTAAGCAGGAGAGCACTCCATCCAATAAATTAAAGACTCCAAGCTCCAGCAGCAGCGCAAAGAAAAACAATAACAAGAAAGCGAGACACAGATAAAGCTCCAGCAGCAGCGCAAAGAAAAACAATAACAAGAAAGCGAGACACAGATACTTGTTAAAAAATTTATTTGCAATATGCAAACATGTTTACAATTTAGTTAAGTGAATTGTTAATATAAACATTATAAAGTAGTATTCCTAATCTCTTTAACACGTTCGCTGCTGCATATAATACCTAATATTTATGAGCATGCTGAATGCTGCGTAACAGAAATTCCAACTAAACGCCTTGCGATGCACTGTGTACTTATTGGTGGACATTTTATCAAACTACTAAATCTGTTGACACACACGCTACAGGAGCATAATGCAAATATGCGTCCTCCGCATGGCTACAAACTATTATTTGATGCGGAAATGCGTCAACACACAACGTGTTAATCAGCTTGGTATCCTATCATTGATCAAAAATGTATTAATGTATTTAAATTATAATATATTTGTAGTACCTGCATGTTTTCAATGGTAAATACAAGAATACAGAGTAATGGGAAAATATTTTAATGTATTGTGGTATCGAAAATAAAATATTTGTGTTTAAAAATAGTTTTACTTCCAAACTACCCAAATACAGGAATCAGACAATTAAATAAAAATATATGTGTACAATCTAAATGACTAAATTTGTTTGACTTTGTAAAACAGGAGTATGTAAAACTATCAATACATCATGTTTTACCCTGAATATATTTTAATATTAAACTATATAAATGTTAAACGAAACTTTGAACGCTTGCTGAGAAGTTTATGGCCAAAAACCATAAGCTTTTCTGTGCGTTTGTCGATTTGCAAAAAGCCTATGATCGAGTAAACAGAGATGAACTGTGGTCAATCTTGTCTGAATACGGAGTGAGCACAAAACTGATACGGGCGGTTGCTTCTCTCTGCGAATGGAACACTGCCAGTGTTTGGGTAAATGGGGACATCACGCCCTGGTTAGATATCACGAAGGGTGTTAAGCAGGGCTGCATGATGTCTCCATGGTTGTTCAATCTGTATATGGATAAGTGTATGAAAGAACTTAAAGGTTTAAATGCTGGTGCCAAGATGAATGATCTGTCTGTAAATTGTCTGCTTTATGCGGACGATGCCGTTCTCATTGCGGATAGTGCGGACGAATTACAAGTATTGGTGTCGAGAATGTATGAGGTATGCATGTCAAACGATTTAACGATGAATGTCGGAAAGTCAAAGGTGTTAGTTTTTGAAAGGGAAGAGCAAATGACAGTTTGTAATATAAGTGTAAATGAAGAGAACTTGGAACAGGTGAGGGAATTTGTGTATTTAGGTAACATGTTCACAGCGGATGGCCGAACGGACAGTGATGTTGAAAAAAGGGTTGGTGCGGGTAACAAAGTGAATGGAGCTGTAGAAGTAGTTATTGGAAATGAAAGCGAAAATGGCCGTTTACAATGGAGTTCTGGTCCCAACCCTTATGTATGGAAGCGAAGCATGGAACCCCTAATAAGGTCCCTAAGACGTATGTGTGGTAGAACGATGTACGACAGAATCTCAAATGCTGATATTAGGAAGGAATGTAGAGTGAAAGAAGGTATTATGAACAAAATTATGAAAGGATCGCTGCATTGGTTCGGACATATGGAGCGCATGGGTGAAGAAAGAATGGTTAAAAAAGTATACGTTAATGATGTAAATGGAGTAAGGAGTCGAGGTAGACCGAGGAAAACATGGCATGACCAAATTAATCAAATATTAAAGGTTGGTCATGTCAGAAGCCGGAAGAATCGACATGCGTGTATGACTCGATTTATGAATGTGGAGGAAGTTAGAGAGGTATGTCAGGATAGAGTAGTGTGGCGGTCCATTCTCTCTGCCTACCCCTGTGGAAAAACGGCGTGATGGTTTGTTGTTGTTGTATATGTTAAAGAAACTATAAATTGGAACTCTTCAATAATAGTCGTGTAATAAAAACACTTGGACTTGGATCTTCTGGGTTACAGGGGTTCAGCTCTTGTCGGTATTCCTCTTACGTCTGATGGGAACATTGTTGAAAGTTGATTGTGTGTCATTTTGGGCGCTTGTGGCGGCTGGGGGTGTTTGGGTCGTAATTTGTGGGGTTAGGACGTGAAGGGAGTCCTTTGTAAAAACTTTCAGCAAGTTTCAGAATTAATTCATTTATCATCGGGATTCCCGATTCTAAGTGCAGCTATGTGATCCTGGCCCATGTAGGCACACCAAGCGATAAACGGATAGCCTTATTTTGCAGAATTTGGAGTTTTTGTATGTGGCTTGAAGCTGCATAGCCCCAGATTGGGTCTGCGTAAGTGAAGATCCGCCTTATGACTTTCAGGAGTTTATTGCCGGTGCTTAGTTTACTGTTGACATTGGGTAGAGGGCTAAGATTGCTCTTGACGCGACTTTGACTTTATTTGTAATGTGTGGCCTCCATGTCAGCTTAGAATCCGAGGTTACCCCAAAGTATTTGATTGTTTTGGTTCAAGGAACGTCTGGGCCGAACATTTTTATATTGGGAATGTTTGGAGGAATGTGTCTTTTACTGAAAAGGGTTGCTGCGCTTTTACTCGGGTTAATGGTTATGCTCCAGTTTCTGGTCAGTCTTCTTTCTTACCAACAATATGAATGAAATAACGGTGTTAAAAATGTTCGTTTATTAATTGTTTCGAAAAAGTCGCGATTTTTTTACAATTAGATTACAGCTGTCAGATCAGATAGGCCCCACATTTATATTAAGCAATACAGCCTGGTAAACGTTTAACCATAGACTTCGAGACGGCATTGCTATAAACTATTTCCAAAATTACCAGATATAAAAATTCTGAAACCACAGAACAGTTTGCTTTTGTATTTTTGACATTCGGGATTCGTATCTGTCATGCACTTGTCATTATTTACATTTTTATATTTTCATTCCATAATCGTTTATAGCAAACCATATTTTATTTATTAAATATATGTTCCTAAATTGCTCATAATTTCTTTTTCCAATTATGAAACTTTTTATTAAAATATTGCAAGGAGACGAGTGCACAGTTGAGGTTAGTACAAGCAGATTATTACTTACTGTTATTCTTAAATGGTTGCTCCATTATCAACATATATTTTCTTATATATAACATTCAAGTAATCACTACATAGAGAAGTACTTAATAATCTCACTACTTTGCAGGTTGAAGCCAACTCAACAGTTTTAGATGTAAAAAAGAAAATATTTATCCAGTGGAGCACCCCAGTATCCAAACAACGCCTTCTTTTCCTGGGAAAGACTCTTGCTGATGAAAAACAATTACCGGAATACCCAAGCATAAAGGATGGCAGTAAATTATACCTTGTCATTAAAACTCCCGAACCTCTGGATACGGCACTACTGAAGTTTTTTAAACAACATTACTCACAAACTGATGCAGAAAAGCATGCCCAAACAGCTTTCACCATTTTAACTAATCAAATTAATCACATGTCGTGGGATGATATTGAGAGACTTACAAAACTCTACGTAGAAAGAGATAAGTTGGCCAATCTACAATAATTTATTATTTAATTTAGTTTTTTGTTCCTTGAACAACGATGTAAAATTCCCATTTAAATCATTTATACAAATAAAAATGTATGTTTTCCGGAAGTTTTATTTTATTGTTGGAATGACATACTTAACACATTAACTACCAAAAGCCGACTAGTCGGCTTTTCGCTTTCAACCATATACAACCAAAAACTGATTAGTCGGTTTTTCTACCCTGTTGCTACTGGAAATGATTCTCACAATTACATAAATCACTATATCAATTTCAAATTTGAACATTTAAAATGGATATTTACTGCTAATTTAAAATTTTAAAAATAAATATGCTTTAATTTAAATTTTTAAAATTCGTGGTAAATAAAGTGTTAATGACCTTAGCAAAGCAAAACATGTCATTACAATAAAAAAAATTAAAAATATGTATCAAGAAAACATGTTTTCATTCATATTGATATTGTATTTAATCCTATCAATCTGCCAATATACCTTTTTTACATTTTTATTTATTAATTTGTTTTATTATCGCATTTTGTTATTCAGTTTGTCATTACCAAAAGATGACTGCTTTGGACTACACCTTTTCTTGCTAAGGTATTATCCAATATCATTTTATAATGCTCTACTAAACCTGATATTTTCATCACAAATACAATGCTAGTGTTTTTAGAGCACCCTTTTTTGTGTTTCACTATCTGATATTTTTGGAAGGTGTAAAGAAATTGTTTTTAGATATAACCTTTTCATTTATTTTTATTACAAAAATGACATATCAATCATAAAATTAACTGTACACAATACATATTATAATTCAATCAGCACTCTTAATTAACTTTACAAGTAATATAATATCAAGATTATGATTTTTCTCAACAAAATTATAAGCATAATCATCCAACTAATTTGTGTCAGAAAGCAGCCTGTTGGAACCAACACTGATACTGTTTGCTTACTAAATGTTATTAAACAATAGTTATCACAAAATTATTAATTTTCAGTGCAAACACAACTTAGTACTCTACAATAAGAATACTTCAATTCAAATGATATTTAACTATGATTAATTCATTATAGTTGCAAAAATACCATGGAAGTATTAGGACACACGTACAGTACATTCAAATATTACTTTAGTAACCGATATAATACTATATAATGCAAATAAAAACCTGATTTTGAAGTATTTTTTAATATCTATATTTAGACACAAAAACATCAAGTTTCTGTAACACACCATGCACATACGAGTACATGAAAATGACAAGTACATACATGTTATTTAAATCAAATTTAAAATGACCCGTGCTTAACTTTCAACTTTCCACGACTCACAATCCACTGGCAATATTAGTTTCAACCTTCCATGACTCACGATTTCTGGCAATATTAGTCATAAAGTAATGATTCTGATCAGTGTTCTATTGTATAAGGAGTGGTTACTTTTTAATCAAATTAATAAAAAAAACTAAGAAAGAAAATTGGTTCATTCAACTTATTATTCTTCTAATTCCGACTAGAAGAAGAATAAGTGGATTTTTTAATAGCTTTAATATGATGTTCAAAATCAAATTAATATAATCAAATTACACATATACTCCTATGCGAAAACAGTGACAATTAAAAATGAAATCTAGAAAAAAGCAAGTTAATGTAGTTTTAGAAAATATTGAACCATGTTTAAAGCTTAGAATAAAAATATATTGCAACATTTTCAAAGAAATATTTTAATAAAATAGATATTGAAAAACACCTTAACAGAATCAATAACTTAAGTTGTTTTTTTTTTGTAACATTGTTCTCAAAAAACACTACGAGATATGTATATTAAAATATAAATTATTTATTTATTCGTAATTTTAAAAAGTCAATTAATAAATTTGTGTCCTCATCAGACATCATACAAACACAAATAAATTATTGGAAAAAGAATCATGTTTTATTTTTATTTTTACAATCCTTTTATATTTTTTGTTCCTTGTGGAATATAAAATATTCTGAGTATTGCATAACCCAAGCATTGCCAGGGTACTCTTTAGTTGAGAGATCAGTCTCATGCGTCTATTTTATCAACTGATATACACGGGGAATCAGTGTCGAAAATTTCAATTTGGAAAAGTTTAAATCACACATATTAGATTTATTGTATGGACTTATGTTAGCTGCACTGTTATAAATTGAAATGCTATTGATATACGTACTTCATAATACTATACACAAATAAAAAATATAGTATAAATAGTTATTTAAATACGCTTAAAGTAATAAATACAAAGATAAGTATTATTGAGGCATCCCTCCTACACGTAATATATTTGAAGATGCAATGAACAAGGGGTATACAGAAAACTACATATTCATAGACTAAAGAAATACCTAAAACACCTTAATTATATATTGTATTACGTTTGTCTGATAAATTATTGAATAAAATAAAATCAATTTTAAGTACATGCATACCTATGAAATATTATTTAATACGTACATAGTAATGTATTAGAGGTAGCACTGAAAAATATTACGTATTTATGAATAATAAAAAATACACATAGAGAGACGAGATTTGACTATTTCACCATTTATCATTTTTTTAAATACCTTCATTAAATATAAACAATAAATCTATTTCTACACTTTATGGCTTGAGAAATAGAAGCAAACAATGCATTATCTTGGACAGCAGTACAATCACATGGCAAACTGTACCTATGTATGTACGGTTTGAAATTATTGTGTATGACATTCTCTAGAAACCAACTAAGATGCGAAATCTCCGTATGCCAAGAAAAAATTTAACAGGTAGACCAATTCAGATATCTCGGAAGCAAAGTAACCAGCTATAATGACCGCCCTAGAGAAGTAAAATAAGGCTGCAGCGGTTGCAGGCTGCCTGAAAGATGTCATATGGAGAAACAAGGACATGAGGACTGACAGCAAGGTACGCATTTATAAGACCTGTGTGCGACCAATCCTCACATATGGCATTGAATCGAGGGAAGACACTGTCAAGACAAAGAGCATGCTCAGGACAACCGAGATGAAAACACTCCGCGCTATAGCTGGCAAAACCCTACGTGATCGAGTTAGGAATACAGCAATCCGAGAAATCTGCGAGGTCGAAGATGTGATCAGATGGGGACGTCAAAAGACGGCGATACTGACATCAACATGTAGAAAGAATGAGCTCAAATAGGATACCATACATAACTCTCCACTGAGACAACACGGACCAGGAAGACCCCCGAAACGGTGGAGAGAAAGCTGGAGTTCAGCGTCTCAAGAGGACCCGCCTGAAATTACAGACTCCTGAGTCTATCAAAAGTGAAGAAGAAGAAGAAATAGTTGAAGGTACACATTTCGCTTTCAAGAAATAAATCTGCAATCATACAGCAAGACAGGTATATTGTTTCTTGAACAATGCAAAGCTCCATATTAAATAATTAATACAAACGAAAATGTATGTTTCATAGAAGTTTTATTATAGTTTATGGGAATGAAAACTTCTACTAAACAGATGTTTTCATTCATATTAATTAATACAGCAAGACATTTGTAATACATTAGATTATATTACAACATAAAATTGAAAATTCACATTTTATTTTTACAAATCTCTTTTTTTGTGGAATGCAATTAAAAATAGTATATTTATAGATATAAAATAATAAAACACTTTGTATTTAACCACGGTATGGTTATTAGAATAGATGCCAACTATTTTCGATTGTACCCAAGCTTCATCAGAGCAATATAATAGCAATTATAATAATGATTATTATTAACTATTATAATAATAGTTATTATATTGCTCTGATGAACCTTGGGTCCAAGTCCAACTAGTTGGGATCAATTCTCATAACCATACAGTGGTTAGAAACGCGGTTAAGTGTTTTATTATTTTATATCTATAAGTTTTAAATGTCTAGCCACAAAGTGAGTGCTTCATAAAATTAAAAAAAAAAAACATGTTAATCTCTTACAATTCTTAATCAGACCTTGAAATGATTTAGGTTTCAGCAACCTCATCATTAGACCTGTAAGTTATGTTGTGATGAATCCTAATATTTACAAGATGCTTGCTGTACAATTAAAATAATTTTATTGCACAATTATATCCGAAACACTAATCTTTTTGCAGTAATATGACCATTATGTTTGTACACTTAATAATTAATATTATATACAAGTTCCACAGTACCTACTAGGATGATATAATTGAGCAAAGAAAATCATATAAAATAAATTTAAAAAAACTATTATATTAACTCCTTTTTAAAAGGTCAATGATAATTTTAACATATAAAATAATTTACATATTATTAATATGGCTGTGTAATAAATTAATATAATTTTAACACAACATTTATATTATTATAGTTTTATTGCTGCAATGCAGACTAAATATTTCCCCTTTAACCTTATTTTAAACAAACTTTGTTCATAGAGTTAAAAGTAATTCCTATTAAAACCAGGTATAAAAACAATGATTCCAGTTCTCAAAAACCAACACCTTACAGTTCAATAAATTTTCCATCATTTTAATTAGGTGTGCTAAAAATACATAAGATCAAACATGAATACGATTACCGAAATGCTGAAAATAATTTTCAATCCAGATACATTATTAACACGTTGACTGCGTAGCACTGACCGGAACAGTAGTAAGGGGAGAACCCAAATGGCGGATCCCTGTCCAAGAGCTCCGACTCTGCACGAAAGGTTGACGTTAACTAATGAACCTTTCCCTGATGGCTAAACTCCCTCCTAATTACTTAAAACTGAACGGTATAGGGCTTGACCTGGACAGGGGTCCGTCGTTTGGGTTCTCCCCTTACCACTGTCCCGGTCAGTCCTCAGCAGGCAACGTGTTATTAAGGTATACCGATGAAAGTTAATTGTTCAGATATATTCCAGTAATTAGTATACACATTAACTATTGGAAATGAACCACGGCTCAAACATTTGAATATATACAAATAACTAGTTATGTTCCTTATGTGATGGATACACTTTTCAAGTGCATATGTTTATAATACAATGTAATATATTACTTAAAAGAAAGATCAATGGATTTCGTATAATCAGCAGAAATAATATATCTTTTTCTACGAAACATTAGTAAAATGACCCACTTGATAATTGTGAAGAAACTGTTTCAGCAAGCTAGTTAATCAACCTGACGAGACACAAAAAGAATGAGAATGAATTATACGTTTTTTATTTGAATATATAAACTTAAGTTGAAATTTTTAAAACTCAGGTGGAAGTTGGCTATTTGTAATACATAAAGCAATTTTTGTTTTGTTTTATTTTTTCCCTTTTAGCTAGAAAAGATTGAGATGAATAATTGAGAACAAAAAGTTATGAAGTAAAATAAATTGCTCACTCTTCAAATTAAGTATTAAAATAAAGAGTACAGATTAGTGCAGCATCCTGACTGTGAATGCAAACAAACAAATTTAACATCTATAAACTTGACCAAAAATAATTATTGCTTGAATTGTAACCATCCAGAAAGATTACTTTCTATTTACTTGTAATTAAATAATAAATTCTTGGTTAAAATAAATATGTAACACAAATTGAAATACAACTAAAGACCCATTTATTTATGGCCAGGAGTAATGAAATATCAGTTAAGGTAGTATAAATACAACAAGGTAATTACTGGACGGCAGTCAGTCTGAGTCACTCTCCTCTGCAGTGGAGGATTCTGAATCGGAGCTGTCGGGGTGCTGCTTAGTGATCTCAACACAATGCTCCAGGTCAGTCAGACGCTTTAAGGACCGTCCTGCTTCAAGAAAAGGAAAAGAATGATGATACGAATAACAACAATTTAAAAATCTCCCTCAAACATTTTAATTTATTCCTTTGATCAGTGAATTTATTTTTAAAATATACAGCATCTGGGAGAGAATGGGGTTATGTATGTGTATGCGTCTAATACTAAACTAAAAAATTAAGGAAGAATAATAAAATGGTCAGCCATGAACGTAACAATATTCAGGAAAGTGAATGATTTGCGGTGAAAGTACCAAGACATTCACACTAGTTAAAGAGTTATACAATTTTTTTAAGTTTCTATTATTACGTAATGGATCAAAAAACGAGTTAAAATTTTAATATTCAACAATAAACAATTAAAAACATATTTTTATCAATTTAAATCGAAAAGATTGATTTTCACACAAAACATTTCGGCGTGTAAATTTTTAATGTGGAACAAATAAATTATAGTGTTATATAAATACAAAGTATTAAATTAAATACACGAATAATCTCTCAAAAAATGTAACACAAGTTTTTTTTAATATGTAAAAAATACATTAAAAATAAAACTTAACCTCAAAAAAATATGTGTTTTGTAAATTTATACATAAAACTGAGTGGCTGACTAAAATCAAGGAGAGATGTTTCAAAGAAATAATTTACCTGTAAGTGTAGTTAGCAGTCTATTGTCATGGCTGAAGGAGGAGGAAACGGGGGCCAATTGCAGTGCCATACAGCGGGCGCGGTCTCCTCCGCTCTCTAGAGTCACAGAAACATTTGTTGCGGGGAATAAATAAACCAATCAAACTGTGTTTACTTCCATAGCTTAAGCTTATCTTATAATAACCCCACCAATTTAAAATATTTCACTTCAACGTTACTACACTCGTCATTCATTAACGAATTTGAAGTATTGTTATTAGTTCAACAAAATTTCCACTAAAAATAATGAAACATACCTCGAATAGTATCTTGAGTAGAATCTTCCTTAAACGAAGCATGTTCGGTTCTATATAAACCACTCACAAGGTCCCAAACAAATAAACACTGGAAAATGAAGAAAAAAAAATATTGATTTAAAACGAAAATATAACATCACGATGTAAGCCCTGCCTTGTGTGATGATTAATATTCATACAATTTATAATAAATGAATAAAAAGTCTAGATATATATGAATGCAAATCATTTTTATTATTACAATTATAACTTTTTTTGTATACAACAGGTAATTTGGAACCCAATTACTGTAAAAAAAATTGTGTTTTAAGCTGTTTATATTGATTCTCATGATATTTGATAGGATACACCAGACTTCTAATAGATAGACAGATTCTACACCAGACCAAAGACAGTCTGAGAATCACACTACCATTGCCGGGAATCGAATCCGGGACCTTGGGTGTGGGAGTCATAGCTCTTGCCACTCTGCCACGAAGGTCGCATGTTACATATGTCAAAGTAATTTTGATGTAATAAATGTTTACCTCTGCAGAATACTGCCTTCTATGGACCATGCAGAGGGAGTTGCTATCTTTGCAAGAGTGGCACAAGGAAGCAGGGCCGTCTTCATCATCACTACCCACCTCAGTACCCCAGAGCCACATGGCACAAACCTATTAAACACAAAATAATTAATTTCTCGCTGTTGTACCACACAAAAAAACTTATCAGTTATAAAATAAAAATGAATTAGCTTACACCGCAGATGCATCCACTTGACTGGCAAACATTAATAACATGACAGCCCCAATCGAAGCAGTAGATAAACTTTTTATTGTGCAGCCGACAAAGGCGGAGGCAGACCTCGTTACAGAGAAGTTCGATGTCCAGAGAGCGTTGCGAGGCTTGCAGCACGGGTGCGGCGGTGCGTAGACGCTCCCAGGCACCCAAAGACACCGGCTGCAGTGGCGCATATCCCGCTCCGTGTGCAACCAATGGCAGAGCCACGTGGTAGCCCGAGATGCAATCATCTAACATTATAAATGGATAAAAATTAATTTAACTTATTAAAATGAAGATTACAACACAATGAACCTGAATCACTATATATTATTCTAAAAAAGTGAGGAAGAATAATGATGAAAAGTCAAGATTTTTCAAGGTTAGTCTTTAAAAAAATCGTGACTTCACTATTCACTATTCATTTGGGAGGTTATTATACCATAAAAATACAGTAAACTCTTATCTATTGTTCACTTATCATTTTATTATAAGTATCCAAAATGTCAACTAAGCGATTATAATATCTAAATAATTTTTTATAACTGCGTGATAATTATTCTTACCTTCAGAATCAGTTATTATAGATGTGATATCATCATCACTTTCCACAAACCGCCTTGTGAAATGCTTACTGCATTTTGAATTTTCCGAGTGCACTAGATAGGGATCCTGCGGGTGAACCAAACAATCTGACAGAGTTTTGGATGAATTATCGTGGACTGCAACAGTCTTCAAGGATCCGTCTTCTTGCATGGCAGTTACTCTATATTCAGCATCATTTAAATTATCCCTATGATGACTAGTTCCAAGGATGGGTTCACACTTAATATCTGAAGGGGAAACGGGTGCAGGAGGAGTGATTTGATTGTGCACACGAAGCACTACCCCTTCGGCCGGGGGAGATTTAGCCCGCCTAGAACTGCCCCGATTAGATGTGCCTATATAATATTTGCGATTGCTACGAAGTACTCTGAAAGGGACAATGTTCTCGCTGTTATCTTCCGAAAATTCATACTTTTTGTCAGCTAAGCGTCTCTTTCTAAACAAGCTTAACTTTTCACACTTGGGTTCAGTCTCCTCCACAAATTCATAAGTCTTATCAGCAATTCTATGCATATCGTTGAATCTAGAGAGACTTTCGGCAGGACGGCGGCGTGGAGAGCGCAGCGGTGGACTAATGAGGGTGCGAGGAGAGGGAACAGAATCCCAACCATCATCAACACCCACGTACACCTCGCTGCAGCCTGGAGAAGGTTGTGTTCCACACAAAGCCTGGATGCACACCTCGTGAGGAAACATATCAGGAACTTGGACAGGTTTCAGATTAACAGCAGGTTCCATTTCCATATCAGAAAAATCTGCTAAAATGCTTTGAACCACTGTGTCAGCTGCTGGATTAATTGTGCTTTGACTACTCCTTATGAATGGAAGAATAGTTGTGGGCGTACTCTGCTCTTGGATAGATTTATCTTCCTGATTTACTTCGTCCATCAATTTATCAGGAATTATCAGATCTATTTCCAATATATGAATAAAGTCCGTGTAGATAATTATCTGGTTTTGGTATGCCAGCTGTACTACAGGCTCGCAAATAGCAGATTCTGCAGCACAGTAGAACTTTGTGTGTATTGCAAAATTGTGATCAATGCACCTTTTACCACCGCAATCCAACACTAAAATTGAAAAATATACATGTATATAAATTTTACATAGCCAAAACAGAAATATACAGGTAAATCAAAGTAATAAAAAACCATTTAAGATTTACCTTCGGAAGAATTAGAAAGAGCAGCACACTTCCGGCAGCCAAGACGCGGAACACCAATCACACTAAGATAGGAATTTTCTGTTGAAATTTCTCTGAAAATAAGACATCAAAATTAATGTATTGAGTGGAGAAGGTTCCTTGAGGCCCTATGCACCACGGAGGTGTGACAGGACAAAAATAAGAAGAGAAGATTATATTACTATGGGTGATGAAGATGGATGAAAACATCTGTTTTCTAGAAGATTCATTATATTTTATTGGAATGACATGTTTTGCCTTGCTAATCAAACATTCAATAATGCCTTGGAAAGCCAAAACATGTCATTCCCATAAAACGTAATAAAACTTCCACAAAATAGACATTTTCATTCATATTAATTATTTAATAATTTAAACAACAAATGGGTGACTGACACTACCATTCCACAGAAGCTAAATAGGTTATATAAATGTTTTTGCTTACTCACATTCAAAATACAGTCTAACATAATCATAAAAAAAACAGTTAAGATATTTGTAGTCTAATAAATGTAAGGATCAACATATTTAAATTCATTTGGAATCAAAAACATAAAACTGTTAGTAAAAAATAGATATGAATATGGTAAAACAAACAATATTTTCCTTAATAATCCTATATTTTATTTATAAGATACGCAATTAATGTTATTCGTAAAAATAAACGATACAAAAACTTATATTTTCAAATATACAAAAATATTTAAACTTACGCTATCCCATACACAACCAATAGAGCCGGATTATGCTTCCACTGTCCCATTGAAACCGCTACTCGATTATCTACACAATCGTCATCGAACAAAGGAACTGAATGGACAAGCTTGGCTTTCTGCCCGGGGACCCAAGACAGGAAATGCAATCTAAAAATTATAAGGCCAGTTTTAGAAACTTTAAAAGTGTAAAAATAATTCATTTTTATCTACTGACATCAAAACTTCACATATTATCATTATTATTTTGTTGAATAGTTCTTTACATTGTTACAGTCCGAACAAAATTGACGTAGAGGGTATAGCTATTATATTGATTCAGATGATATGTTATAAGTAGCTAATCTATCTTCTATTCTTCACCAGACCAAAGACAGTGTGAGAATCACACTATTATCGCTGGGAATCGAACCCAGGACGTTTGGTGTAGCAGTCATAGCTGTTACCACTCTGCCACGAAGGTCGTCATATGGACATGTATCTTTGAATCTACAATATTTAATAAAAAAATCTTAATATTCTTATGAGATTTGTAACAAACAAAGTATTATTCAGAGATTTGTAATAAACTAAAAATAAATGATGCTTTACCAAATAAACATCAAAGTGTTGAGAAATAATTTAAAAAACTCACTTAAAGCTATATCCCTCCCGGAAGTCCCTCCCAGTGGTGTTGCTGATGTGGTAAGTAAAGCTGAGTAGGAACTGCCCACATTGAGAGAACCCCATGAAGATATGGCTGTTGAGGAAGTTTGGGGGGACCATATCCATCAGGCAAAATCTAAGACGAGGAGGAATTTTCTCAAAAACCATCTTATGAGAATTTCCTGACCTTCCAGAAAAAGATCCGAGAGTCTGAAATTATAAACTCGTTAAACTATAGTATTATGTTATTAATATGAATTAAAATTGAATGTTTTCTAGATGCTTGATTATATTTACAGGAATGAGATATGTCGCCTTTTCTAAGGCATAATCAAGTGCAAGGCGAAACTTGTCACATAAAATATAAGAAAACTTCAAGAAAACAGACAGTTTCATTATTATTAATTATTTAATATGGAGTTTTACATCACTGATCAAGAAAAAATAAATATAAAGCGTGTAATATTTTTCTCTAAATGTCATAAATAGATGTCATAAAAAGAATAAAAGTGAATAGAAAAATAGACATGTATTGTTATTGTATTGATATGTTACAAAAATGATAAAAGAAAACTTGACATATGTAATGTTTATTTCTATAACTATGGAAACAATATGTACAAATTAATAGGAATAAAAATGTGCTTTGGAAATTGAAAATAACGTTGTTTATAATGCACAAAATATTAAAAATCACGACATGTTTCGGAGGATACCTCTATGTTTAGTTTTTATCAAATATTTACACCTGAAGATGGAGGTATCCTCTGAAACATGATGTGATTTTTAATATTTTGTGGATAATAAACAACGTTATTTTCAATTTCCAAAGTGAATTCCAATGGAATTCCACAGTGTTAATGCCATAACTTTCAATAAATGGAATAAAAATGTCTGTTTTCTAGAAATTTCATTCTATTTTATGAGAATGTTATATCATTTGATAATGCTTTTGAAGGCGAAACATGTCAATCCCATAAAATATAATAAAACTTTTAGAAAATTAATATTATCATTAATAACAATTATTTAATATGGAGTTTTACATAATTATTCAAGAAACAATAAATAATATATGCACAAAGGTCGAAGTTATTTTTCCAGTTAAAAGCATGTATAGATTTTTTTTAGCAACCCCAGCAGAATATTGTACATGATGATGATCAATTTGTTCAATTACAAATCTACATTTAAAATATTTATTGCATTCAGTAAGAGGTCACCTTTTCCATGAATATGTCCATGTCATAAAAGTGGCTATGTTTATTTAATTCTGTGAATAATTTGTTTTAATACCCGGAGAAAAAAATTTCTTCCAAACCTTTTTTACTACTTATATTTAGTGACGAGACGTAAAAACGAGCGTATTGTAAAATTTAATAACAAATTTTAATAAAAAAGATTATTAAATCCCGACACTAAGGCTATTTACGCTTTATAAGGTGAACGCCTGCGAAATATTATTCAAAAAATCTTCTTTTTTTTTAAGAAACTTAAAGCTAGACGCAAGTCCAAATTTTAAAATTAAAGAAAACAATGTATCTATTCATTAATAGATGAGTAAAACAAGCATTCCAAAATCAAACTCAATATATTGACTCTCGAAACTAACTAAAGATGTTTTCAATATGTATCATTCTTAAAAATTAACAATAAATAATTGATGTACAGATTTGTCTCTGCCATCAAACAACAACACATTATACCTAAAACCAATAACTTCAAAAACATACCTCGCGATTTATAAACTTCAAGGCGACATTCTGACCTATGTGTTTCGGAACTTGATTTATATAAGGCATAATTCTTCGGTTAATCCTTTTCTTCTTAAAAGGGTTTCTTATTATTGTCTCGCGATCTTCATCTGACGAGGTCTCCATGTTTGTTTCAAATTTTCATTTGACAACTAATTTTGTGCTGCCATAATAAAAGTGCGGCAATATTATTCTTTTTTAATATTTCATTCCTACCGTACTCGTCCGAGATATTTAATTTTGAGTATACATATATCGAATCAAAATTTTTATGCAAAAAAGAAATATCATATGAACAAAAAAACATCGCAAACTTTAAGACACTAATTTTTATTTAACTATAAATAACATTACGTTTTAGTACATATATAAAATATTATTTATTCAAAAAGATCACCCGAGATGAGAGATAGCAGGAAGATAAATGTCATTGATATCTAAAAGCTCTATGATGATCAAGTACGAGAAGCCCACCAAATCGATGTAAATAATGGATTTCAAGCACTAGAAAGTACAGAACCAACGGATGCACCCGAAGACGTTGATAACTTGTAGACCAACATTAGAAATGTTATTACTGATTCGCCCAAGCAACAACTAGGTGATGCACCGCGAATCAGGGAAAAGTGGTTCAACAAAACATGTACTGATGCTGTGAGTACACGAAAGGCTGCTAATGGAGTCGAATATAAACGGATTCGCAAAACAACTGCGCAATTTTTAAGATGCGAGAAGAGAAAATTCCTCAAGAACGTACTCAAAGATTTGGAAAATGTTTACAACCAGAGAAAGGTCCGCGATTCCTACGCCGAAATAAGAAGAGCGAGATACGGCTTTAAAGCCAAAACTTCGTCAGTCAAGTCAAAAGATAGGATCCTCCTGACTGAAAAAGACGAGGTTTTAAGCAAATGGCGAGAATATTTCTCTTCTCTTCTTAACTGTGACCCACCATCTAACGCAGAAGGTTACCACGTTCAGACAGAGAAGGTGGGAATGGCAGATCCCACCAAGGAGGAGGTGCGATCTGCAATTAAGTACCTCAAGAACCACAAAGCTGCTGGGATAGACGGAATCTCTGCAGAACACATTAAATATGATGGGCACGGCGTGGAAACGCGGATTTCCTGATATGGCAGAAGAAACAAATCCCAACGGAATAGCAAACCGCAATAATTTGTCCGCTGCACAAAAAAAAGTAGCAAGTTGGAGTGTCCCAACTCCAGAGACCTCACTGGACTCTCACCGTACATCGAGGCCAATCTTGGAGACTACCAATGTAGCTTCAGAAGAGGAAGAAACACCACTGACCAAATTTTATCCCTCAGACGATTGTTTGAAAAGAAATGGGAGTACGGTCAAGAAGTCTTCAACCTCTTCGTTGACTTTAAACAAGCGTGTGACAGCATCCACCGGGATAGGCTATGAAATATTATGAATGTTTACGGAATCCCTGGTAAGCTGGTAGGGGTCACAAAAGCGTGTTTCTCTGGTACAAAAGGTGCGGTGAGAATCGGAGGGAAAATGACCGAGGGATTCGAAGTCATGACCGGCCTGAGACAGGGTGACCTCAAATTTCCCATGCTATTTAATATTGCTTTGCAGAAAGTCGTAAGAAGTGTTAAACAGATGGAACTGGGCACTACTCTTGGTGGCACTCACAATGTTTTTGGATATGCAGACGATTTGGTGTTGACTGGTGATATTACAGAAGATTTAATAGAGATGTACAAAAAATTAAAGGATGCAGCAGCCCGAATTAGTTTGCAGGTCAGTGCACATAAAACCAAGTGGATGATTGTTTACAGGAATAATAATGGCCTAGTCTCACCAATGAGAGATATTTACACAGAGGTAGATAAAATTGAGCCACCTGGAGAAGAACCCTGCAGGACGAGGTTAAGGCAGCAGACCTCACTTGGGATGATGTTAAGCATCGGGCATGCTATAGAGTCGGGTGGAGAAGATTCCTTGAGGCCCTATGCACCACGGAGGTGTGACAGGACAAAAAGAAAAAGAAGAAGATAAAATTGAGCAAGTCAGAAAGTTAACTCATCTCAGCATGGTCATGCACACAGAGTTCTAAAAGGTCTACGAGCTGCAGCCTCCTTGAGGACGTTCCCAAAATCCAAGCTTCTATCCAGAAACACCAAGCTGCGTATTTATAACACCATCATCAAGTCAGTGGTGACATATGGTTCTGAGTCGTGGACAATGACTCTAAAAGAACAACAAATAATCTACTGGTTTGAAAATAGAACACTGAGAATGATCCTGGGTCCCAGACCCGGTGTTGCAGTGGGAACTTGGAGGCATAGGACAAATCAAGGCATCCGTACGATGACCCAGCAGCCCCCTATAACGAGCACCGTGAGAGCCGGTCGCCTAGCATGAATTAGGCACGTATGCCGAGCCGAAGAGACCAGAGCATTCAAGACCCTGTACGCGTCTAGACCGACTGGAGTAAGACCTCTAGGAAGGCCTAGACAGCGCCTAATGGACAACGTTCTGACTGATCTGACTAGGTTGGGCGAATCAGACTGCTAGGAGCAAAAGGCGCAGGATCGAGGAGTTTGGCGGAAAATCATCAAGGAGGCTAAAACTCTTCAAGAGTTGTATGGCCATAGGAAGTAAGTAAGTTACAAATTACATTGTCTATGATAATAGAAATTCTGCGTGTTATCTATGATCTAAACAAAACGTCACTTTATATCACCAAAATAATATTGAATTTACGAGTTTACGAGAATTGTACTAGTGCCAAGTATTTGGTTTGCTATCACTTATTTTCAGCCGATTTTGGCTGCTAAAAATATTAGGATAAGTCTGATTTCAAGTTAGTTTTAGGCAGTATATAAATAAAGTATTGACAATCTTTCACGCGTAATATGTTGAAATTATTTTTTATAATGAAGAATAATACATAAAATGGCACGCGTTTGAAATTTAATGAATTTGAATCTATTTTCAATATGAGCGAAGTAACTAGTGAGGTTCAAAATGTCAATGAAGATGACGTGTTTTTTAACGATTCACGTCTCTTCAAATTGCAAACGTTATTTGAATTCAACACCAAAAAATGCACTTTCTGTGAAAATGGGCGTAAGAAAGTTTTTGCTGGTGTGTCCGATGATTCCTTCTATTTTTTCCTCATGGATGCCGACGAAAAGAAGTCGTCTAAGGAAATTCCCTGGGACTCCAAGAAATTTCCGATACTTGATTTGTGCTTCGATCCATCAGGCACATGGCTCTTAGTGTTGTCCACAGCAACTCTTCAAATCGTTCCCGTACTTCCATTATTGCAACCAGATGTTAAACACGATCTCAAGTGGCCCACAGACAAAATAACTACCGTAACACTTAATCCAAATCATGCTAAAAATCCAAATGCTATAGTTTGGTGGCAAACTAAAGAATCTCAACAAATCGCCATTATTGGAGACAAAGTAAGTTGTAGTTTTTTTTAAAAAGAAGTTCAAATACCTATTTTTTTAGTTGTGGGATCTTTCATATATGTATCTTATACCATATCTTGATTATCATGGTTTGTGACCATGTTTGGTACATGAACTAATATGCTAGTATTGATTATAGGCTGGTGATTTAATTTTTTTTTCTTTGGAAAATTTGGAAATTATTGGCAAAACATGCATTGTTGGTGGAGTACACAAGCTCACCATTTTTGTAGACGACTCCCTGGATAACATTACCCTCTTGGTGAGTAAATTGAATAAATCTAATTTTAAATTTCCTAGCTTATTGTTTGGTTTACCAACGTTCAAAGTATTTATTCTTTTAACTATTATCTACTGCAAGCTAACTGTCACCAGTGTTCTCTCTAAGCTCGTGGCAAACACATCTCGCCAAACACGTACACATACATTACAACAAAGTGCACAATAGTTACACCAGTTTTAAGATATAAGGCAAATAAGATGAGGGAACATCGACTGTCACATGAGATTTTACACTTGTTACTCATGCTATATTTTAGCTCCCCAGCGCCGGAGGGGCGCTGGGGAGCCTGTGGCAAGGTATACCCCTACAAAATGGTGTAAAAACTCGATGAAGGTGGACGACAGTGGCGAGTCCATGCCGCCACTCAAATATAAGCATGTAGCCTGGAGAGTTGGGCCCCATCAACCCATTAACTAATACACTGGTAGCCCAAATAAGAGAAGGAACACTCACTGCAAAACCTGGCATGTTCATAGGCCACAAAGGTGGCAGCCCCACCAATGAACTCGGGCTCTGTGGGCTAATAACCTGCAAGTCCTAAAACTAAACTTATTACAGAAACTAAAAGGAAGAAAAACCGGACCGATTCTAAAACAACGACCTTTGGCTTAAAATTTAGGACACGATTGGCTTTTTGGAATGTGAGAACGATGTGGGAGCCGCACAGACTCATTGAAGTAGCCACAGTCATGCAGCGATACAACATTGGTCTGCTGGGCTTGAGCGAGACTAGGATGAATGGTTTTGGAGAGATCACAACTGTTGGCAATGCGACGCTTCTCTACTCGGGAAAGGAAGACCTGGAAGGTACGAAGGAATTTGGCGTTGGCTTTTTGATGAGCAGTGAATTTCGGAAATCTCTTCTGGACTGGAGACCTGTCTCGGACAGAATTATTGTTGCAAGATTCCACTCTGCAGTTCGGAAAGTCTCTGTGGTACAGTGCTACGCCCCCACAAACATGTCCCAAGATAGCGATAAGGACAAATTCTACGACCAGCTTGCTACCACCCTGGCATCCATCAAGCGGCAGGATATTGTGATGATACTAGGAGACTTTAATGCCCAGGTTGGCGCAGAGAATACGCACTTGGAACGCTTCATGGGTAAGCACGGCATGGGCACTAGGAACGATAACGGGCAGCGTTTTATTGACTTTTGCTCCGGACATGACCTGGCAATCGGAGGTACGATGTTTCCACATAGAGATTGCCACAAATATACATGGAACCATCCAAACGGAGTAAACAAAAACCAGATTGACCATATTGCCATAGCCTGCAAATGGAAAAGGTCTCTGCTCGATGTTAGGAACAAGAGAGGGGCTGACGTAGACTCTGATCACCATTTGGTGCTGGCAGAGTTGCGTCTAAAGCTGGCTGTCCCTAAATCTCTCTCAAAGAGGGTAACGAGACGTTTCGATGTGACCAAGCTGCAGGATGAAGACGTCCGAAATGAGTACCAGTTGGAACTCGCTAACAGGTTCAGTGCTCTCGACGTTGCGGATATGGATACACACGAGGCATGGGGTCAGATCTCAGAGGTTTTCTCGGATGTTAATGGCAGACTTTTGGGCCACAATACTAATAAGAAGAAGCCCTGGATGTCTGACGCCAGTTGGGGACTGATCGAGCGACGGAATGAAATAAATCAGCAACTGCTGCAGGCACAGACTCGGGCAGAAAAGGAGACACTGCAGGAAGAACGTAAAGAATGTCGCAAATTTATAAAGCGACGCATCAGAGAGGACAAGCGCTTGTACATATCTAATTTGGCAAATCAAGCACAGTCTGCTGCAGCCCGGAAAAATTTTGGAGATGTGTACAAGATTACCAAGCAACTCTCTGGAGACGTTTTCTCGCATCGTGTTAATCGCCCTATTAGAGACAGGTTGGGAGTACCAATTGCCTCCTTAGACAAGCAGCTGGCTCGATGGCACGATCATTTCTCAGGCATCCTCAGCAATGTTCCAGACGCCGCAACTGCCCCACAAACGGAGGAACCCAATCAGCCCTTGCTGCAAATCGCTACTCACCCTCCTACGCAAACCGAAATAATGTCAGCAATCCGCTCTCTAAAGAACAATAAGGCTCCTGGCAGTGACGGGATTGTGGCTGAGATGCTCAAGGCAAGCGAGACCTCCTCAACGAGCATCCTGGCCCCTCTGTTGGAACGCATATGGATCTCAGAGAGGCTGCCACCCGCCTGGAAGGAAGGACTCCTTGTAACAGTGCCCAAAAAGGGAGACCTGAGCAACTGTAACAACTGGAGGGGAATCACTATCCTTTCCGTGGTGACAAAGATCCTTGCGAGAATTATACTGAGGAGAATGACTAGTGCACTCGAAGGAGGTATGCGAGAGGAACAGGCTGGCTTCCGAAGTGGCCGGTCTTGCGTTGAGCACATAAATACACTCCGCATCATAATTGAAGAGGCCTCTGAATGGCAGTACAGCATGTACCTAACGTTCGTCGACTTTGAAAAGGCCTTCGATACATTATCGTGGACTTCAATCTGGTCAACTCTCATTAGCAGAGGAGTCCCACAGAAGATTGTGAATATCATCAGGGCAATGTATGACGGTTGTTCTTGTCGTGTAGTGCACCAGGGCAAACTCTCCGAGGCCATCAAACTGAGTGCGGGAGTGCGACAGGGATGTCTACTATCACCCCTGCTCTTCATAGTGGTTCTGGAGGATGTGTTGCGCCGTTCTTTCGACGGTCCCCGTGGCATTCCATGGATGCGTGATACCCAGTTGGAGGATCTGGATTATGCTGATGACCTCTGTTTGCTTTCGGTAAACCGGGTGGATGCGGAGCGGAAACTTTGTAGACTTCACGAGGAAGCGGCAAAAGTAGGTCTCAAGATTAACATGTCCAAGACAGTAGACCTACGAGTGTCCACAAATGACTCCACCCCAATCTTGCTCCACGGTGTCCCCCTTGTGACCACGACCAGCTTCTGCTACCTCGGTAGTATGATAGCAGGCTCAGGAGGTACGGAGGAGGATGTAGCCAGCAGACTTGACAAGGCAAGGGGAGCTTTCGCTATGCTTCGCCCTGTATGGCGCTCCGGTATCATTTCGAGAAAGCTCAAGCTCCAAGTATTCAGAAGTAACGTTAAAAGCGTACTGCTGTACGGATGTGAGACTTGGAAGTCTACCGCAGACGTTATTGGTAAACTCCAGGTGTTTATAAATAGGTGCCTTCGCTCAATATTCAAAATCTATTGGCCCCAAACAGTGTCAAATGCCGTTCTCTGGACCATGGCAGGCGAAAAGCCAATTAGAGAACAAGTCGCTAGACGCAAATGGCAGTGGATCGGTCACACTCTGAGACGGAACCCAGCCTGCATCGCTCAGGGCGCACTAGACTGGTCCCCTATGGGGGGAAAGAGAAAGCGAGGCAGACCTAGAGCCACCTGGAGAAGAACCCTGCAGGACGAGGTTAAGGCAGCAGATCTCACTTGGGACGATGTTAAGCATCAGGCATGCGATAGAGTCGGGTGGAGAAGATTCCTTGAGGCCCTATGCACCACGGAGGTGTGACAGGACAAAAAGAAGAAGAAGAGAAGACTCATGCTATATTTTATACATCACAAGCAACAAGAATATTCAAAGTATATTACACTTGAGACTATTCTTTGAACTATCGTCTACTGCATATTAACTGTCACATCAGGTCCATATTTTACATGTGTTACTCATGCTATGTTTTATAGATCACAAGCAGCAAAAACCGCCAATGGAAGCTCACGCTGGAGCAGAGAAACTGTCAATACAACTGGGTTCTGGGTAAGAAAGAACAGAGAAAATCAAAGGAAATTAACAAAAAACTTGATGGCTTTATTGCGTCCATAAAAGAACTCGGTTCGGATAAAATGTCAACTTTGTTCCAAATGAAGTCACATTCTGTATCAGGTAACTAATTATACTATATCATCTAAGTACTGTGATCGAGAGGTTACTCAATTTCAAATATTATATTACCGCTGTTTTCATTACATATTGTAGTCAACAGTATAAATTTTAACAGGTTCGTAGTTGAACTGAGATTCGAATCTAGGATAATGCCAATATTATTTTCTATGTATTTTCTATATATTCTCGTTATAAAATGAGTTCTGATGTATATATATATTTTTTTCACTTTAATATTTTCTTTATATATTTTTTGCCTGGTCTCCTTACATGTTGATTGGCATATCCTGTTGCCAACCTGTTAATAAAAGTTGTATTCATATTATGCCTTGGAATTAGCATTTATGTATGTTTTGAATTTGATAAAAAAAAAAACAACATTCCATACATTTTTTTAAATCTGTATTTTTCTTAAATATCCAGAGAGATTATTTATACGTTAAAACATTTTTGAAAATTTGAAACTGGTTCCATATATAATACGAGTTATTAATCTAGTTGGAAATTGTATTAAATGAACTTGACCAAACATTTTTTTTAGATGTTCCTAATAAACTATCTACTCCCGTAAGCCGTTACAATCCCACTCCGTTATCGCTAGAAAACTTTCAAGATGCCAATTACTCCAAATGCCAAGAGAAAGGAGAACTTAGCTCAACTTATGGTGGAGTTAATATGTCCCAGTGGATGTTAAACCCGCAGAGTGCCGACGGAAGACATTTTATTTCTCTCTTCAATTCTGTACACGGAACATTCACAGTAAGCTATGAACCAAATATATAAATATAATTTAGCACTTAAAGTTGTCATCGCAAACAAAAACTTATACAAAAAAGCTAGAATGGCAGTGCACAATGGTGTTCTTCTACCAACCCTTATGCATGGAAGCGAAGCATGGAACTGGCAAAAGAAGGATGAAAGTAGAATAAATGCAGTAGAAATGAGATCTCTTAGACGAATGTGTGGATACTCTGTATGATAGAGTGTCGAATGAAAATATGAGAAGTGAATGCGGTGTGAATGATGGTGTTATGAATAAAATAATGAAAGGCTCATTAAGATGGTTTGGACATATGGAAAGAATGAATGAAGAAAGAATGGTAAAAAAAATTACGTTAACTATGTAAATGGAACCAGAAGTAGAGGAAGACCGAGGATAACGTGGCAAGATCAAATAAATCAAATATTGAATGTCGGCCATGTGAGGAATCAGAGAAATCGATGCGCGTGCATGACACGCCAGCGAGAGAAATATGTCAGGAAAGAAAAGTGTGGCAGTCCATTCTTTCTGCCTACCCCTTCGGAGAGACGGCGTGATGGTTAGTTAGTTAGTTAGTTAATTTATCAACCTAGTGTCCTATTTAACTTGTTTATTTTTTTAGCTGCAATTGGATATTGAAGATCACAAACCAGTGTTCACATACCGACTGGAAGGATTACCAACTGATATTCAGTCCATCATATGGCAACAGAGGATTATATTTACTTTTGGCTACACTGTTATTCAAATACACAGCAGTGCTCTGGCCACCCAGCAGGTACACATTCTAACTTTTGGGTTTATTTATTTATTTTTATTTTATACAAATAAGACATAACAAACAAACAGTGGCGGTATTCCCATAGAAGACCAGAAGCCGGGCTTGCGTAAAAAAATTTGAATCAAAACCCCCAAATCTAAGTAATCATGCCCCCGCATAAACCAACAACCCACCAAATCACCTTCTAACAATGTTCCCATCAGACATAAGAGGAATAGCCACAAGACCTGAACCTCTGTAAGCCAGAAGAGGTTTTGATTCAAAATTTCTTATGCATGCCGGGCTTCTGGGCTTCTATGGGAGTACCGCCACTGCAAACAAACAACATTTGGCCAATTCATTTGGACATGAAATATATATTTTTTAATTTATCAACATATTTACATAGTATGAAACAACATATCTCAGAAGGATCCCAAATATGTTGATTATTATTTTACCTGTTATCAATAGATGCCTTCAAAATTTATTTTATAATGTCTGTTGATGAAATAAACTGATTTGATTTGATTTCTGTGAGGCAGTACTTTTTCCAGAAGTGATAATATATTGTTTATTATCACTGCCTCAATGACATTAAATATATCTAAATCCAGGGCGATTAAATTCAACATCGAAAATATACATTTGACCAAAAGATATTCAAGAATACTATACTGAAGTGGTAGTTAATTTATATTAAAAATATAAAAATCACACTGTCTGGTCTGGTAGAATTCACGTGACAATAAAAATGGCGATAAACTAGCTACATCTTTCACATGTCATAATAATAATAATAATTAGACTATTTTGTATAGCGCCGTTTTCGTGAATAATTCACCTCAAGGGCATAATGATAATCAATAGCTTAAATGTATACAGTATTTGATTAAAATAACCTGTTGTATACAAACATGTGGAAAGCAACAAGAAACTACCACATTCAAGGCCCGCGTGGACATCCCAAGAACCATAAAAAATGTTACACTTTACTATAAACCAATTCATAGGATTGAAAACTAAAGAATATGATTCCCTGTGTATAAGCTGTGAAGAAAGGCAGAAAATTTATCTATTGTAGTATGTTATAAATATTTTTAGCAGAATTACATTTCTGTTTAGTATATTAAGTAAAAAATAATGTTATGTACCTTTTCAGGACTCCAACATTCATACTCTTATATGGGAGGATGACTTGGGAGACGGGGAGCAGGTGGTGGCAGCATGGGGATTCAGTAACTCCTCTACCTTCCCCCCCTACACGGGGAAATGGACAGACACAACTGAAATTGATAAACTTGATCTGCCTAGATTTTCACTCGACTCTTGCCTGGTTGTGACCAATAAAAAAACCTTCCTGTTGACCACCAGGTTAACAACTTTCATTATTAAAATTTATCCTCTGATACATTTTATGGTTTTCAAAAGAAAGAAAAAAACTTAATTGATATATATAAAAAGCTTTTTTTCTTTCGTTACTATTTATACAAAATATTTCACGTATGAAATTTGTTGTATTGTTTTTGAAAAGGAAGAGCAAATGACAGTCTGTAACATAAGTGTGAACGAAGAGAACTTGGAGCAAATGAGTGAATTTGTGAATTAAGGTATTATAGTATGTTCACAGCGGATGGCCAAACGGATAGTGACATCGAAAGAAGGTTTGGTGCGGGTAACAAAGTGAATGGAGCTTTAAAAATAGTTATTGGAAACAAGAATTTATCAAAGCAAAAACGTCCGTTCACAATGGGGTCCCAAGCCTTACGTATGAAAGCCGAAGTATGGAACTAACAGAAGAAGGATGAGAGCAGAATAAATGCAGTAGAAATGAGGTCCCTAAGACGTATATGTGGTAGAACGATATACGACAGAATCTCAAATGCTGATATAAGAAAGGAATGTATAGCGGAGAAAGTATTATGAATAAAATTATGAAAGGATCGCTGCGTTGGTTCGGACATATGGAGCGCATGGATGGAGAAAGAATGGTTAAGAATGTATAAACAGAGTACGGAGTCGAGGTAGACCGAGGAAAACAAGGCATGACCAAATTGATCAAATTTTAAAGGTTAGTCATGTTATAAGTTGGAAGAATCGACGTGCGTGTAGGGCCATTTCTTTTTGTGTTCTTATATTATCAAATAATGAAAAATAACTTATCCGTGTATTGTTTAGAGTGGTAACACTTATAATTGTGAGCATAGTATTTTATTTTGTTGATGGAATAACATTTACATTTAAATTGAAATAAAACAGTTTTACAATGAGATATATTCTTATCAGGTGTGATCCCTGCGAGTGGCTGGTGGCTCAGCTGGTGAGTGGGAGGAGAGGGGTGGAGCGCACTGCGGCCGCCCTCAAGGTGTGTCTCCCGCCCCTGCTGCTGGCCGCAGCCGACATTTTGCTTACCCGGGGTAATGTCGCCCAAGCCCTGCCTCTCTACAAATTAGCCAAAGTAAGTCCTTCTGCGTGCATGTATCATGTCTAAGGATAATAATAATATAGCTGTAGACAGTTGTTAATTTTGGAAAAAATATTTGCCATTAAGTTGAATTTTTTTTTTCAATTTGTTTCGTATAAAGTAGAAAGTAGAAAATTTATATTTACAATTGTATTTTTATTTGCAGGTTAGCCCGGATGAGCCTCTCAATCGTTTAGCTGCATTGGGCATGTATAATGAAATGTTAGCATCTGGTTTTGTTCCACAATCAATATCTACTGGAAATATTTGCTTTATCTCTCATGTTCTGACGACTGTGGTCAATCACATGGATGATTCATCTTTGTAAGTCACTGTTTTTTTTTTTATACAAATGTGTTTTCCAGAGCTCATTTGTGTTTTAATATTTTAAAGCATGCCTCAATAATAATATGTACAAACAAAATATTGTTTTGTTTTTGGAACACCTAATATCCTCTTTAATGTGCTTGTCTTTCTATTTCAGAATCACCTTTATACAGAACAATACATTTTTCTCAGTTTCTGAGTGCTTGACACTGTGTGCCGATTTGGGTTTGTGGAATGCTATATCTACAATCGCCTTTGGTAAAGGGATGCTCTGGTTGTCCTTCCAGTCCTTGGTCTACCGTTTCATATCACCGTGTCGAGGTCTCTGGGCTGCATTGCTCAAGAAACAGTATTCCCCTTTTGTCATCACAGAAGCATCTATTCCACTACTCAAATACATTGAGCAGTACTGCGAAACCTTTGACAATGTTCTTTTGAAGGTGAATTTTTGAATTTTTATATTTGATATTTATAATACATATAGATTTTTACTAACAACATCTTAATATTGGATTTATTTATTTTTAGGAACTCTGTATTTGGATGTGCCCGCTACAAGATTGCTTTAATGTAATTTTCAAAGCACTCGCTACATCTCAACCCAATGCTCATGTAAGTATACTAGTGATTCTTTGTATTATTTCTCACCATTTCACAATTATTCTTTCAAGTTGCTAATCTTCAAGAAATGTGTGTATTACAATTTTCATTTTTTTAATCGAATTTTGATGTATTTTGTAGTTAAGCGGAATGCGGAGATTAATCAGGACATTCTTTGGTGTCCTCTCAACTCTCTACTCTCGCATATCTATTCCCTTGCCTCAAATTATACTTCCAAGGGATGTGAACTGCCATGTGACTGAAGTGGGTGCCTCCAAGGATGACCCCGCATCAACGTCGCCCAGGACCTGGGCCCCTCTGACCCTCTCCTCTGGCCACTCCCACTGGGGCATCACCCACCAGGGCAAAGCCTGCATTAAAAATGCCGAGGGTGCCGCTGGTTTCATGAATATTGATCTTGAAATTATGGGAAAGGCCATCGGTGTATCATGTGGAAGACACCACACACTCCTGCTTACTGAAAATGGGGTATATAATATAATATTTTCTATCATATCAAATAATCTGTATGTAGTATTTTATAAAGTCATGAAATTAAATCAGTTATTCAATTCATGTCTTAAACGTGTTTATTTTTAGGTATATTCTTTGGGAGATAATCATTTTGGGCAGCTGGGTGTTGGACCTGATATCAGCTGTTGTCTGGACTCATTCATCCTGGTTGGAATTATGGGTCGCAAGATTCCTCCAAGATCCCATTCTAAGAAAAATGTTTTTTCCTGGATCAATGAAAACGTCACTCAAGTTGTGGCCGGACAGTACCACTCGGCCTGTGTGACTGATCAAGGATCACTTTATACATGGGGGTAAGTTTGATCTCCAATACATTTACTTCTTCTTCATGTCAAGTTCAAGTTAGTTTTATGGCCAAACTGGTGATGCCCAACATGATCGCTTTCAAGATCGACGTCTTTCATATTAGTGAAGGTACGTTCAGAAGGCAATACTCTTTACTTTAGAGAGTTCCTGCTAATTTACCTGTTGTCAAATAGGTGCCTTAAACTGTCTACATGTATGTAATGTATCGTATGAGTGGCCTTATCTTATCCTCTTTCTCTTGCCATTGTGGTGGAAGGTTTGTCCGATTTTGTGTAATTTCACAAAGTGGAGAGGCACCTTCACCATTTACTTGTTCTCTCCCTCTAAAAAATCTTTATTTAAATATGATTCTTACAATTGATTGTATTAATGCGAATATTTAAATTGTTACTTGGATTTTTTTACTAATTAAAACAATTGGTAATATTTTTTAGGTGGGGCGTGCATGGCCAGCTAGCTCATGGAACCATATTTAATCATCTAATACCAAAAAAAGTCACTACATTAAAAACAGAAAAGGTGAGAATTGTATTCTGTATTTCTGTAGTTATGTAAGTGAATGTGTATTTTGGTTATAATTAAAATCACATTGATTATTTAACAGCCTTGGGTAAATCTTATTTAAAAAAGAAATCAGCTATCTTAATTCCATCTGATCAAATAAATTTTAAAATAAAAGTAAAGCATATAAGATTTTAATCCTTGATCTCCATATTAAATCATTAATCGAAACTAATATTCTGAGTGTATAATATTATTATCCACCAAAGATGGCAGCGAGCTGCGGAAACCAATCGAAGAGACCATTAGTGGGTTTCAACTTAATGTACATTTTAAAAAGATTTTTTAATTTTCATATGTTAATATTCTGTGTTTGTTAATTTCAATTGGTGATAAATGAAATGAAAATTTTGCAGGTGAAGTCCGTTGGGTGCGGGGCTTGCCATACGGCCATTCTCACAGAGACCGGAAGGGTGTTCCTCTGCGGCAGTGGAACCTTTGGGCAGATTGGTCATTCCAACCGTCACAAATGTAACTTCCCCTTTGAAATCAACCTTGGATTGAACCATGTGGTACAGATTGCAGTGGGCTATTTTCACACGGTATGATATATAATTTTTCTTAAACTAAAAACCCCTGTTTTATTTTGTGATTTATTAAAATGATTATTTTTATATATTGGGGGTACAAATAAGTTCTCGCTGTTTTCCTATTGTATTTTTTATATATACACATATGGAAATACTGAACCTATTTTATTTTAAAGCTAATCCTAAACAAATCTGCAGCCGAAGCACATCAAATTCTTGTGGATACTTAGAGCAACCATACTCTATCAGAAGCAACATGCAGTTAACATCGTTAACATATACTTTCTTTATCACTATTTCTTTATTCATTATTTCTATGTGTCCAAACCATCTTAATGACCTTTTCATTGTTTTGTTCATTTAAAAAAAAAATTTTCAGTTGGCCCTGACTGATAATGAAGAGTTATGGGTGTGGGGCTCCAGCCCTCAGAGCCTCCGTGTGGGGGCTCGTGGAGCACGGCGTTCGCGTCCCACCCCCGGCAAGGAAGCAATTGAAGGAGGGGAGTCCTCCCAGCAGTCCCTGCCTTCACCGACTGCCGTAGAAGAAAACCCACATCTTTACCCTACCAAAGTCAACTTATCCGAAGTTAAGGGGAAAGTCGTGAAGGTTTGTTACCTGTTAACAGATAGGTATTTAACTGAATTATATTATGCTTATAATATATATATATTTTTTACATTTTTCAGATGTCTGCAGGATGGCACCATTCATGCATAGTAGATCAGTTTGGATCTCTTTATGTATGGGGACTTAATTTAGATGGACAACTTGGTAACATTTACCTTATTAATTAAACACTTTGACTGCGAAGCACTGACCGGAACAGTGGTAAAGGGAGAACCCAAACAGCGGACCCCTGTCCAGGTCAGGCCCTATACTATTATGTTTTAAGTAAGTAGGAACTGATGAACCTTTATGTGACGGCTGAACCCTCTCCTACATACTTAAAACCGAATGGTATAGGACCTGACGTGGACAGCGATCCGCTATTTGGGTCATCCCCCTACCACTGTCAGCGCTCCACAGTGAACGTATTAAATAAAATATAAGTTTTTTTGTTGTTTCGATTTAAAAAAAATTACACAATGTATTTTTGATTTCAGGCACCGGCGATCAAAAGGAAATTCTAAACCCAACACTCATAGATCTAACAGTGAAAACTGTTGAAGATAAAAAGCCTTCTCCTCCCAAAGACATATCAATAACCCTTCCTATAACCCAGGCAGCCTATCGACATAACAGAGGGTGCAAGCAGTATACAGCAGATAATTCGGCAGCTAAAGTTGAGACTAAAGCTGTGGAGTGCTTGGAGATGTGCAACGGGGATATGGCGAGTGTTGCCTGCGGAGGAGATTTCACTATATTCCTCAATTCTCAAGGAAAGCTTCATATTGCTGGAAATTCCTACCAACAGGTTTGTATTTTATGTTACATTCAATTTCATCTTTATGTGACAAATTCTTCTATCGCAATTACATACATAATTGTTTGGATAATTTGTTTACTTTTTCCTTTAGTTCCAGGACACAACTGTTAAAGGTACTTTGCGTGTCGTCAAGATGAAGAATACCAAGAGGATTTTACGTCTTCCTAATCCTCGTCCAGCAGCTCAAAGAACGTTTAGACAATTTGGTCTTCCGAACAATTTTATGGAGCAGTCATACATGAGCACAAATAACCCTGTTTACAAACAGCTTTCAAACCCCATTACTTCCATGGAAGATTTCAAGAATCCTCTTTGGGCACACAATATTATATTACATTTGCATCAATTTGTCGATGATGATACCCCACTTGTAGATATCCACCTCCGAGCCCAACTGGCTGTTTTGCGAAAAGACTACGCCGAAGCACTTAATCTTCAGCTGAATGCCCTAGTGGCAGACACTTCGGTACCCAACACTCCTACTTTTCAACAGCACACTGGAGTTTTACAAAATGTTTTTCACAAGAGGATGACAGCCCAAAAAATACTGCTTGAGAATATAAAAAAATTGAGTAGGAACCTACTGGATAGTGAATATAAAGAATCAGTGTCTGAAATTTTATGTTGCCAGTGTGATGAAACCAGTTACCTTGTAGACTCGTCTATAATAGAACCTAGTAAAGGTGAGACAAAGGATATATCGACTAACGCAATATCCATAATAAAGTCTATGCTAGACTTACTGCCCCCCAGTACAGCCATGTGGACGGAATGCGTGAATCAGGCCACCATGTTCTGGATCGACCATGAACTCAACATGAATGATTTGGAACATGTTTTTTCAGAGGTTGTGAAAGATGGTCATGTCATTGATATGGCATCAGCCATATTCTGCACAAATGACAATATTGACTACCAAAAACATCTCTCTCCCGTCTTCAACCTGGAACTTTGTGATAACATATTAAACTTCTGGTAGACTTAACTTTTTGTTGTTATTGTTTGGACCTTATATGATGTGATCATTGCAATGTTGTTGTTTATATTTTACTTTTTATTGTTATTTGAGTGATCTAATACACTGCCTGTCCCACCTGTATAGTGCGGATCTTAACTGTGCAACTATTCTTTATAATTGATATATTTATTTATGTCTGTACTTTATTTAATTACTTTTTTTACAGTGTACTCTGAAAATATATATTATGTAACTTAACTAACTAACTAACTAACCATCACGCCGTCTCCCCGAAAGGGTAGACAGAAAGAATGGACTGTCACACTTTTACTGTTGCGGCACTCCATCCTTCTCTTTTCGCTCCGCGGGAGACACGGTGTGATGGGTTGCGAACCTCATCGTCACCAATAGGCATCTCCCGCGCACACTTCGATCTAACTTAATATATATAAATTTTGCTTTGAGTGTCATTAACTACATATATCAAGTTTGTATATGTTGTATTAACTTAAATACTCCACTAGAGACTAATTTTCTTACTAAAATATATCAATGTAATAGTATTTCATATTTGTTTTACCTACACAGTAGGTATATATTCATAAAATAGTATATTTTTAGAACTTATTTATTCTACATATTAATTGCATACATGAACACATTCATCTTATATACTTACATATTAAGTGAGTAGGTTGTATGTGTATATAGTGAAAAAGTAAATCTTTTTAAACAATTGACTCATCCACTGTGGTAAGATTTTGTATATGTAGTCGCATTGTATGAAAGATTAATGAGACATTAACTGGTCAATGTATTATAATATATATACTGTATTGTGTGTGTGATAATTAATTACCTTGCAGATGTAAGGAGATATTCATATAAAATTATAGATATTTTGATTCTATTTTCATCTGATTATTAATCCCCTTCAGAGAATTCAGTTGCATTAACCTTCCCTTGCTAATGCTGTGTAGTTATACACCTTGCTTCTAATGAATTTAATATCTCTATGTGTATAATAAATTAAGATTATCTGTATTCCTCTGTTATACATTTACACATCTGTGGAATTAATTAATTATAAACTTAACCTTATGAAATAATAATGACGTATTGAGCATGCAAAAAGTATCTTATCAACAATTGGAGATTAATCACCAATACAATCAAATGTGTATACCAGTGTGCCACACTGAAGTGTAAAAATAGAATACATAGTATCATAATAGATATATTGTCCCACACACACACTATTCACATCTCACTTTCGCTGCTTCTATATTCACAAGTAAGAGAGATACAAGTTATTATTCTGTCCTGTGTGTAAAATTTGAACATTCGGTTCGGTGGTTTTTTATGTTTTTTTTAAGCAATTATTGGCTCAAGCAATTATTCTATACAAATGTTCCATTTTTCCCAACGTAATGGGCAATTTTTTTTTAGCACAGTAAGGGAAAGGTTAGGCTTTAACATTTCATTAGTGATATGTGTAAAAGACTTTCAAATATTTATAAATTTCCTGTGCTTTAGAAACTGTAATACACATGACTTCAAAAAGTTGCAACCCGTGAAATATTCAAGATTTTCTAGCCTTTAAAAACTTGGTTCACTGTACAATCGCAACCGGTAATAAGTTTTAACTTTTAATGTAAATATTTTTTTCCACACACATTAAAATGTCACAATTAATAGCAAATTATACTCCTTTTGTTTTCTACATTTCTGTCATACAACGATAATCAGAACAAAATTCAAAAAAGTATTCCTCTCTCGCTCCCTTGTATTCAAAATATTCTTGTACTCTTTCTTGATGGCATCCATTTTTGCCTTTTAATATTATGATACTTTGCAGTAATCTATTTGGTGTTCTTTTAGCATAATTACGGCTTGTGTACATTAATGAATAGTGTAAAAGTATAGCTACTTAAACTAAATAACTATCATAATTTACACTAATACGTATTTTGATTTATTTATTTGTAAAATTTTATGATCAAAATCATATTTTAATAGTTCATTGCCCGTAAATTATATTTCTTTAATAATTCCCAAAAGCATTTCTTTTACACTGTATTGTATTGTCTTTAGAGACTATACATTATTTTGTTAAAATATGTCTATACAGGAAGTATAAACTATAGAATGCCAAATGGTAAAAAATATATATAGGGATGATAACCCATTAAATAAGATATTTATATAGATTAACTTATATTTAAAGATAAAATTTGACATAACCCACTCATACGTAGACAATTTAATACAGAATATAATTAGTACATTGTAATAAATATTTTATTAAGGCCTCTTTATTAATATCTCCCACAACACAGCATTAGTTGTTTTAGTGCAATGTTCTTTAAGTTTTCATTGTGATATACTATTTATTGTTTCATGAGAAAATTGTGTGCGTAGTTTGATTAAATATATTTATTTATTGATCAACTTCGATTTTTTCTCCTTCAAATTATTTACTGCCGGATATAAAGCACCTTTGCTTTAATTTATTCCATTCAAGAAAGTCTGTTTCTGAAATGTTGTTCAGATGCTCTTGAATTTTTGTTTTATCTCATCTTTAGTATCAAAACGTCCTTAGAATATTTTATTGATCTTGGGAAAGAGAATGAAGTCAATGGAGCTAAATTAAGTGAATTCGGAGGCTGTTGCAGCAATGTGGTCATATTTTTGTCCGTGAGCCGGAAATCCAAGAGTTGTCAGTCCATACTTTTGGCTCTTACAACGCAATCATCATAAAACTTCAAGATAATATAAGAATAATAATTTCAATAATAAAAATTGTTTGTTTCTTCTAGACTACCTTGTAAAACTACATATTGAATTAATATTAATTATTAATATTCACAAAAACATTTGTTTTCTAGAAATTTTGTTATGTTTTATGGGAGTGACATGTTTCGCCTTCCTAGAGCATTATCAAAAAGCGATATGTTACTACCCAGAGAATATGTAAATTTATTTATAATACAATAATTACCACCTAATATATAATTCTTTATTTTGTTACTCCCATGACTAAAATATTTTTAATACATTTATTTTATTTACGGTTGGATTTTTTTAAAAGTAATATGTACCTGTTATCAGTATTTATGACATGCGTGGATATATAAATTAGTCTATGTATCAAAATAATTCTTCAAAAATGTATTTGCTTATTGTAATAATTAATAATATCATTGTGCTTATTTAGAATGTGCATATTGATAGAATCAGATACTAATAATTCTCCATTACTTACCCAATAAAAGAAACTGCTAAATATTGACAGGTAATTATTTTCTGCTACATTAAGTAAGTAATAGTGTATGCCAACAACATTATTCTATGTGGTTAGGTTTTTATATATAAAAAATTGTATTTTGCTGCTATTTTCCAAAGATTAAGGTCCATGCTAAGCAAGGATAGAAAGAGCTTTGTGGTTTATTTGTTTTTAATTTTGTATACAAGGATGTACTTATTTGCATGTATTTATTCATTGTTTCTAATTAATGAGATTTATATGTTTACATATTTAAAAAAATAAACTATCTGTAGAATTACCACTTTTATTTTATCCTTAAATAAGAAGCAAAGAAAAATATTTTGAAGTGAAGACTAAATGTAGTAAAACCTAAACCGTATCAGTCAATATAAACTTTTATTCTTCTCAGTGCTACATCCTGGTGTGAGATTTGGTCGCCTCCACTGGCTCCTGTCCTGGCCATCCCTCTCAATTTCTACAGGTCTTTCAAATTTACTTCAATCTTATGTTTTTGCCTAGGTCATTGTTCATTGGGAAGTTTGAGTCTTAAGGCGCTTGTGTTGCTGTTCGTAATCATATGATCTTTTACCATGAAGGGTGATTAGTCCTGGGATGAAATGATGCTCTGATATAGACTTTTCTATACAAAGTATTTGTTTCTTTTTCAGGTATACGAGTACTTATAAACGTTGAATCACCTTGTGGCAATTTTGTTTATTCTCTACTTAAAAATAATAATAATAATTAAATACATAAATATGAAAAGAAAAAAATAATAAGAGCTGCATATAAAAACAGGTTGACTTTTTATTTTGATGTTTAAAAACAAAAAATGTGTGCTTACATTTAAAACAATGTCATACTTTCAATTAAAGATTTGATAATAAATATAATTGATGACTTATAACAAAATTCTATTTGACTAATGATAGTGCATCAAAACATAAAATAAAAATGCAAGTACAATAAAATATGACATTGCCTATGTAAATTAATCTAATAGTCATTACAAAAGAAATAACATAATTTATAGACAGTGCGATCGTAATATATACACAATATTCTTTCAACTTGAAAGAATAAATTCTAATTTATTTTGTATTTAGAAGTTAATTGGTTTTCCGAAATAAGCCATGAGATTTGCTTCTCTGAGTGCCTCCGCGCATGTCTGAAAGGGAATACATTGCAAAATTAATACCTTCTTTTTAAGACTCTGACCATACTTTGTATGCTACATCAAATTCAGTCACCATTCATCTATCTCTTAAATATTTAGTAGTTATGCATATAAAAAAATAATTACCGGATGAGCATGACACACTCGAGCCACATCCTCAGCGGACGCTCCGTATTCTATTGCCAGTACTGCTTCATTAATGAGCTCGCCAGCACCCTAGAAATAAGCGTGAATTATTTAAAATAAGATAAATTTGTTAATTTCTGATAGTTGTTGCTATTAATAATACCACTCTTCCCACATCTGATCGTATTCTGGCTGTCTCTAAACAGTATAATATTTTATTACCTGATAATAAAAAAAAGGCTTATGTATTGTACATATATACTTACAGGGCCAATAATGTGAGTTCCAAGAATCCTGTCTGTGGCTTGATCGGCTAAAACTTTCACAAATCCTTCGGTTTCGTTGTTTGTCTTTGCTCGTGAATTAGCCATGAACGGGAATTTACCAACTTTGTAAGCGATGCCCTGCAATTACAAATGATATTCAATGTGTGTTCTGCTGACTCGTTTAATAATTTAATAATCTGTTTAATAAAATAAAAATCTTACAGCTTTCTTAAGATCTTCTTCAGATTTTCCAACCCAGCCAACTTCAGGGTGTGTATATATGACAGAAGGGACACAGTTGTAGTCAATATGAACCGGCATTCCCTGGAGAAAATCATAAACATTGTCAGCACAGAAAAACAGAATCTAAATCCATGACTATAAAAAATTATGTTATAACTAGAAAGATTTATGCAAATATAAAAAAATGCACAATAATTTTAAAACTCACAGTCATTCCTTCGACACAAACGATTCCCTCATCTTCTGCTTTGTGGGCCAACATTGGACCATGGATGCAATCGCCAATAGCATAAACGCTAAAAATTTATAAATTTAGATTGATAAATTAAAACTCAATTGAACACAATTAAAATAAAATGCTGACTGCAGTCGACATTTAATTGAAGCCACTTACCCGGAGACAATTGTTTGGAAAGTTTCATTAACAGGAATCCTTCCTCGGGCATCCGTAATAATTCCAATTTTCTCCAGTCCCAAATCCTTTGTATATGGTCGCCTCCCAACACAGACCAAAAGGACATCACACTCAAGCTAAACAAAATGCATCAACTTGAATGAGATTTTTTTTAAATAATGTATAATATATTTAATACAATTAAAGCTGGATAAAAACATTTAATACTTTTAATGTTGTATTTTCAGTGTTCATGAGTGTTGCTATCTTATTTGAATGGAATATTATTCAATTTTAATACTAAAATACTTACAGAATCCTTCTTTCCATCTTTGGCAGATTCCACATCAACCTTGATGATGTTTCCACTCTTTGTTGCACCCAATACTTTTGTTCCAAGTTTGAATGAGAGTCCCTGTTTAGCCAAGATTTTTTGGAAAGTTTTTGCAACTTCCATATCAATACCAACACCTAAAATTATTCATAATATATCTTTAATAAACACAGTTGGAGCAATGTAAAAATGGTATGATAAATATCAAGTTATACTACTATTTTCTTGAGAGATTCACTGCTGGAGTAAATAGTGCATCACATAATTTATAATATTGAATACATAATACACACCACCAATAGAATCCAGATACTCGACAGCTGTGACTTTAGCACCCAGTCTCTGCCACACTGATCCCAGCTCCAGACCAATAACTCCGGCTCCGATGACAACTAAATGTTCTGGAACTTTCTTTAAGCTCAGGGCACCAGTTGAGGATACAATTGTTTCTTCGTCCACCTTAATGAAATGAAAACATTAAATTTATTTAGCATTAATTTTATTTTAATAGTTACTGTTATTTAGAAAGAAAAAATACTATTTTGTGAAACAGATTTATATTATTTAATTTTTAAGGCATTAATGCTATGACATTCCAATTAATAGAGGCATTTTTTATACATGTTCATATAAAAACTCATAGGTAGGAATTTTTTTAACTTTTAAAAATTCATGTTATAACAGTATAGACCAAATAATTAGAGCTACATATTCAGTATATGTATATATAAACCCAAACTGAAACCCTTTGATATTAGAAGATTTTAGTTAATCCACTTAAGTCAAAAAATGTCCGGATTAAGTAGTAAATATACTTATGAATAAGATTGACAAATTATGTATGATCTATTTATTTGTTAAACTAGCGAGTCCGTATTTATTAGTTGGGTCTATAATTATTGCGTGTGGTAATATCAATCCGTGCCTAAGATCAACAATTGCACCTGCACATCGATAAAGAGATACTGTCATCTGCATTACGGTACAGGCAGTAGTTGTGCCGTAATGCGTACACTGGCCTCGGACGCACCCGTGCACGAATGTCTCAGACACGCGCTCGCGCATGGACGTCTACAACCACGTCATCTCTCTCATATTTTCATTATGTTAACATTGTGTCTGTGCATATATAATAAATACTGACAACTACAACTGGTAACTATCATTTACGCACTCCGCAAACTACACCATCCTAAATATACATATTGAAGTAAATTAATTAAATTGATGAAGAAAGGGTATAAATAAAGTATTATGTAATAATTGTACCGTGATGCCAGGGAATGGTGTCACTTCTGATCCAGTTGCAATGAGGATGTTTTTTGTGTTTACTGTATCCACAGATCCATCTGTTTTCTTAACAGTAACTTGTCCGGGAGCAGTGATTTCGCCATATCCGTTGAGTGAAGTAATCTTATCAAAAACATACAATTTTAAAGGAAAGCAAAAAGTAAAAATTTTAATGCAGAATCTACAATTGTTGTGAATATTATATTTACATTTGATAAATCAAGAATTGATGAATTCCATAGAAAACCAGTTACAGAATGAATATGAAAATATATAAATAAATGAAAAGGAAAAGAAAGGTTGACTGCAAAGAAGAGAATTGGGGCAGAATAGAAAGGTCTAGAGACTGAAGAGGGAATGACAATAATAAACATCCATTTAAACGGAATACCTAATAAAGAGAGAATTCATTGAGATAATGTACATTCTTACTTAATAATTCACGATTTAAAAATCATAAATATATATTTGATTATTGTAAAAAATTGTCATAAAAACTTACTTTATTTTTCTTAAATAGCTGAGCGATACCACCAGTAAGAGACGTGACGACACCCTCTTTAACACTCATCATTTTATCGAGATTTAAGGAGACATTTGATACATCGATACCTCGTTCTTTAAGATCGTTTCCATGGGCCATGTGGTAGTAGTGGGAGTTATTCAGAAGGGCTTTAGATGGAATACATCCCACATTTAAGCAGGTTCCTCCTAGAGTGGGGTCCTTCTCTACGGCTACAACCTGAAAAATTACACAAATAATGAAATGCTTTTGTAAACATATAAAAGACTCAAAGAAATGGAGTTATAAAATTGCGTAGATTTTCACAGTTGGTAGCAATGTTTTTTGGGATCTTTGGAAAATCTTTTTTTGGACTGACGTTTCGGAGATCATTGCCGTCTCCATCTTCAGGGTGGTTATAGGGTTACAGACCCCACCTTCAGGGTAGTTATAACCACCCTGAAGATGGAGACTGCAACAATCTTCATAATGTTAATCCAGAAAAACAAGTTAAACGGATTTTATAATTAACTTATTATATAATTAAATAGAAAATAATGTATGAATTATGCACAATCAAATAGTTATCAATGTTGTCATTATAGGATAAGAAAGTTGAAGAACAAATAAGTTGATTAAGCAATTAAATTATACCTTCATGCCAAGTTGGGAGGCCTTGATTGCGGCTACATAGCCGCCAGGACCAGTGCCGATGACTACGAGGTCAGCATCGTGTGTACTGGAGTAGCGACGAGCCCCGAGTAATCCCACCCTCTGTAAATATCAATTTATCTTCAGACTAAAAATAAACTTTAATATCAATAAAACATACTTTCATATCAAACACTTAATCTGTGATGTGACATAATTAAATATAATACTAAAACACTTGTAAATTTGTATTTAAACCACTTTATTCTTTACAAACTACCAACCGGTTTGGCTTCCGCCGGAGTTTCGTCAGGATTCACGCAGTTGTAAAGAATAAAGTGGTTTAAATAAAAATTTACCAGTATAATAATATTGCATTTTTAGATGTTCATCTTTATCTTCCTTGCTGTAGATCTAGTGGTATACTCTCCAAAGGGTTGTCCACCTGTGAGGTGGTTTTCCAGCAGTGTTTTAATATTATATTTAGCAATAAATCAGTTAATAGCTTTTATCTACAACTCACAAAAATGAAACTTTTATTTTTCCATTGAATGTAGCTTTAGCATGAAACATATATTTTATTTGTTGTGAGTAAATGTCGTATAAAACATATTTTTATTAGTTTAATTCTATCATGAATTGACAGCCAAAATGTGAAGGACAAACTTGAAGAAATTCTTAATCTTTTTTATTCAATATAAAATCATGAAAACCATATTTCATATTTCCATAATCTTTTAGTGAAAATTTAGAAATATGTGAAATATATCAATCTAATAATATTCTTTCAAATGTACAGCATAATGTTCATGCAAAATTTTGATTCATCAATATTGCCATGAAGAAAATATTGATGTGTAAATGTAAAAGTTGTACTTAAATAGTAGTATTGTATTAAATGTGATCACCTCACTTATATATAAGGAATAATATAAACATACAAGAAGTATATAAGTGCATGCAGTAGAAATTAGATCTCTTAGATGAATATGTCGTAAATCTGAATATGACGGGGGTGTCAAATGAAAATATAAGAAGTGAATGCAGTGTGAATGAAATTGTTATAAAGAAAATAATAAAAGGTCATTAAGAAGATTTGAACACATGAAAAGAATGAAAGAGAAAGTACATATAAACGGCGTAAACTGAACAAGAAATACAGGAAGACCGAGGAAAACATGGCACGATCAAATCAATGAAATATTAGATGTCGGCCGTGTGTGGAATCTATAAAGGAGAAATAGATGTGAGAGAAGTGTGTCAGGAAATAACAGTGTGGCAGCCCATTATTTCTGCCTACCACTTCGGAGAGATGGCCTGATGGTTAGTTAGTTAGGACAAGGAGTAGTTTTTTTAACTTGGAATCAAATTAACTTTAAAAAAAAATATTGTTTTAAAAAAAAAACTTTATTAATTAATATATATTATACAAATAATACAATTGCAATGATTTATTTCATGTACAAAAAAATGTTTTAACCTAAAATACATTTAACTAATGATAGTAAAATAAAATATTAAATAAAATTTATTCAAATAATAATTCATATGGTTCATATTCCACATAAGATAACACTTGTGTATAGTTTACTTCTATGTTTTGATAACTAATTGAAATATTATGCTACTTGTATAAATCTGTGGTCCTATCATACTAATATTCATGTGTATGAATTACAAATACATATTGTAGATGTTAAGGTCAATAACGACATTAAAAAATATCAGAATGACTGATCATAAAGTTCTACATATAAAAAACATTTGAACAAAATTATATATATGGAATTATTTTCAAAATAAAATTAAATATGTAAGTGGTTTAAATTTGTTACCATGTACAAAAATAATAATATGTATTACTAGAATTTAAACAAAAACATTTAGTAATAAAATTCAGTTGAATTCTATGTGGCGGCAATAAAATGCTTGAGGCGTTTTTCGGGAGAAGCCTCGGAGTTCAGCTGAGAAAGAACAGATGTATACTCTCTTTCCAGTTCCATCAGCGAAGACAACTGTTGGTGCAGACTTTGTTTGGCCTCTCTCTTCGCATCCTGGATGAGATTCAACTTGGTTTTGGTTTGTGTCACCCAATCCACAATAGATTCCAACTGATTGAAAAATTGTTCACGAAAATTTGCCGAAGACATTGCCCTCGGATAATTATCCAAAACAGAATTCAGAAGATTGATTTCTTTCTCTACATAATGCTTTGAATCAATCAAAGTATTGTAAAAGTCATAAAATTGTTTAGTCTCAATGGTGTTGGCGGCTATCTGATCGTACAGTTCATAAAACCTTCTCTGGTACATGGCCAGTTCTGCAGGTCCGGGTTGGTCCAAAAGATTTTCCAAGTCTTTGATGTCTTCGTCTTCCTTAGTTAATTTATTTTCTAATTCTCCAATTTTCTTATTCAGTTCCTCAACATAATTAGCTTGCTGAGTAAAATCCTCCTCCGTAAATGAAATGGGCTCATCTTGAACTTGATTCTGTTTCTCCATGTGTTGAGCACGTATAGTAGAAAATTCATCTCTGATATTCTTGGTTTCCAAAACCAAATTCAGCATTTGCTGATAATCTTCATTGCGTTGGATGCGTCCTTCCATCTCTGCGAGGTCAGCTTCTAGCTTTTCATTTGAACATTTCAATTTATCCAAGTCACTGGCATTTTCAGAAATTATTTCAATTAAATTATTTTTATCTACATTCAAAGATTCTGTCATTTTATTATAATTATGCAACTTAATCAAATCCGTTGACTTTGTCTCCGAAGAGGACACTACCAATAGTTCATCGTTTAATAGATTATAATGATTGTGTCGAGTAGCTTCACTGTAAGCAATAATTTGATCATCTGTCAAATGAATAGGATAAATGCCGGTAGATTGTTTTTCTATAAATTCATTTCTGTCATCTAAAATCAACTTATTATTCTTGGTTTTTTTGTAATTCACAAATACATACTGATGATTGGTTTGTCTGAAACTGTCCATGGATATTGAAGGTAATTTCGGTCTAAATTTCCTGACCGGTTGGTATTTTTCAATGACAGAAATGATATTAGCAAGTAGCATCAGAGTGGCCTCATCTGATTTGAGTGTTAACAGAGATTGTACGTGATCGGCAGCAGGTTTACCAAATTTACAGTTCTGTCCAATGAGCCATTGGATTACGATGATTAACTTATCCACATCCAGCCCCATGATTTGGTGGGGCTGGAGTGTAACGGGGCACCGTTTGGTGGCACGAAGAAGAGCATTGATAATCCTTTCGGAAAGGAGTATTTTCTTTCGTATATTTAGTTCTTCTCCATATCCAAACAAAAATCCAATGTTATTCAAATTATCTGAACCAGTAATACACCATGTCAATCCTCCGGCAATCTTATCAAATGGAGATAAACCATTAAAATTTGCTCTCATATAACCAGCATCTGTCAAAAATTTATATATTTTCTGCAAATTTTCTTTTTCCTCCTGTTCATTCTTGATTTCCACATTAACAATTTTGCCCTTTTCTTTGGTTTGACGGGCCATATTGGACAAAAAAATAATTACAATAGAAACTCAATTATTCACAATTAAAAGAAGTCTTCCGTGTACACAAAATCCCTGCGAGATGTGGATATTCAGTGTGGACACGCAGTGTGCTGCGAGCGGTGCGCAATGTGGTCTTCTTGGTTCAGAGTGATTGGGCGCGGGAGCTCCAAGTGTCTTTATAGGCTCAAAGTTGTTTATTGCACTACAGCATAGGCAATCTGTAAGCAATTTTATTGAATTCTTCATAGGCACAATTAACGAGAGCACATCTTTTCATTAAAAATGAAGAATTTTAAACTCTGATAAGAATGTGGATACATTAGATTATCGAAACAAAAAGACATATCCATAAACTTAGTACAATTGGTTTCATAAAACGAATTTCAAATAAAATATAAAGCCGAGTATTTATTATTGTAGACCAAGGTTTAAAATGATTATCGTATTCCTTAATATAAACATGAAATGTCACTCAATGTCAAAATGGTGAAATGATAAACCGGAAATATTAGAAGTCGAATAGAAATTTATGGACATACACAAAAATAAAAGGTTTAAAATAAACTATATTTTTATAATCAATTTAACACCACATAAACAGTAAAATCAGAATGCATGCAGAGTTATTGCATAATGAATGAACCCGAGAGAATAACATCTAAATACACTGTTTAACTTAATTAAATTAAGACAATAACTAAATGTATTTACCTTCACAGATGAAGCTAAATTCAAAAATTTAGAGCCCATGTTGCCCCTATTACAAAAATATGTTTCAGAAGTAAATTTATGTCACCGACAGAGAAGAGAGAAGGGTGGCGAAATTGGAAATTGCTATTGCCTGACAGGGGCAGAGACAAAACCACCAAAAGGTTTATTATCTCTGGTTTTAAAAAGGATCGTATTTTTGCATTGCATAGTCTAATAATAAAATAAATACAACGATCTAGCAATCACCTCGTACTTTAGTATTGACCGATGTATACGAGATTCTTCTTCTTGTTCTGTCACACCTCCGTGGTACATAGGGCCTCAAGGAGTCTTCTCCACCCGACTCTATCGCATGCCTGATGCCTAACATCATCCCAAGTGAAGCCTGATGCTTGACCTCGTCCTGTAGGGCTATTCTCCAGGTAGCTCTAGGCATTGGCGTCTCGAAAATGACGTTATAACGTCAAGATGGCATTGCTCTAGGTCTGCCTCGCTTCCTTTTTCCCCCCATAGGGGACCAGTCTAGTGCGCCCTGAGCGATGCAGGTTGGGTTCCGTCTCAGAGTGTGACCGATCCACAGCCATTTGCGTCTAGAGACTTCTTCTCTAATTGTCCAAAGAACGGCATTTGACACTGTTAGGGGATAATAGATCTTGAATATTGAGCGAAGGCATCTATTTATAAACACCTGGAGTTTTCCAATTAAGTCCGCGGTAGATTTCCAAGTCTCACATCCGTACAGTAGTACGCTTTTAACGCTACTGCTGAATATTTGGAGCTCGAGCTTTCTCGAAATGATACTGGAACGCCATACAGGGCGAGTGAAAGCTCTCCTTGCCTTGTTGTCTTTTGGTTACATCTTCCTCCGTACCTCCCGAGCCTGCTATCATACTACCGAGGTAGCAAAAGCTGGTCTTGGTCACAAGGGGGACACCGTAGAACAAGATTGGGGTGAAGTCATTTGTGATCACTGTCTTGGACATGTTAATTTTGAGACCCACTTTTTGTTTGACCCACCCTATGTTTCTCCTCTGCATCCACCCGGTTTATCGAAAGCAGACAGAGTTCATCAGGATAATCTAGATCCTCAACTGGGTATCACGTATCCACGGAATGCCACGAGGACTGTCGAAAGAACGGCGCAACACATCCTCCAGCACCACTATGAAGAGTAGGGGGGATAATAGACATCCTTGTCGCACTCCCGCATCCAGTTTAATGGCATCAGAAAGTTTGCCCTGGTGTACTACGCGACAGGAACAACCGTCATACATATATTCACAATCTTCTGTGGGACTCCTCTGCGAATGAAAGTCGACCAGATTGAGGTCCACGATATTGTATCAAAGGCAAATGAATTGAAATAATGATTTAAATATACTTCTTTTCAGAGATACTATGGAGATCCAACAGCTTAGCAATATTTCGTGACTGAGTCACCAAGTCGCCTTCGCCATAAACTTTAGTCTCTTGGTGTAGGCGCTCCCCTTCTAGTACACCAGAAGCAAACATGTCTACTTATAAAGTAGAAGTTTTATTCCTCCAAAATAATGAAAAATGAGATATTGAAAACGAATTTATCATTTTGCCAATCGAGGTTGTTGCTCACATTCTGGACCATAAACTATTGATGTCAGTAAATTACGCATGAGCCAAAAATGAATATACGTACTTATTTAGATTTTTCTATTAATGCATATGGCAATTTTCTTAACTATATTATCTATACCATCATACCATGACCGTATTCATATCGGACTGTCAATTCTTATTTTGGACTTCTTTAGTTTTCTGTTAATTTATCACTTGTAATGTTAACAATATTTGTGTGGAGAGTGTCAACAATATTTTTCATGTATTTTATTTTTTCTTCAAAGTTTACTGTTCCCGTCATATGATAACTTCATAACCAAGAATGTCTGATCAAAGAAATGATCTATCCATGTACCGCGATTTACAGGGTCAGTGGTCAAATTTGCAGGATGAGAATTCTTTCAACCATATGAAAAGAAATGATCCCAGTAATGGCAACGAAGAAAACCTTCAAAATCATCAAGACTTCCGAATGCAAAATCAATATGTTCACCAAGACATGTATTCACCCAATATGCATTTCACCGCCAAAGCTTGCGATAATTTGACTGGAAATCCTTCTCCCCTCAACAGTAATCATAATTTCAATGAAAGCATTTTCGCAAATCAAAATTCAAACTATGATGTTGATAATAGACAAAATTTTGGATGTGTTGATTGGAGCAATGGACAAATTTTGAATTCAAAACCCATGTATGACAATAATCAGCAGCAATTTGTGGTAAATTCAAATAATTATGAACCTTTTAATCAAGATATGAGTCATAATATGCCTCTTCAACAACCACGCTATCCCATGATGGTTAACTATGTTACACCGCATCACTCGCTGCCTCCAGACGGCGGCGGGCTTCACCTCGAGGAGCCCTATCAGCCGGCTGGTCGTTTACGCGACACTCTGCTGCCCCCGCAGTACTCCAACCTCAGCCCCAACCACCAGGTCATCCCGGATGTCACTAATACGGACCCTGCGAACACTCAATATGTGCCAACATACGACCGACAACCTCCTAAAACTCAATTACTCGATAACTTTCTCGGCAATTGGAGTAGTAATCCATCTGGCACGTATACACCGTTTGGCCATTCTTTTCTCAATGTCCAACCAAATTTAGTTCTTCAACGTGAATCTCCGGGCATTAATGTTGCCGCTGCTAAACCAAAATTACCCGAGCAAAGTGCATTCTTGAATAATGAAACTGAAACAATTAAGCTCACCGAACAATGTAATAGGAAGGAACCGGAGAGTTTCTTTTTCTCCGATACAACGGGAAAGAAAAGAATTGTTGCAGAAGTAAAGCCGATGCGACCTTCCTATTCGGCCGTTCTTTCTAAAACTCCGAAAGGTCAAAATATGACTGATGGCAATAAAAAGAAAAATTTCAATAACAAAGATCAGGTTAAGCCAAATATGACTAAACCGGGAGGAATGAAGTCTGATAAATTGCGGAATCATGTATTTTCCGATAAAACTCCTCACGTTGATGATAAATCAAAAAAATGTGATAATGGACGAAAGACTTATTTCCAAAGTCAGGTTTCATCGGGGAGCGAAAGTGGGGAAACAAATAATGAGTTTCCTTTGAAAAGTCATAAATTTAACAGTAAGAACAAAGGAAAGAATGATATGAGTAGGAAGTGGGTCTCGTTGGACGACCTATCCAACGATAATGATCCGCCGGTTCAAGAGAAACCAGGATACACAAATTGTGATTCTGAATTTGTTCTCGTCTCCCAGCCTGATGACAAATCATCCGCAAAGAAAAGGAATGCAAAGAAACAGGACACTAAAAAGAATGAAAAACCGGACATCTCCAATAATGATTTCAGTGGGAATGAAGCCGATCCTTTACAAGAAACATTTATTGAGTCTGATAAACTCAGACGTAAAACTAAAGATCGGTCTAGTAATAGCGCAAAAAGAATACTCTCTGAAAAAAATAAAAAGAACTCACAAAATCGTCAAAAGAAATCCAAAGGATCAAGTTATATGGCGAAATTTCAATACTTTGTAGATAATTGGATCATTATTATGAAAAATATTCTTTTGTGGTTTATACATCTGGTTTCTGACATATTTCGTATGAGTGCTCAGTTATCAGTTGACTTGTAAGTATGCTACAATATTTCCTTTCATTTATTAGATTATTTTTTGTCTAATTAAATTTGTAATAAATTGTTGATATGTTTTTATTTATTTTTTAAACTTGCAATAGTTTTATTGTATTCCCATGAGTAGATAAATCATCATGGGTGATATGTGATAGTTTCCCATTATTTTGGTTTTATTTTGTGATTTATTTCATCATTCAATTACACATGTTTATATTTTTGTTTACTTGTATATTAAAAAGTCCTACAGTACTTTTTTTTTCATGGTACCGAAATCTGTTAGCCTTTGAAACATTCTGTAATAACAATAATTATTTTTGATCACTATTTTCAGGTTTTCCATGACATGTAAAAATACCTATTTATGGGCATCAGATCTCTGGATTTTTATCAAAGATAAGGCAACAAGCACCAGCTGTCTGTGTAGCGTAGGTGGCTACATCGACAAGAAAATTGGTCACACTTGGTTTGGGTTTTGGCGGAAATTAAAGTGGATGAAGTTAAAATGTGGGTTTTCTATTTTTTACCATTTATTAACCCTTTGGTTGCCCGCACTTTTGTATGATTTATGTGATTATGCGACGAACATTTATACGATTCTTTTATACCTCATGACTTTGATCTGTCGGATTTAACATTTCATGGTGGTGTAGCAAAAGCCGATATATCTGCTTTTGGCAACCAAAGGGTTAATCTGAAATGTATAATACTTAGACAATGGGATAATAATGATTGTCTATATGAAAATAAATAAATAAATAATTTTTATTAATTTTTAGCTAAATTTGATGATGAGAAAGAGAGCCAAAAGAAGAGTAATTCTAATATCCCCCTGCCTGCTACTGGTGATGATGCAATGAAGCGTTTGTTAGCATGTAAAGGGAAAGATCCATACAGGTTTGCCAATATACATTATTAACAAGATGACAATTTCAATTTCTGTTTACTTACATACTATTATATTCTAATTCATACATTATTGTATTAGGGGTACAAATTTAATTGGTTTCAGTATTGCCATACGTGTACCTAAAAAAATTACAATTTCAATAAGGAAAACAGCGAGAACTTATCTGTACCCCCAATATATTAATACAACACGACCTTCGTGACAGTGGTAAGAGCTCTGACTTCTATATCGAATGTTCCGGGTTCGATTCCCAGCGATGGCAGTGTGATTGTCACACTGTCTTTGGTCTGGTGTAGAATTCAAGTGACAATAACATGGCGATAAATTGGCTACCTTTCACATGTCATGAGAATCAATATAATTGCTAAAAATAAGTTGTATACGTATATGTATTGGGTTCAAACGACCTGTTGAATACAATAAAAAAAATAAACACTTCCCTGATTGCATCTAATTAAACATGATTTTTTTTTTTAGTATTTTAGGTGTTGGAGTCCAATGCAGTGACGATGACATCAAAAGGTATTACCGAAGACAAGCATTCCTTGTTCATCCAGATAAAAATCAACAACCGGGTGCTGAAGAAGCATTCAAAATACTGCAGCATGCATTTGAGTTAATCGGGGAACCTGTAAGAATATTTTATTATATTGTTAAATATATAAACTCACAATATATACAAAAGGTTGTTACAAAGCTCTACAATAAATTCTTTGTCATTGATTTTAAAGACCTTTCAAAATAAAATAATAAAATATTTATCCAAAATAACAGGAACGATTTAAAGGGTTGATAACTGAGTAGAATTTCACTCTCCAATTGTAATATAATGCTATGGATGATTTGTTTAGAGTTATTGTAAAAATAGACTTTTAATAAATGTGTTAAAACTTTTAAAACAAACAAGTGGACGGCACAACATGGGAAATTGAGTGCCCCCTAAGGATCTAGTTAACAAATTTTGAGAGAGAGAAAGACTTTTAAACTTTGCAATGCATGGATTGTATAAAAAAATACAATCCATGCATTGCAAAGTTTAAAAGTCTTTCTTTATAATATTGTAAAAATATATATAAATATTGAAAAAGAAAGTAATTATTTAACACATTCGCTGCTCCATATAATAAACCTAATCATTATGAGCATGCCGAATGCAACGCAACGCGAATTCTGTTACTAACTAAACCCTTTGCATCGAACTGTGTAGTTTTTGGCTAACATTGTACCAATCTACACAAATATTTTTTAATACACACGCTATCGGAGCATGACACAAACACGCAACTTCAGACTATGATTTTGTTGCGAATAAGCGTCATTGGCAGTCAACGTGTTAATGCAAGTATTTTTGTGCATTTAGGAACGGCGTGAGGCATACGACCGCAAGCTGGTGGAGTCGGCACACATGGAAGCCGCTTGGTCCGAGGTGTCAGAGCTGCTGGCACAGTTGCACGACAAGGTGCGGCATGCGGCCGCTACCATCCGATGCACCAACTGCTCGCGCCGCCATGCACGAACCCTCTCCGCACGCCCCGCTTACGCCGCCCGCTACTGCCACCAGTGCAAGATACACCACTCTGCCAAGGAGGTATCAAAATATTTATTTACTTACGGCTATACGCTGGATTTGGTCATGTCATGTTTTCATGGGATATTCCAAATGAATTTTAATAAGATAAATTCTTATTCTTCCGGTGTCCTGTCAGGTCCCCCCAATGTTGGCGATCACTGCACCAACTCTGTTCTGTGCCACTTGTAACAGGTTCTGAACTCTGGTCATTCCTGTCGATTCTTTTATGTTCCGCAGCCAGGACAACTGCCTTCTACCAACTTCCCGACGTCCCTCTACTTTACCCATTAATATCAGTCGGAGGAGGTGGTACTTCTCTCCCCTCAGCACATGACCCAAATATGAGACCTTTCTAACTTTCAACAGCTCTCTATTGGCTCTGGCTCTCTGTAGTACATCTGCATTACTTACTATCGGTCCACGGTATACGGGGCATTCTGCGGTATATCTACATATCAAACGCCACCAACCGGTATATTACACTTGCTTTCAGAGTCCAAGTTTCACAGTCATATAGTAGAACAGACCATATCGCACCCTGAGTGTAAAACCGAGATAACTGCAAATATAAATTTTGGAGATATGGGAGTTTAAAGACTTCATATTGCTTGGAAAAACTTTTTTTTTAAATAAACCAATGATTTTCGGTTTATAGGTATATAACTATAAACCGAAAATCATTGGTTTATTTAAAAAAAACAGTTTTTCCATGCAATGTGAAGTCTTTAAACTCCCATATCTCCAAAATGTATATTTGCACTTATCTCGGTTTTACACTCACGGTGCGATATATAACATTAAATCATTCTTTGTCGGAGTTTCAGGTTAAGATTATCGTTGCAAAATTAGGTTCTCATTTTATTAAATATGAATAAGTTGAATTTTAAAATTAATTTATTATCTATATATAACATTATTATTGTTTTTGTTTGAGATATTAAGATTTATTTTTAAAATGCCATTTTTTATAAAATAATATTTCATGATTGATAAGAAATATGAATTCTATGCAATAATCAAAATTATTTGTATTTTTTTTGTTTGTTTGAAAGTTTTTAAGACAAACACACGAGTAGCATACTTGGACTTGGACTTGGATCTTCTGGCTTACAGAGGTTCAGCTCATGTGGCTATTCCTCTTACGTCTGATGGGAACATTGTTGGAAGGTGATTTGGTGGGTTGTTAGTTTATTCGGGGCATGATTTGTGTGGCCCGGAGTGTTCCTCTGAAGGAGAATCGATTTTGGGCGCTTGTGGCGGCTGGAAGTGTTTGGGTCGTAATTAGAGAGGTCTTTTATTGTGGGGTTGGGATGTGAAGGGAGTCCTTTGTAAAAACGTTCGGCAAGTTTCAGAATGAATTCATCTATCATCGGGATTCCCGATTCTAGGTGCAGTTGTGTAATCCTGGTCCATGAAGGCGCACCAAGCGATAAACGGATAGCCTTATTTTGCAGGATTTGGAGTTTTTGTATGTGACTCGAAGCTGCATAGCCCCAGATTGGGGCTGCATAAGTGAAGATCGGCCTTATAACCGTTTTGTATATCAGGAGTTTATTGTCGATGCTTAGTTTACTGTTTCTAGCTAACATTGGGTAGAGGGCTGAGATTGCTTTTGACGCGGCTTTGACTTTATTTGTAATGTGTGGCCTCCATGTCAGCTTAGAATCCAAGGTAACCCCAAGGTATTTGATTGTTTTGGTCCAAGGAACGTCTTGGCCGAACATTTTTATGTTGGGAATGTTTGGATGAATGTGTCTTTTACTGAAAAGGGTCGCTGCGCTTTTACTCGGATTGATGGTAATGCGCCAGTTTCTGCACCACACCTCTAGCATATCGGCCTGTTTTTGCACCCTGCGGGTCGCGAGAAGCGGCCTTTTAGCACTGGAGATGATGCCCGTATCGTCAGCGAATTGTCGAGTAGCATACTTATTATTTTGTTTATAAAAAAAAAAAAAAATAAGGAACCAAACAATTTAGATGAATATATTACTTCAACAGGGAGACATTTGGGCAGAGTCCAGTTTCTGGGGTTTCAATTGGATGTACTACGCCTGCATGGACGGGGCTGTTTACCAAATAACCCAGTGGGCCTCTTGTCAGGTATATCCTCAAAATCATTACATACACATGATACATTTTCTTCTCTCATTTGTGAATTTTCTGAAACAAGCTATATGATTAATTTCAGAAAAAGAATTTGAAGCATTTGGTAGCCAACTCCCACCATGTACAATATAGAATTGTTCTCGGAAATAAATCTCAGCCGAGCAACGGTCCCAGTGCAAAACAGAACTTTAGCAGCAGGTTTGTTCTTTGTGCTTAATTTCACAACACTTGATACATCACAGTACAGCTATTTCATAACCACAACCATAATCCAGGAATTTGTATGTTTTCTACAATACTATGGACTTATTAACAACAAAAATGGAACAAATATGGAAGTGAAGCAGGGAACTGGCAAAAGAAGGATGAAAGTAGAATAAATGCAGTAGAAATGAGATCTCCAAGATGAATGGGTGGTAAATCTGTATATGATAGAGTGTCAAATGCATGTATAAGAAGTGAATGCGGTGCGAATGAAATTGTTGTGAACAAAATAATGAAAGGGTCGTCAAGATGGTTTGGACACATGGAAAGATTGAGTGAAGACAGAATGGTGAAGAAGGTATATGTAAATGACATGAACGGAGCTAGAAAAGAGGAAGACCGAGGAAAACGTGGCACGATCAAATCAATCTAATATTAAATATCAGTCACATGAGGAGTCGGAGAAATCGACGTGCGTACATGACAAGATGTATGAATGTAGAGGAAGCGAGGGAAGTATGTCAGGACAGGACAGTGTGGCGTTCCATTATTTCTGCCTACCCTTCCGGAGAGACGGCGTGATGGTTAGTTAGTTTATTAATACTATTTTTGTCAAAGAACTGCAGTTACATAGCATCGCTTTTGCATCTGTAAAAATATGTGAGCAAATTAAATGTTTCTATAACAGAATCTTCTAGATTCACCTTTGACAATTCACCAAAGACTTGCTTGTGACAAACAGACAGATTGCTTTTAAATAGTAAAGATGTATTTAATTTGATTTATTTTTCATTCAGTTCTCATGAAATCAACTTGGAAGATTTTCTAAACAATCTATACACAAAGGCCGGTCAACCAACGCCAGGAGGCGGCCGTAACATGCCGCCTACCGGGCACGGTGGAGATCCGAAGAACAAAAGGAAGTCCAAGAAGAACAAGCTGTAAGTAGGATCCGCGCTTAACAGAGAACCTTGTCATTATCTATTCATATTTTAATGTGTTCCAATTAGTTGATGCATGAAGGGCATCATCCTAAGGAAGTAGAAATGATGTCATTGTTATATTAATAAAATTAATTCTTTTTCGGTGTAAGAATAACATTAAGTAAAAAGAGACTATTTAGCTTTTTGAATAGTAATGAAATTAAATGTACCTCTGTAATTTGCACATGTCTTGTGTATGCTAGAACTCTTCTATAAAATACTTCTAGACGGGTGTTCTTTATGCTGCGCCTATTATCCTGACATCTCCAATCGTGTACAAAATTGTTTGTACTGCAAATAAAATTAATTAACTTTTCATTTCTCATGAAATAATATTGGTATGAATACAATATATCGTCACCTGAGAGTAAGAGGGTTCCAACTAACAAAATTTCACATTTGGATTTTTTTGTGAAAGAGGTTTCTTTTTGTGAAAAAATAACATGTAATAGTATCGTCATTTTGATGTTACGAAAAGAATCCATTTCCATCTGATCATTCAAAACATACGACTCACTGAAGAAGGATTCATTTACACTTAGAACCAACTGTCGCCAGAGAAAATTTACACGCTTCTCGGTAAAAGAGTTTCATCTGCTTCAGTTGGAACCCTTTTATTCCAAGATACACACCGAAACCAACAACCAAACTTTGACTTCATTTTTCTCAGTTTTTACTTTTGACAGTTGAAACCTTCTTACTCTCAGATTTTATCAATATATGTATATGTGTTATTTTAGTGTTGACAAACCATTTTTTGTTAATATAATTCTTTGTCCTACTCTTATTTTGATGCTTTAGAGAATACTACATTTTCAGATTCTTCCAAATCAATTTTTGCTCCATTGGTTTAATGAGTAGACTTGCTACATCATAAAAAAACAGCGTCATATTTCTTATTGTGCATTATTCCACTGTTAAAAAGCCTAGAAGTATTTTACTAAGTACAACTGCATATTATTGCATACTTGTTTTATTATTTTGACCAAAGGCCTATACAACTCTTCTCATCGCAGTATTATTTTTATTTTTAACTCTCTTCAACTAATATCCTTCCGAAATTTTCCTATCTTAATTTATAAATATACATAATGAATGTGCTTAAAAATCAATTTAGTTAAGAATATAATGCGTATCAAATGTTTCTTTTGAACGGGTTTTCAAAGTATTTTTATGCACGTAGTAAGAAAGAGTATTACAACTTACAGTATATAGAATATTTACAATATTCAGTAAATGAAATTATTTTATTTTTAATATTTCTGTGTACATATGTTTTTAAATGTCTTGGGACAATTAATTGTTTTTTTTTTTAAATAATATTCCCTCATTGCATTTTTCAAGAGATGCTACAAACACACTCACCGTATGAATTACAGATGAATCACTTTTGTTTTCTTTTGTAATAAATATTTGTAAAGCATGTGGAGTTCATTATTTTACTTTCCAAAGCATGAAAGTGCATTCAGAAGTTGTCTTCCTACTCTCAACATATAAAAATATTTTCAACCAAAATTTTAAACAATGTAAAGTATAAATTGTAACTATCCATCTATCTACCCATCACACCGTCTCCCCGAAAGAGTAGGCAGAAAGAATAGACTGCCACACTTTAACCGATGATCACTCCATCCTTCTCTTTTTGCCCCCGCGAGAGACGCGGTGTGATGGGTTGCGAACCTCATTGCCACGTATAAATTGTACTTATGTAGTTACCAAGAAAACAACAATAAATTCTGCTTAATGGTACTGTGTCCTGTAAAGAGTGATTGGATAACTTTAAGATATACATTATCAGTGGCTTTATATATTGTAGATGATGGCATTGTAATTATGCTTGCATAATTGTCAATTTTTCTGTACCGCAATATCATTCTATATATTTTTAAAAAACAAAATATGTGGATTTTCTCTCACTCATTCATCTTATTGCAATTTTGCTTTGGTTATCAAATAGCTATTTTATAAATATATATTCCTATTAAATATTATTGAATGTTTTTAGTAAAGGATTTCTTAACTAACTAACTAACTAACCATCACGCCGTCTCCCCGAAAGGGTAGGCAGAAAGAATGGACTGTCACACTTTTACTGATGCGGCACTCCATCCTTCTCTTTTCGCCCCGCGGGAGACGCGGTGTGATGGGTTGCGAACCTCATCGCCATCGTAAAGGATTTCTTAATTATTTATTACATATAAATATATCTTATATTGCAACACATTTTACTAAAGTACATAACAATTTAACTAAATGCAAACTATAACTGTACATAAATGTTAAATTACTGAAACAAGTGACTATTTTAAAAAAAACTTGTTTATTCCGTAAAACATCTAAGATAATTGAAACATTATTGTAATGTAAAATAATATTTTGTTTCGCCTTCCTTCTTCAAAAATTTGTAAGGTGATTCAACCCATAAATATAAATTATATTAATATTGAAAATGTCATAATCTACATTTGTGTGAATTTTCAAAATATAGAAAGGGGAATAAGAGAGAGAGAGAGAGTAGCACATTAGTTTTTTATTTTATTTAAATAGAATAATAACAATTGAAATTATTTAATTGATACTGTGTTAACATAACCATTCTGTGAATTTTTATTTTTGAAAGACTTTTTCTGTCTTGCAGTTGTTCATATAAGCTTAAATCTTAAAGAAAACAATCTTGGATTTAGATCTTCTAGCATACGGAGATTCAACTCTATATTCATAAATTTAATTGTATAATTTCCATTTAACAAATTACTCAGTTATGTAAACTATAGTGTTAAAACTTTTACATAAAACAAACTACAAATATGCGTCACATCTTTTCATGAAAATATTATTCAAAATAACATAAGAATTTTAAATTTTATTTCCTAATATTTTTGTGTGCCGTTGTTCCCTTAGTAAAAATAATAATGGTAAGATTATTCTCTTGATATTTTAATTTATATAATATAGTTTACATATTATGTATATTCTACTAAAACTGAGATTACTTTTATTAATTCATATTCCATCAAAACAAATTTGTTATCAATGTTGTTAAAACCTGAACAGTTATCATTATCTCTATTGTAAGTGTAAGATTACTTATTAATGTATGAAATAAAAATTGTGTTACATTAATTACAAACTGAATTGTTTTATTTTAATAGTTTTAAAAATTCTACACTATTCTCATATTGGAAAATTAATTTAATTATGTAACCATCACACCATCCTGCCGAAGGTGTAGGCAGTAAGAATGGACTACATATGGCCAAGCCATAGAGGGCTCCTTCCGCTTACCCGAAGCTGTTATAGGCGCAGCGGCGCCTTTCATCAGCTACACTTGTGCACTCCCTAGGCCCATCCCCTGTCCATGCGGGACATACGTTAAATAATAATAATAATAATAAATATATGTTTATTTGCAACCAAGGGGGACCCAGACCACATTTAAGCTATGCTACTTTCCCTCGATGTCCCAGCGTACACATAGCAATACAACAGCAAAAGAAAATACACAATTGATACATAAATATGTTAGAGAAATAATGCACAGCAGGAGGCACAGGAGGGAGGGAGGAGATAAAATGCAGTATGGGGGAAAGAAGGAAATGTATTTAATATGTGGAATAGGGAAGGTAACATAGGAAGTTTATACTATATATATTAGGTCCTTACATATGAAATTGGCGTTTTGCCGTACTGGCAACTTTGATCTCAAATATCTTCTCTTTGGTTAAGAATTCCAAATTCAAATTTATACAGCTATTTACCCAAGTATTTGTGTTTCGAAAATTATAATTCATTTGTTTTTTCCTCAATTGTTTTTTTTCTTTGCGTCACTCAGTTTACAAAATGGAAAACTTGAAATATCGCATTATTTACGAGTACGAGTTCCACCGTGGCACCAGTGCTGCAGAAACGGCTCGAAGGATTAATGATGTGTATGGCGACGGTGCCGCAAAAGAAAACACAGTGCGTTTTTGGTTCCAACGTTTTCGTTCTGGAAATTTCGACCTGCAGAACAAGCCCCGTGGACGGCCGGAGACCAAAGTTGATAATGAAGAATTGAAGGCTATTGTGGAAGCGGATCCATCGCAAACCACGTCCGAGTTAGCTGCAGGCTGCGGTGTTAGTGATAAAACTGTTTTAATCCACTTGAAGCAAATTGGGAAGGTGAAAAAGCTTGAAAGGTGGGTACCTCACGAATTGAGTGAAGCAAATCAACAAACGCGCGTTGACTGCTGCGTTGCATTACTCAACCGGCACAATAATGAAGGGATTTTGAATCGAATCATTACCTGTGATGAAAAGTGGATCCTGTATGATAATCGGAAGCGCTCATCGCAATGGCTGAACCCTGCCGAACCAGCCAAACCATGCCCCAAGCGAAAATTGACTCCAAAAAAGTTACTTGTGAGCGTTTGGTGGACTAGTGCTGGTGTCGTTCACTACAGCTTTCTTAAATCTGGCCAGACGATTACGGCAGATGTCTATTGTCAGCAACTGCAAACCATGATGGAAAAGCTAGCTGCTAAACAACCGAGGCTGGTTAATCGCTCTAGGCCACTGCTGCTTCATGATAACGCTAGACCACACACTGCACAACAGACGGCTACCAAATTAGAAGAGCTTCAATTGGAATGTCTAAGACATCCACCGTACTCTCCGGACCTTGCCCCAACAGATTACTATTTTTTTCGAAATTTGGATAACTTCTTGCAAGGGAAAAAATTCAACTCCGATGGGGCAGTCCAAACCGACTTCAAAGATTTTATTGATTCCCGTCCGAATGGTTTTTTTAGTAAAGGGATCGATGAACTACCTATGAGATGGCAAAAGTGCATAGATAGCAATGGTACATACTTTGATTAAATAAATATATTATATTTAAAAAAATTCAACTTTATGTTCCTCCCATACAAAATGCCAATTTCATATGTAAGGACCTAATATTATATTTAAAAAAAATCAACTTTATGTTCCTCCCATACAAAACGCCAATTTCATATGTAAGGACCTAATATTTAAGAGAAGAAAAATAATGCAATTTAACTAAGGAGGACGGGGCCTGGTATTGCGGGTCAGTCTCCCCTCCCCTCAACAAGATAATCAGCACCCCCTCAAAAGGGCATGTGACTTCACAAAACGGCAACGTCCGATTGAGACGGTTGGCAGAGATTAAAAAAAAAACTAGAAAATTCAAAAAACGATAACAGTAATATGATTCAGGTGGTGGTCTAGGGGATAGAACGCTTGACTCCTGATCTAGGGGACATGGGTTCAAGCCTGGACACGACCAGGTTCCTTCTTCATAATAATGAGCTATTTTCTGCTCACATTGAAGACTGTAAAATAAATTCTAATATCATTGATATAAATCCTTAATGTTAGTCTTTTAAAAAAAAAATAATAATAATGGACTGCCGCAATGTTTTCTAACTCTCGATTTCTTAACATTCACACATCGTGTCATGATCATGTGTTGATTTCTCCAACTCCTCACTTGGCCAACATTTAATATTTGATAGATTTGATTATGCCATGTTTTCTCGGTTTTCTTTTATTTCTTGTTCCGTTTACATTGTTAATATATACTTACTTTACCATTTTTTCTTCATTCATTAAAAAAAAAAAATCATGTAAATGAGCTTGCTAGCCAATAGAAATTGAATTCACACTGATAAGAGAATCGCGGGATTTAATATTAATTGTTAATAGAACTAATTTAACTTAACTCATTAATCTTTTTCATGATTGATCGCCCTGGTAAGCACTTGATCTTAATTATGAAATATCTTTTGATTTTAGGCGAGAGGTATTTAGGAAAATAACAAATGATTAATACAAAATACTTTTATTTTAACACAATATTGAAAATGATAACATGTCACGTTTTTGTATGAATCATATTTAAATTAAAATAATGTAGTGTCCGATAATTGGCAAATTTGACTTCATGTTTGCTTCAATGGGATTTAGTGAAGGGTAAATTAATGTGCATTGATATTATACATATATAAATACAGTAGAACCCCTCTTAACCGGCCTCGGAACAACCAGTCCCCAGTTCATCATATCAATCGGAAATAATCAATATCGCCAGTAAAGCTGACTGCATATGTTGAGCAGCAACAAGATTCAATGGCATTGGAAGTGATGAATATACGAAAATGGAGAAACCTGGCTTTCAAAAAATCTTTTACAGGTAAAAAACACAGAAAATAACAATTTTTTTCAAACAATGATACAGTATGTATGTTTTTTATTGACACCTGATGAAAAATGCAGGAAGTTTTTGATTGGTTCCATTTTTCTGGCCAGGTCCCGGTGCCGACCAAGCTAGTTAAGAGGGGTTACATTGTATATAATAACCTCCTCACCATACACTAAATAATCTCAGAGATTCATTATGACTTGTGCGTTGTAATCATTCTTGCATATTCTCAGATATTTCAATATCAGCATTGTTTGGGAGACAATCATCGTAAGTCCATTTTGGGAAAACCCTCTTGTACAGATTCAACAGCACCGTATCTTGCGACTTGAGCTGACTATCAAATATACACTTCATGTGACCGTGGGTACCTAGAAACAAGTTTTTTATATGTACAACTTAAATTAATTTGGTGTAGTCAATAGTTTGTAAACCACTTTGCACTAAAAAAAACATTAAAAAATGCATTTGTTTTTTTTGTTTTATGTATGTATTGATTTTTTATTTATAAAAACAAAATTGTAACTATAGTTCATATTTAAATCAACAATTGCATTTTTTAATACATACTGCAGTTGAGTTTTGCCAATTAAAACCACAACCATCAAAAACCTGTAACTTCAAATATTAATTTTGTTTATTGAAACTTCTTAGTAGACTTTAATTTTAAATATTGAAAATAAAAAATATATTAAAACGTAATAAAGTTATTTTTCGTATAATTTAAAAAATATATATTTTTAAGCTATAATATAATTTACTAATGTTACAACAGTTTTTATACTACAAATACTTAAAGTACACATTGCATTAAATACTTTATCAAATAATAAATCTTGTTAACGAATGAAAACATCTGTTTTCTGGAAGCCTTATTATATTTTATGGGAATGACATTATCAAACATTTGAAAATGCCTTAGCAAGGAGAAACATCTAATTTCCGTAAAAAAATAATAAAACAGGCATTTTCATCGGTATTAATCCATTGTTTAAGAAACAATAAATAATAAATCTCATACCCAAAGATTCCTTTATGTGCCCCGTTCTTCCATATTTTGTACGCAATTTACAAGGTTTGAAATAGAGAACATCATCTCTATTAAAGAACATAAATCTTATAACGGCTGATCGTTTGTTAACCTGAAAAGAAAAAAATGTATGCATAGTAAAAATATTGAAAAACATTTCTCTAAGATTTATTGATGTTATAAATAGTTTACCTTTAGTGGATGTCCTGACAACACTATACGTTTTATGATGATCCTATCTGGATTACATGACAGAAGACAACCAGTAGCTATCAGTTGGGTTGATAAGTTTTTCGCCTGCATCTATACAAAAAAATATATTAGCCTCAAATAATAAGACATTTCGGTTGCAAAAAAGTTTAATTCATAATCCTGATTGAGGAATACAAATATTTTATTGCAACATAACAAGTCAAAGAGCCCAAAATATTGATTCTAAAATTTAATTAATTAACTATTGTCAGACCTAAGCTAATTTTGGGCTAATCAGGTATTATCCAGTAGAATAGAATAGTCATTTTGAATATACTCCAACAACAACAAATCATCACGCCGTTTCTCCAAAGGGGCAGGCAGAGAGAGTGGACTGCCACGCTACTCGATCCTGACACACATCTCTAGCGTCCTCCACATTGACAAACGAAAATTACGAAATTACTTTTTCCCCAACCTAATATTATATTTTAATAATTTTGAATTTTTATAAATGAAGTATTTGAAATAACTAAATGAGTATTTATAATAAATAAATAAAAATGGGTTAAAAAAATAAAAGATTAAAAAATTTACACTGAGGGAGGGCTTCTTTCTCCCGAAGCATGTTTGTGAAAAGTGTAAAAAAGTGTTAATAAAATACGTTTTCAAAAAGGTTATTTAAATGTGAATACACAACACAAAATAATGGTGAATAAAGTATAATAAGAAGAATTGGTTAATTTATGAAGTTATAAAATACGTTACATGCTTTTTCACAGAAATGTAAGTGTTTTAGTAATGATAATAAATAATCATAAAATCACCTTGTAACAAAGAACTGGTGATGGATTATATTGTATAGGCGCGAAGAATGTCGCTACACAAGTAGAAGCAGGTTGGAAGAATCTCTCATACTGTAATCGTATAAAAAATACATATTAGTCAAACATATATTAATGAATATATTTATTCATATTTGTTTAAAATTCCATAGATATGAAAACTTACTTTATGTTTTTGTCCATTTGTATGTTGACTAAAAATAGGAGATACCACATATCTTCTGTAGCCACACTGTATGAGGAGTCTTTCTTTACTCTTAATGGGCTCCTCGCTGGCCCCAGTGCGCCTCAATACAGCATTCACAACAGACATTTTGTGTTCGTGGGGTAGCAAACCAAACACAATCATTGATCCTTTTGGAGTTATATTATTAGAAGAGATGTATGCATCCCAAATAACTTTTGATACATTCACAATGCGTATTGTTATATACCAACCAGGCTACAAAAATGAGTCAATGTTAAAAATTAAATATTTTTGTAAAATTAAAAATTTATGATCAATCGTCTCAGTTGTTTAAACTAAGTTACAATTAATGAGTACATAAGATGAAATGAAAAAAATATTACTTACTAAAGCTCCATCTCTATCTTCAGTTTCTTTTAACATTCTTTTCCGAGTGTGATCAAAGTTTTTGAATTGAAAAATTTTACCATATTCTTGAGGTAAATTTTCCTTCACATCCCATGGAGATGTTCTGAAATAAATCACAATAAAATTAATACATAAAAATAGAAAAATATGTATGAATTTCGTTAAATTCAACTTCAGGACACACTTTTTATTATTTGAATAAAACAAAACACATGTTAACAAAAAGGTCTATATACCTAAACGACTCAAGTCCTCGATATTTTTGGAATCTTTCCTTGGCAGGAATGTTGTCTGGGGTATCTACCTCATCCGGAAACATCTGATCACTACGAGCCGCCTTGACCTTCTCTAGCATCTCCATTTCTTCTACGGCATCCATAGTCTGATCATACTTCTCATCCGAAACTCCAACTTCTGATTCAGTTATAGTTTCAAACTCATCTTTATCATTATCTACATCAGAAATATCTTCATCGCATGACATGAAACCATCTTCATTCTAAAAGAGAAAATTTTATATTTAAATATGATATCAATCTACTAAAAACATTGCATTACATTGTGTATTTATTTTTACCTCGTCACCGCTGACATCAGACACATCTTCATCATCCGACTCCCCTAACCATGTAGCTTGATAATCAGACATTCCTTTGGGAATTTTCTTCGACTTGAGTTGTCTTGTCTGAAAAACAAATAAATAATTTGTCAAACTATTTTAATTTTCCATAATCAATATTTACAATTAATGATTTATGTTCAACCAAATAAAATATCTTATTATTCAACATGGTAAAAACAATTTAGGAATATATAAAGAACCGTGAATGTCACGAGAAACACAAAAATACAAAATAAAAAAATACAAATACAAAAATAATTGATTCTAATTCTTAAAATCCATAACCATTAGCTTCTCTTCGTATCAAATGGCGCACTTGCGTTTACAGTATCATAATTGTACAATTATATATAATTACTTCTTCTTGGGCCATTTTAATTTCCTCTTTATCAGGCCAGGTCTGTTCGGCGTCCATAGGGTCAGGTACATTGACAGAGATAAGACTCTCTTGCTTCGATGGATCAGCTATTTCTAAAAGCCTTGCTTCAAATTTTGTATCATGCATTAAGATATCTTTAGTCTCATTATTCCTACAAACAGACATGGTTTTACATAGTTATTTATAAAATAAAGTAAAATGAAACCTTTTTACAAAATATAAAATGATAATACTTTAAAAGAAATAAAAGCACCTAGATTTCTCCAATGGATGGGGATCATCTGTAGCATAAATGTGGGACATTTGAAAGTCACCCATGGATGGGATGTGGACAATCCCATTTACACTTAAAGGAACCCCCCGCAAATATCCAGTGACTGTTAGAGTGCCAGTATCCATATCTGCATTAGGACTGTACTCATAATGTTCAGCCAACAAGTATGGACGCTTCTCTCTATGATGAATGTACTTCCTCTTCATACTCCCTATCCGCCTAAATAAATTCAATGCATCAGAATCTTTATCAAACTGATATATTTTTTCTTCGGGGAGCCATTTGGATATAAGTTTCTGAATGTTTTGCTTTTCTTGAGTCCTTTTTTTAGGGTTTAAGCTTTCTATGTCCATTACCGCAACGATTGGAGAAGGTATTCCTTGACCAATAGCTGCGGCAAGAATTTTTTCACCCCATTCATCAATTGGAACATCGAGAGCGGATACTAAAAATAATACTGAATCCGCCACCTTCAGCGCATCCAATGTTTCAAATTCATTTTCAACTTCAGGGCATAAGAATGAAAAACGTTGCTTGAATGTTGGTAAACTGAAATAAAAGAAAATAATATAATATTAAAAAGAGAGATCATTTTACTCCTACATGAAAACTATAATATGATTCTATAATATGATCACAGACATAAGTGCACACCCGCTGTCCACACTATACCTAAAGATTGCAAATGACAAAGAAGGATAGCAAATTTACATTTATGATTTTTAACTGTCGGCAAGTACATTCTACAAGTTAACTACCGCACGCAACATTTTATATTGGTTAGTATTAAATTAACAAAATATTGACCACTTTTATTATGTAAAAAATGCAAATAAAAACATAATAACATGAAAGATAATTAAACTATACAGGTTAATCCATGACAAACTACTCATAAACAAAAAATAATAGTGAAGACATTAAATAGCTGCATACCTAACATGAACCACCCCTTTAGTGGATGTAGTGACGGTAGCATCATCGTGACAGGAATTGAAGATGGCGAGGGCAGTTTTGGTGTCCAGTTGCACATTCAAGGGAATAATGCATGTCAAAAATGGGGGTGTGTTGGCTCCACCAAGACCCCTCTTCTGTGAAAACACTTCCTCTCGTTTGAGTCTTCTCAACTGTAAAGCTTGATGCTTTCTTTCATCCTTACGCAAAAGGAGACGATTCCGCTTTGTAATAACCTTTACATTTACTTTACCTAAAATTTCATAAACTTTAATGTACTTTGTGTGTACTCTTTTATTTTGCATTGATATTTAAAAAAAACTTACCTAAACATTTTACCTATAAATATTATACGATTATTATGATGGCTGAAATATGTTATCAGAAATGATTAAATATGTTTAAAGTGACTATTTTCATTAATGCTTGTATCTTATAGTTTTTAATTGTTTGAAAACTATATATTATTAATACATTAACATAAAAAGCCTACATGTTATTATTATTTATAGGTTATACATTACCCACGTGAGTGAATATTACCTTTCATCGCTGCATCTAGAGATCCTTTTGATCGGTGTTTACCGACTTTATGAGTTTTGTTAGATTGTTTAAAAGCTCCAGGCCTGTGCGTTTGCATTTTGTGTACAGTTTAAAAAATGTATTAATAAACAAAATCTTACTTCAACCTCACCATTTGCCGATAACGAATTGTTCGAGGTTACTAAAGACTAAACTAACTAAACGTCAAATGAATGTCAAACGGGTTCGTTCATAGATAATAATATTCTTCTAGTAGGGTTTTTCGCCAATTTTTCTCGTGTGAAATTATTTTTAAAAAATGTTATCGGGTGTCTTTCCTGTCCGGTAGTGAATTTTTTTTTAAACTCAACAAAATAAAATGATTAAATACCAAATCAAAGAATAAGAAATTACAATACACTTTTACTTAGGAACTACCATAACATTAAGTGACTTAGAGGGAAAAAACAATTGTTTTTTCATAAATAGTTAATCATCGGTCTGTCAGAACAGATCATTAATTTATTTAACACAATCGGGAATCGGGATTATGTCAAGATAAATTCGAAGCACATCTTCTTTTCGAGATAGATGCAGTTTGCTCCAACTAATACTGATGGGTAAAATTGAGGGGCAGCGTGGTTGTTCAACATAAGAGACTGGACCAGGATGAGATATGTGGGGGAGCTGTTCCGGGTTGCGCAAGACAGAGAAGCCTTCGCCGGGGTGATTGCCAACGTCAGGGGGACTTGATACGGCACGTGAAGAAGATAAGTACTATTGATCAATCGCAGCGGGGTAAAACGGGTCTGAAAATGTGGTGGGGGGTCTGTCCTTCCAATGCAGACGGTTGCCAGTTTTCTCCGAGCAGTCGTGGAAAGACGTGCCTCCGCGTAAAGTGTGTTTTTCGACATTGTAACACGGCGCGATGGAGCGTTCACTTGAACAGCGATACGCTATCAAATTTTGTGTGCGGTTTGGAACCGAAACAATCCAGATGCTTTAAGGGACTTTCAAGGACGAATGCATTTCAAGATCACAATCCGGGAGGTGGCACAAGGCGTTCGAAGTTTTGCGTTCCGATCGTCCATTGAGCATCCAGCATATCGCTTACACCCTAAACTTGTCCACATTTGCGGTACATGGGATGGTGACCGAGGATTTTCAAATGCGCAAGGTCCTGCAAATGCCCCCAGTCACACGGCCTTCATCGTTACCAACGTCCTAGCCCGGAGCAACACTCCGGTGGTTCTCCAGCTCCCTTACAGTCCCGATTGGCTCCGTGCGACTTTTTTTGTTTCCCCGACTGAAGAGAGAGCTGAACGAAAAGCATTGGGAGTCGGTGGAAAACATCCAAAAGCATGTTACAATGTTCCTAAGAGACATTCTCGTCGAGCAGTTTCAGGGTGCCTTCCAGGCATGACAGGCACGTCTCCACAAGTGGACCGATGCTGGGGGAATGTATTTTAAAGAATTTTAAGCATTTGTAGCGTTACGATCAATAAATCTATTTTTCCCAGAAAATGCTCATTACTTTTATAATGGACCCTGTATGATTTGAATAAATGAGATAGGGACGTTTGATCATTGCAACATTGTCATTGTTTCTTTTGATGAATATTAGTAAACAAAATTTTGACGTCTTTTTTTGTTACATAAAAAATGGAAAATTGTTTTATCCAGTCCGGTGTACCGGTACGATTGAGCCTACATATAATTTATTGTTAATTTTTTTTTTCTCGAATATTCAACGATACTGGCATCTATTAACTATTTTTCACAAATGTTCGAATTTTTCAGCAATATAACTATAACATCGGCGGAGTAATTCACATTTAAAATATTTTTGTCAACCTTTAAATGTCAAGCTGCAATTTATTTGAAAGGCAACAAAGAACTTTTTCTGAAATGCTTAACGCCAATAATAGACAGAAGTAAAGTAGACTCAATAAAAACAAAAAAAATGTGAATTTGGCAATAAAAATAAAGTCCAATAATTTTATGTGAATCGAAAAAAAATACCTCTCATTTATCTTAATATACTATCCCAATTGTGTTAAATAAATTAATAATCTGTTCTAACGGACCGATGGCTGACTATTTATGAAAAAGCTTTGATTTTTTCACTCGTAAACGCTTAATATTGATTTTTTAGTAGTTCCCGAGTAAAAATTCATTATATTCTGTGACGTGGCATTGAATTATTTTTATTTCGTTGAATCCAAAAAAAAATCTCACTTCCAGACATTTTAAAATAATGCTCTTAGGTGAAAAAAAATGATTAAGGAAAGGGATAAGGGTCGTCAAATGGAAAAAAGAATATGTTTTAAAGTAGTTTAATTTATAGGAAGTTTACGAAAGTATTTAGATTTTTCAGGATTAAGTATGAAAAAAAAAGTTACTAATACTATTTTAAATATTTGTGGAAAACGTTGCAAATAAATGTTCATTGATTATTTGTATAAAAGATCAAGACACACTTATGTGAAATATATTAACGTAATGTCACAAAAGTAATACATATTTTTTCTATTCCAACTCTTTTGACCCAAACAATACTTTAATTTCACTGACAATTATAAAATAAATTAAAACCCTAAAAAAATTTGGACAGACAACGAATAAAAGACGAGTTGATGATTAGTCAGTTAGCTATATTTTTAAAATACGAATTCATACTATTTACAATTAAACCGCTACATTATACAAAAGTGATTTAGGTATATAAGACAACGTAATGGTTTAAATTACAAAGACTAAATCGTGGGAAGCAAAAAAAATATGATTTTTGTCATTCTGATTAAAAATTCTCTTAAATGAAATAAAAATGACTACTTGGGTAGGTGAGGAAATTATTTTTTCTCATAGTAGTTACGCACTGAACACGTTTTCATAACATTTTACGTGCGGTAACACGAAGGATCCAACATCACCGGTCACGTGACGTGACGTTGGGGACGTGTCATTCGAAAAGAGTTGATGCGGCGGCTACGCACGCTCACTTCGTGCTGGATCTTTTTCAGGAATCTGGGTTCCGTTGCTTGTGTCAGTTCTTTAGTCAGTTCTTTCGTGTTTATAGTTTAAGTTATTAAATAAATCATCATGGGGAGTAAGTATATTAACATTTCCTAAATTTATCTTCATTATGTCTTATTTAAATAGATATTAAGGCATTTAAAAAAATAAAAACGAAATTGTTATACTTCTTTGCCTACGTACACACATTTATTACATTTTTATATATGGAAACGTTATTGTATGTGTAATTAATAACATTTTCTTGTTTCTTTCAGTTAAATTCCTCGAAGTTATCAAACCCTTTTGTAGTATTCTACCAGAAATAGCGAAACCCGAAAGGAAGGTATTCACGTCATCTTGTTAACCTTTCTTTTTTACTTTTCATGTGTAGTGACCTATATTTATAGTGTTCCTGTATATATTTTAAATGAAACTTTTGCTTTAAAGTCGATGAAGTTTTTTAAATTTCTAAAATTGTGCTATTTGTTTAGAAATAATTAATCACAGATTTACTTCTGCTTATTCCGTATGTAACATTTTATTTCAGATCCAATTTCGGGAGAAAGTACTATGGACTGCAATTACTCTATTTATCTTTTTAGTATGCTGTCAGGTAATGCATTTTTCCAATATATCATAATTTCGTATAGCTTATTTTTACGGATATTTAGTAAAACCGGTAAATGTCATCTTAATTTCTGGTCCAGTATGGTGATGACATGTCACGAATTCCTCCCTTTTCCTCTTCATATTTTCTCAATATGTTGAATTTCGTGTTAAAATTTTACTTTCATTTTCCATATGTTTTAACCTATATTGTAAATGAACAATTACCATGCCCTGCCACAAAGCTTTATTTTGATATAGAAATAGGAAACATGCAGGATATGTTTTAATTTTTACAATCTTTTTGGTAATTATATTTATATTAAATGTTGCAGATACCTCTATTCGGTATCATGTCATCAGACAGTGCGGATCCATTCTACTGGATCCGTGTTATTTTGGCATCCAACAGAGGTACCCTCATGGAGTTGGGTATCTCGCCCATCGTCACTTCGGGCCTCATCATGCAGTTGCTGGCAGGGGCTAAAATTATTGAAGTAGGGGACACGCCAAAAGATCGAGCGCTTTTCAACGGCGCTCAAAAATGTAAGTATATCAATATCCATAACAATCATTGCTTTTAAACTATTATATTTGGACAATCATTATGGTTGTGCCCATTATCACTTTGAATAAGAGGGGTGTTCTATAAATAATGTAAAATTCTCTTCTATAAGTTTTAATTTGTGAAATATGTACTTAATTTCAGTGTTTGGAATGGTCATCACGGTGGGGCAAGCCATTGTGTATGTAATGACAGGGATGTACGGCGAACCAAGTGAGATTGGTGCCGGCGTGTGCCTCCTCATCATCATCCAGCTCTTTGTTGCAGGGCTCATTGTGCTTTTGCTCGATGAGTTACTTCAGAAAGGTTAGCATATTTTGTTGTTTTGTTTTTTCAATGTGTTTATATTGTGGATAATTATTTATAATGGTATTTTTTTTGCAATAGGATATGGTCTAGGATCCGGTATCTCACTCTTCATCGCCACAAATATTTGCGAAACTATTGTGTGGAAGGCCTTCTCACCCGCCACCGTCAATACCGGTAAGTGTACTTTTATTTCAAAATTTATATATATTTTTGATTATAAAACTGATACATTGAAAACTATTTCATTTTGATTCTGGTTATACATGTATAACTGTTAAGGTATATCCAATAGTTATCTGATAAAGCGAATATCTTTCTTTATAATAGTTTTGTTACATTTAAAAATAAATAAATAAATTTGAGCATTTGGATTACTTTGTTAACTTGAGGACTTGTGTATTTAAACAGGTCGTGGTACCGAATTCGAGGGCGCAGTCATCGCTCTTTTCCATCTCCTTGCCACGAGACAGGACAAAGTACGAGCTCTCCGTGAAGCTTTCTATCGCCAGAATCTGCCCAACCTCATGAATCTGCTGGCTACTGTTCTCGTCTTTGCTATAGTTATATACTTCCAGGTGAGTCATCCATATATTTTATTACAATGTATGGTACATATATTTGTGGTCACTTTTTATCACACGAGATTGCCGCAGCTCGTCCACTCAATTTGATTGTATTGAATATATAAAACATACTTTATTTTTGTTATGTAAACATTTGAAAATCATCGATGATTAATTAATAAGTAATATATTGATTTAAAAAAATTGGTTTAATTTGTGATGGTTATTTATGAACCAAGTGAAACTCTAAATAAATAAATAAAATTTGCACTATACTTGTCTTTTTAAACTAATATACTTTCTTATTCTTTTCAGGGATTCAGGGTAGATTTGCCAATCAAATCTGCTCGCTACAGAGGACAGTATTCTTCGTATCCCATCAAGTTGTTTTATACTTCTAACATTCCCATTATTCTCCAAAGTGCTCTTGTATCCAATCTTTACGTCATATCTCAGGTAAGAAATGTTTATTGAAACACATTCTTAATTGATCAATTGCCCAATTATGAAAATGTAATATGGCCTATATTTAACTAAAGGGTTTTTCATTAAGAGCGCTCGGTTTTTTATTAAATTCATGCAGTATGGCAAGTGGTGCTGTCCTGTTGGAACCAGATGTTTGTGGGATCCATATCATCTATCCTAGGCCACAAAAAAATGTTATCATCATTCAATATTTACCACCATTGACGGTGAGCGCGACTCCTTGCGCATTTTCGAAGAAATAAGAGCCGACAATACCACCGGACCAAAATCCACAACAAACAGTGACTTTTTCGGAGTGTAGAAGTACCTGATGAATCTCCTGTGGATTTTCATATGGCAATTGAACTTTGTACAGATGAAAACTCAAGTCTCGACTCAAAATCTGCCAACTTGATGTTGCAGAAAGACCCAATTCGTGCGCACAACGCAGAATGGCTTTGTCTGGGGTTTTCTTGCACACTGTCCAGATCGGCAACAATATTCTCCAATGATCTTGCGTTTCTTTGACGTACAGGCACTGTTTCATCGACCACCGATCTGGCTGTCTCAAATTTATGCATTAAACGACATATTGTGGACGTGTGGTATTTTGCAGGATGGCCATAAATACCATAAATTGGACGCAATGCACGGAAAATTTGGCGAACAGAGCACTGATTTTTGATAATAAATTTTAACAATTTCAACGTTTTGTTGAAGCGTGTAGCGTTCCAAATGTCTTAGACTAAACAATTATTCTTGTCAAATTTGACAGCTATCGCCTTATCTAAATGGTCACTTTACGCTGTCAAAATTCGAGTGTCCCTATTGAAAAACCCTATATTAACATTTTTGATATGTTTCAAATTTTGACATAATCTGGGAATATTTGAGAAAATAAATGAGCCTCAAACATGGGGCCATATGCTATGACTCAATATTTTATGGTCTCATGGTTGGGGCGGTACACACAGATGTTTAATATAATGTCTACTTAAATAGTATATAAATACACAACACACATCAGAGTATTGGCAGAAAATAATGATGTTTATTATTATTATTATTATTTGTAAATTTTCTAAGAGGATTTAGATTTCCCATTTATTTAATTTTCATTGATCCACCTTCCTGACAGATTTGATGTAATTTCAATTTTCAAGATTACTTGACACCAAAAATATACAAGTTATGCATTGTTTTTTAGATGTTGGCTGTTAAGTTTGGAGGCAATTTCCTGGTGAACTTGCTGGGAGTGTGGGCTGACGTAGGCGGCGGTGGCCCAGCACGCGCCTATCCTGTCGGTGGCTTGTGCTACTACTTTAGTCCGCCAGAGTCCCTCGGGCACATCGCGCAGGACCCAGTGCACGCTGTGCTCTACATCATCTTCATGCTCAGCTCTTGTGCATTCTTTTCCAAGACCTGGATTGATGTCTCAGGGTCTTCTGCTAAAGATGTAAGTATATGATTCAAGTTATTTATTCATTCCTATAGCCAAATTTAATTTATATTTTAGTAATATTCAGCATGGTATGTATTTTTTTAAACTTTTAATTTGCTGTTTTTTTACTGTATAATGAACACGACTTTTAATCTGCAAATGTTACATGAAATCATTTAGTAAACTAAAAAAAATGGATTCTGCATATTGTAAATCATTAATCACATTGTAAACCTGAAGCCTAAACTTTTAATTCAGAATTTTCTTATATTCAGTAAAAAATAATGTATATTTAGTCATAAATTCCAGTAATAATATTATATCTCTTAAGAAAATTCAATTCAAATTTTTAACTTGTATTGAAGGTTGCCGAATAATTGTATTTACTTTCACTTAGATCCAAGTGCAAGGTGTTTATCACCGGTTCATATTTTTAATTTGTATTATAGGATTTAAGGTGGAAGACAGAAACATAAAAAAATTTAATGTTTCAGGTTGCCAAGCAATTGAAGGAGCAGCAGATGGTGATGAGGGGTCACCGAGACAACTCCATGATCCACGAGTTGAATCGTTACATCCCCACAGCGGCAGCCTTCGGTGGCCTGTGCATCGGGGCGCTCTCAGTACTTGCAGACTTCCTCGGTGCCATTGGCTCCGGTACGGGAATCTTGCTCGCAGTTACCATCATCTACCAGTACTTTGAAATATTCGTCAAGGAACAATCCGAAATGGGAGGCATGAGCACACTCCTATTCTAATTATTGTAATTGAATAGCAAACAATACGGATGCGGTTGTGAGTGAAGGTGTCGGTGTGCAGTGAGCTACTGTGGTGAACATTCTCATCAGAGATGAGTGCGGTTTGGAAACATTCTTCCGTGAGAAACGGAGAAATAAAATGTGCGAATGTAATTTATCAATGTGATTTCTCAAAATGTTCATGACATGGTATGGCAATTTCGTGAGAAATTTCAATCGTTTTTACATTCGGAAACCATTTATTTACAAATATTTATTTCCGATGTACCTACTCGTAATTTTTATACAATGTTAATTTCTGTACTATCAGTGTCATTATTTATTGAACTGCATTTAATGTGTCCTCAACTCGGACTGTAAACCATCGACATTCGGAGGATATCTTAAATATTTTCATTTTGTCATAAATGTTAGATATTTGTAAAGTGCTGATCATCTACTATAGAATAAAATGTTTTGTTAAGAGAAATTTAAATAAAATTCTATAAAAAAAGTGCATTATATACTCTTTCTTTCATCTTCGTTGTTACGTACGATAGCCGGTGAGAACACGCAAGGGTAGTGCTCTTTATAGCTGGTAAGTATGTATATATTATTTTATTTCTTACCTATGATTATTAGTTAGTTTTTATTATTAAGAGTTTTCCAATAAGGACTGGTCGATATTGACAGGCTGTGGCAGCCATGTTGTTTTAGCGGTGTTTCTCAAATCTGTTGTTTATTATTCAATTACTGATGCCAAATTACACAATTGATCAGCATGTCCAAATGATAAAACTTTATTATCAAAATAAGCGTTTGTTAGTACAAACGTTGCGGGAGTTGTGCCCATTTTACGGCAGACGCGGTGAGTCAACTCTCCAAAGTTTGGTCTCTAAATTCGAGATGACTAGTTCGGTAAACAATCAGCCAACACCTGTACGTCGAAGGAACGCCAGATCGGTCAAACACATCGCCGCTGTCCGTGAAAGTCCGCAGGAGAACCCGAGGCAGTCAATTCCTCACCGTGCACAAGAATTTGGCCTTTCGCAGACTTCAACTTGGCGAACTTTGTGTCAGGACTTGGGCCTGCACCCGTACAAGATCCAACTAACCCAGGTGCTCAAAGTTAATGACCATAGACAACACTGTTTGTTTGCTGACTGGTCTTAGTGTTTGGAAGTTCACCAGGTGGCAATTACACCTACAAAAAATACTGTTTGGTGTGGATTTTGGGCCTGCGGTGTCATTGGTCAATACTTATTCGAAAATGATGCTGGTGAGGCCATCATTGTCAACGGTGAGCGCTACAGATCGATGATAACCAAATTCTTTAGGCCCGAATTGGAACAAAATGGACGTGGATGACATTCGGTTCCAGCAGAATGGCGCTTTGTACCACACAACGAACGCCACGATGGACATTCTGCATGAACAATTTGAGGCTTTGGTTATCTCTCGCGGAGGTGATGTGAATTGGCCACTAAGAGCGTTCGATTTTACCCTACTAGACTTTTTTGTTGGATTTTCTGAAGTCGCAGGTCTATGCCAATAAGCCGCAATCGATCGATGCCCTTAAAGTCAACATAACTCAGGCCATCGCTTAAATTTAGCCGGATCTATGGGGCAGTCATTGAAAATCGGACTCCTCAGATCCGTGCCACCGTGCGAAGCCGCGGCGGGCATTTGAACGATGTTATATTCTGTACATAATTGCATACATGGGCCTTTTAAATAAAAAAAGAATTTCGTTAATACCTTATACACAGCTTGTATTGTTCCATTTCAACATCAACCCATCCTTATTGGAAAACCCGTTAGTATCTACTATTGTTATTACTGGCATGTAATTTATGCGACTGAAGAAATCGGTGGTCCCTGTATTTTAGGAATATGTGCACACCGATTGCCCCATAAAAAAAGAAAACATTCCTTTAAGGATTTTGGTAATAGAACAAGTCAAGGCAATAATTATTTGAATGCAGTCTTGCTGTTTATTTAAAATTGATACAACTACATATTTTCACTAAGCATCTTATTTTACTTCCTTATATGCCTACTGTTTTATTTATGCCCAATTTCATAAAATAAATGGCAAACTTTACCAAATTTGAATCTGAAATAAAGACCATTTCAATATTTTGTAATAGTTTCACACAGAAGAGATCTTAGTTTTAAAGTTCAATAAATCTCAAATCAGTGATGATCAGTAGAGACTCCCAGAAAATATTAGCCAGTACATTTTATTTACATTACACATTTTTTCTTCTCCAACATCTAAGCAAAAAATAATTAGTTTTTCTGGAAGCAAACAGCAGAATGCACAAATTCCATATACGACTAGCACAAATTTCCAATATTTTTCAGATACACGAGGCCACTGAGTTTAGGTAACAAAAACAAAAAATACTTTTATTTATAAAAAAAAAATTGCTTATGAAAAAAAAGCATTAAATAACAATTATTATCCTCTAACCAGACGTAAAAGTAAAATTTAAGTTAACAAAAATAAGTGATAATTAAATTTGATGCTAAATTATTAAATTAAAATTCCACCAATCATCTAATAAGCTGTTCATAAGCATAACAGAACGAACTTCCATTTGGTCCCATGTATGTTTTCCTGATTTTAATATGCGGCCGAAAATAACTAGAAAGTTTTTTTGCAAATCAGATGGTGTATTTTAAATTGTATTTTACAATTAAAGTATTATGGTGTTCTCTACATGAATACATACAAACTTAAGATTTACCACATATTAGCATACGTCTCTGTCTATTGGTTTGTTACATTGATATTGTATATTAATAGAATGAATCCTTCCGATGGCTGCAGTTCCTGTTTAACATTTTAAATTATCAATACACGTGGAAACAAACTAGATATTGGAGGTAAATGACAATGGAGCAAGCAAGCTGAATCACAATACATATTATTTATAGCATCTACATTGAATAAATCAGTTAACACTATTCCTAATTAGATTATAACATGGTAGTAATCTAGACTATAATTTAGAATGTTTTTACAGCATAAGAATAATTTGGATACTCTTATTCCTCTCGATGTCTCTCTTAATGCCAATTTTTAAAAAATAATAACAGTGTAAAAATTATTAAAAAATAATTTCAAAGAAATCAACTAACATAACCCTAAAATAACAATTTTTATAAAAGAATTACATAGTTTCAATTTAATAATAAAAGTGATATGAATAATTGTCTGTTAACAAAATATAAATTTAAACACAGTGTCAAATAACTCTTATATGAGAGGAGACAGCACAAACTTTCAACCAAAAAATTGATAACTTGTTGGAAATTAAATTTCAGGAGACAATTCTTAACCCATAAAATTTATGTGCAAGACTAAAATATTTACATTCAATAAGATATTTCGAATTATTCGAGAGATTAAGAACAAATGTACTTCATCACACCACGACTATAAGGATAGGCAGAGAAGACAAATTTACACCTTCTTACATTATGTATCTACTATAATCACACATCTTCTGATACACATAAGTTTATTATACAAGCTTTTATTTTCAATTTTAAGAAACTAATAGAAATGATGTCTTTCGCAGATATTTCTTATGTTGTCTTGTAACTTGCACTGTGCTGGTCCTGTAAGATCTCATCTCAAAGTGCTATATGTGTTAATTGTCTATTGTTAATTACCAATTGTTAATAAATATGACAGAATGTTTTCCATACATTGTAAATATGATCACATTTATCTAAAACTCGAAAACAACTGATTAAAATAATATATATATGATAGATAAAAAAAATTAAAAAAACTCACAGGCAAGAACGATTTCAAGTGATTGTTAGAAATAAATTTGTGATTAAATACATGAATCATTTGTGAGCGAGGTTTCAAATAAGTTTTATCAAAAATAAAGTTTATAAAAATAAATTAATACATGAATCACAATACTCCAAATTAGTTTATTCAGTCATCCTTCTTACGTTAACTGATTCTGTAAAAACAAATTATTTAAATAGTGCAGGTTTTTGAGCTTTGTACACAACTTAATTCTGTGGGATATGCCTATGGCTGCATACACTTTTTCCTTGAAAAATGAGTGTGAGATTACACGAAAAATGTATTGCAGTTTATAATTTCTCCAAGACGATGTATTATACTGCATCCATCATTTTTGTAATAAAAACAGCTCATCTAGTAGCAGATTAAAAGTAAGCTTTGACATAACATGACAAATATTTCTGAAAATTGTCAAATATAATATTCAACCTTAGGCACCTGACTAGAATATGAAGTCTGTATAGTTACATTGAAAAATATAACTTGCAAAAAATCTATGTTTTGTAAACAGGAAAAACTTTCACATTTGAAGACCAAGATGTGCAATATAACACAGTGTCATGTTTATGAAAGAAAGTTTAAAGGAGACAAATGAAATAATTTAAAATAAAAAATTTACTAAAATAACTTCTAAGAAATTAATCAACACATATCTTCACACGTACTTCACAATTTTTTGTGGTTTATCGACACAAATTTAAGAGTGTTTAGACGGTGGCTATGCGAGAGTTTCTATTTCTTCAGCAACAACACTGGCAGCTTCAGCTTGCAGCGGCGCCAGGGCGGGCCCGGGAACGGTAGTCACGTACGGCGCAGCTTTCATTTTCCTCATTTCCCGCCTTTGCTTTTTCTGCTGCATGACTAATCGCAGATGATCTAACTTGCATTTAGTTTTAGAGTTTTCCAATGCCAGTGCACTCACAGAATGACATTTCTTGCAATTCTTATTAATATTTCTCTTCACTTTGTCATCCTTTTCTTTATCCAGACATACATGACATTTTTTTGTGGGAGAAATAGCGGGGACACTAACAGTCCTAGCCGCTGAGCAAGCGCACGTCTGGCTGGGCTCCTGGCTGGGATGAGCCTTACAGGAGCACGACGCGCTTCGAGAGGGACTGGGGGTAGGGTAGTGGCCGTTGCACTCTCCGTAGGGACATTTGCTCGAGGAGCTGCACTTGCTGCAGACGCAGTCAGAGGAGCCGGCTAGCTCGGCCGAGCAGCTGGCCGCACCTGCCTCTGCCCGCCGAGCCTCGCGCTGCTTGCTACGAGCCGAGGAGCCGCACGTGTTGTGAGTTGGCTCGAAGGTAATACGAGCTCCGCGTCGGTATTGCGGTGGTGTGGCACAAAGTAAATCATTCAGTATGTGAATAATTGTTGAAATATCACGCTTTGGGCGACCATATCTGAAGAAACAAGAAATGTTTTTAATTACTATAAATTATAAAAAAAGTCAGTCTTTAAGTCACCTTAATATATACATGTTATGATGATAAGTGATAATACATAATATAATATGAATGCGTATTATACAACAATTAAAATAATATTTTCCTTACCTGTCCTGAAGTGCCGGATTTAAAGTTCCAGAAAATGTTCCGGAATAAATGCCTTTGCCATGATGCTTCATTGATTCAATTACTGCTCCCTGCCCAATCTTGGCTCTAGTATTCTCCTCATTGGTCAGGTCGACTTTACTTGTAAGAACTTCTTTGGATAATTTTTTCAGGGTTTGAGTTAGATTTTTAGATGCCTCGATAAGAGCTCTTGTATCAGAAACGGATGTTGATAAAAGTGGAGGTTTCTCAACTTTTCTAGGTGCAGGGCTGCTGGGAACGCGAAAGACTGATGCATCTTTTGAGCAGTGCGAAGTAGAAGGTTCGCTCAAGTTTTCAAAATGATTGCTCAAGTAACCGGAATGTGAGAATTCACTTTGTTTAGATGTGGAAGGCTGCGCTGAATCATTTGTATTAGTGTTGGCTGTGCTTTGTTGCATTTTTTTCTTGAGATGTTTGTTGACTATGGATTGCATAAATGCTTTTTGTTTATTCTGCGTAATAGGATTATTATGTTTAGAAGTTTTGTGTAAGAGATAATGGAGTCTTTTATTTTTGGTGGATTCAGATACATCGTGCGATTGGGGAGTACTGGATTGAGCATTATCATCTGATTGCTTTTCAGGAGATGATGGTTCTTCTGATGGACTGATATAATCAAAGTTGGAAATTGATGAATCCTTTAAGCACTGATCAGCATTTACGCTACCTAAATCATTTTCAGGAAAGGAATCTGAAACATTTGTAGTAACAGGAGCACTTTCGTTCAGAGCATCTGTTTCCATCATAACATTAGGATTATCCACTTTAGTAATAATGTGTCCTGTGGAGTGACAGTTCGTAGAGCAGTTGAAGTCAGGATTCAGTTTAGAGCACAAGCACGATGTGAGGTTAGCAGCGATAGGGTCTGTAATTACAGGGCTGGTTGGTGGTGCTTTAGTCTGATTTGGGTTTACTTCTACTAAACTTTCAATCAGATTATTCTTCAAAGAGCTTGGTAATGGAACGTATTTGGAAGGAACAGAGGAGCTGGGAGGCGGCTTGTCCTCTATCTCCCCGCACTCTTCTTTGTTTATTAGGGGCACAGAAACTGGTGAGTAATTTGACTGCAAAGATGATTTTAGAGGACTGGAAACTAGATTGGAAAGTGACTTAATGGGCGATTGTTCTTCGAAGCTAGAATCTGTTCCAGATGAAGAGGAATCCATGACAACATTCTCACTTTCAAACGGATACTTGGAGGAACAATTACCCACGGGCTGGTCATTGGAATCATTCACTGCGGGTTCATCGGAATCTTTTTCCATATCTTGCTGCATTTCCGCTAGAGACTTAAAAATTTCAAAAGCATTTTGAAGAGTTTCGATGTCTTGTTTCCTCAAGAAAGATTTTATGTCATCAGCACTCTTAACTGTTGGGGCATCAGATTTATCATCAACCTTGGATGTAGAGGCACTTCCGTTCTCATCAGAAGTTTCACCAGCAGTCTCCATAGCAATACCTGCTTCCGCTTCCTTGGCAGTAGTCATTGGCACCTCTGAGCTGTCATTTGGTGCGGGTTCCTTAGGACTTTTTGGTTGTAATTTAGGATCTTCTTGTGCAGTAGCAGAAGGGGAACTCTTGGTAGAGGTGCGTTGTGGTGTCACAAAAGAGCGTTTTACCCCGGCCGCGCGCGCCGCGCTGATGCCTGCCAGTGAGGAGATGGGGTTCAACGTAGACAGCTGCAGCTGGATAAGCATCATGTGATCACCAAGGCGCATCGTCAAATTTAAGGGAGATTTTCCACTCAAAAAATCATTTACTTGGGAATCATTGAGGGATTCAAGTGCTTGCATCACTGAACTTTCTGGGCGCTGAGTCTACAAACAAATTTCAATTTGAATTGCAAAATATTTTAACACTCAGTAAAAAGTAATAGTCTGACTAAATAATAGAAAGTATACTTAAAATAAATGAAAACAAAATTCGAAATTATGTTTCTCAGTTAAAAGGGAATCATTGTTAGAATAAAAGTTAAAAGGTTAATAATTGAAAGCAAATAAATATATAAACATAATAACTTTGTTTAAACTATATAAAAATAATTTGTGCTGCAAGAATACTACTTTCTAGCATATTCAATTCAGATAGGTACAAAAGTGCACCTACATTAACCTATACAAAGTACATAATGCATATTGATTTTTGTACTGTAATGCAGATAGGTATATGTGCAAGAACGTCGTATAATAAATAATATATAAGGCATCACAATATCGGGAAACAAAATCACGTCACGGTATCGAAATAGGTAGATTTCATTGCTCAACTCACCAGTAGGCCAGTCTCTACGCTGGGGAGCAGGATAACCCTTGAACCATCCATAAGGCCGTTATCTTTGAGCAAGCCATCCCTTAATTGCCTGTAAACAAAGAATAATCAATTTTGGAATTACAAAATATGGTATAAATGCAAAATTACGTTACAAGATAACTGTAATAAGTAACCAAATATAACGAAACGTAATCGAAACCAAGCTGACAACAATATAATGAGTATATAATGGAATGGAAATAAGGTACCTTTCCCGATGTAGCAAGCATATGCGATCTTTTGGCACTTTAAGTTTTTTTGAAACAATTTTCTTGAGCTGGTCAACCGTATAATTATTTTCCACGGTTATTGAGAAGTTTCCCCCAGTAGTTGTTTGTATGTTTAGTGTTATTTCCAAAGATTGGCTTGAGCCACACCCAAGGGTTTCACTAGACGTAGGCTTCCCCATAATATGTATTTTTCTTATAAACCATTAACTAACACTTTTCAGGGCCCTATTACGTAGTTAAATTCCTTTTACGGATGATATTGTTAATTAGTAACAGGAAAACAGGGTCACTCTACGCCAGGGCCCAGTTTTGATGTGGCCGCGAGTATGACCACTACAAAAAAATACTCTCGTCATCGTCAATGCGAATTTTGTTTCAAAAATGTTTTGATTAAAAATATTTGCGTTGAGATGGGGCTAAATGATTAACATTTTTTTATCATTCTGTTAAAATTAAATTCATTACAAAATCAAATACAGCTGTTTAATTTGTTTTTGCAAGCGTCCGCTTCACCTTAATTTAAAACATATGATAGAGTTATATATGACAACACTGCCCCATAGAACTGGCGCCCGCATTCAAATGAGTCATAAAATTCTAAAAACATTACCTCGTCAGTAAGGACTACTCCCATTTCGTCATCTTTATTTGGAAAATGTTTCTCATCTAAATTAGATTTTGTAGTTCTAAATTTGAAAATACTGTAAATTAAGTAAATATTTTTTAAACCAATTGTTCCTTTATTTGCAATGATGAAATTAAATAAATTGAATGGTGCTAAATCATTATAGTTACTAAATAAATAAATAAATTACATATATGAAACAAAATGATATTATAAAGTATAGCAGAAAATAGTATATATTTTTATAATACATAATTGATTTAAAAAAAAAATCGATACCTTGATTTTTTTTCCATTTCAGAATAATGGAGACGGACAGGGATATACTACAGGAGAAAGATAAAAAAGTACACATGAAAAATACAACCTTTATTTGTAAATAAATAAAATACAAAATAGATAATCTTTTAGATTTTTTGTTCATTATTATATTAATCACATTTATTTTCATAGTTAGTATAGGTATATGTACTTTGGAAAAATCACTAAGGAATTTAATAGAATTTCAGAAACCATTACCACAAAACAAAATGATAAAATTTAACACAATAGCACCAACTAAAACATTATATTGCTTTGAGAATATTTAGATAAGTAAATAAAAAAACTTAATTATGTAACATATATGTAGATACATAGTTAGAAAAATTGGCATCTGAAGAAATTAAAAATAAATAAATACATATTTATATAAATATATGTACAATATATATGAAGCAGCATCAAAGATGTCCAACAGCTACCACCGAAGGAGAAAAATATTATTGTCATTATTATTATTTCCAAATTACACTAATTTGTAGCAAATACAATATCTTAATAGATTTAATAAATATTAAAGTCATGAAATTTATTTTATATCTGTAAGAAACTGGTCATATACATATATTAAGGGGTTACCATGCAAAAATCGTGTTTAAAAAAAGATTTTATATTATATATTACCATTTTACCATCAATTATCATTTATGTATTTTCCCACAATAGCTATAACATTTTTCTATCTTTCTAGCAATTTTATTATGCCAGTTGCATAAAAATCTTTTGATTTAGAACAGTGGTTCCCAAAGTGCTATATATCGCCTCCAGGGGGTCGATTTCGACTTGCAAGGGGTTTACAGATGGTTCAACTCAGGCTCATCCCTCCTATTAGAACAGTGATTTGTTTGTGTTTTTAATTTTATGTAAAAAGGATTTGCATTTTGTTTCATTTTAATTAATAATTGTATGTCTAAATAGTCCATTGTTATGGCCGACACACTATGATACGTCAAAATTATTAACTGTTAAATTTACAACACTCTTATAATGTGTCAATTTTTATTATACACTTTTTGAGAATGTGGTGACAGCTGTTTCGCCAATCGATGTCATCAGCTGATATAATACAAAATGTATAACCATAAAACATAACATTTATTGTATTTTAAAGATTTATTTCCCTATCAAAGTGAGTAACTCTGTGTCAGCTTCAAAAACCTATTTTATAGTCATAGATGAATAAGTAAAAAAATCAATATCAGGAAAGCAGGGGGTCTACACAAAATAGAAGAAATCGGCAAGGGGTCTACGGGACAAAAAAGTTTGGGAGCCTCTGGTCTAGAGTATTATAAATATTCCTCAATCTTTTACAAAACAACACAGGTATAATAATAAAAAAAATCAGGACTGCAGACTTCATTTTCATAAAACAAAAACTGTAAATACTACATTATTTCAAATGTAGAAAGGAATGTGTGTACAAATTATACAAAAAAAAATGTATGATATGTTTGTAACACAAAAGTGATTACTTTGTAAACCTCAATAAATCAATTTTAATCACAACAATATTTAGAATATTGGTAAGGCATCATTTTTAAAAAGATAAGTACATATCTACAAATTATGTTAATAATTTTTATCAACGATACCTTTACAGATATTTACATAAAATAGTAAAATAGATAAAAAAATAAGCAAATATGTTGAAAATAAGGCAGAAGAGAAACATAACACCGAAGTATCATGATCCAAATTCTTCTGTGTCTTCTGCAATAAGACCAAATTTAAATTGTCCCCGACCATCCATCTTAAGATAGTAGTCGTGATGGGTCCACAAGGACTTCCGGTGGGACACCGTAAACAATGAAATTCCAACCTGAAAAATAAATAATCAATAATTTCATATACATAATACATTCAGCGATTAAGAAATCCAATATAATACAAAATATTATATGATTAGTGTCAAGGATGTATGAGGCATGCAAAAAGAGTGACCTGGTGATGAATGTGTCTAAATCTAAAGTGATGGTTTTCGAGAAAGAAGAATGTATGACGATTTGTGATATAAGTGCGATGGGCGAGAAATTGGAGCAAGTTATCGAATTTACGTATCTGGGAAGCATGTTTACAAGAGACGGAAAAATGGAGAAAGACATCGAAAGAAGGGTTGGTGCGAAATAAAATAAATGGCGCACTCAAAGTCATTACTGCAAATAGAAATATATCCACAGAAGCAAAGATGGCAGTACACAATGGAGTTCTAGTGCCAACCCTCATGTATGGAAATGAAGCTTGGAGCTGGCAAAAGAAGGATGAAAGCAGGATAAACGCCATAGAAATGAGATGACTAAGAAGAATGTGCGAGAAAATGTTGTATGATAGAATACCGAATGATGAAATAAGAGAGAAATGTAAGGCAGATGAATGCATCATGGAAAAAATTAAAAAAGGATCCCTGAGATGGTTTGGACATATGGAACGAATGGATGAGAGTAGAATGGCTAAAAAGTTGTACACAAGCAGCATGAGGGGGAAAAAGAAGCCGAGGACGACCGAGGAAAACATGGCATGATGAAATTAATCAATTACTAAAAGGCGGCCACATTCGAATAATCGGAATAATCGACGTGCGTTCATGGTACACGATGTATGAATGTGGAGGAAGCCCGAGAGGTATGCCAGGACAGAGCATTGTGGCGATCCATCCTCTCTGCCTACCCCTCCGGGAAAATGGTGTGATGATTAGTTAGTCAGTTATATTGGATGAAGATTTAGAAGCTTAAAATGTTGTTATTTTGGGATTTTATAAATGAACCACTAAGGATTCTGGTATTTCATTGATCATTAAATACAACTATATGAATAGTTATTATCATTCTAGACTTCCCTAAAAATTTGGCTTTATTAAATGCATTTCGACCGGTATGATTTAAACATTTCTTTTAAAGGTCGATAACCAATGATTGAAACTTTGAATGAAATTAGAAATAATAAACACTATAAAAACTTATTTTGGCAAATAGATGATTTGTTTTATCGATGTAGGTAAATTAAGTAATTTGTTGAGCCCTACTTATACGTCCTTATATTATATGATAACACTAACATTGAATGTGTTTTTCAATATATTGTAGTAATTTTGTCAGATACATTTCATTACCAAAATTCAAAGGGTACAGTCACGATCTTAACAATGATGAAATTATTAGAAAATTGAGTTGGCACATTCAGATTTTAAAATTATTGGTTGCGAGGACAATTGTGAAACTGCCAATACATCATAACTACCAAGGCCAAAATAACTGTTGAAGAAGCTTATGAAACCCAATAGATGGTAAGCTTACCACAGACAGAATGTTTATAGAAATAGTAAAATTCAAAAAGAGATAAAACTAATAAGAAGCTCATATTTTTATGAATCGTTAATTCTTTAGTGTCCATAAATGTGCATTAAGAAGAGTCTCATATTTTTATGGACCATACTTGTATCTTAAAAGTGCACATAAACATTCCATAAAATGTGCCTGTGGTGGAAATGATATTTTTGTTTAAAATATTATGCAGTTTGGTTCCAAGATAATGTCTATGTGCGTCAGAAGTTCTAGTCTTTGGTACTACATGGTTATGTCAATTTCGATTGCTATATGTTTGTTGTCCTTTTTGATGTCTATCAGTGTTCTTGTTGAAGTACATAGTTAGATTTCTTATGAAGAGTTGTATTCTATCAGGTATTTGGAAGTAATTGTATTTTGGGATATAATTAGTGGTTAAGGGTGATGAGTTCCTTCCCGTCCTATTAAACCGTAGCCTAGAATGGATTGTTATAGTGTATCATATATGATCTCAAAAGTGGTTGCCAGTAATATGTCTCTAATGTTTTTAAAAATGGCTGCTAGTTCTCTTGGAGACTACATCAATTTGAACTGTCCACCTATGTTTGTCCATGTGAATTCCTAAGCATTTGGAAAAAGTTATTTATGGCAGTGACATTTGCAGTTATTATTATTGCAGATATTTAGAATGACATCATTGCATCTAAATGGTTATCATCTATTGTCAATATTGAAGTTAAGTAATTTATTTTATTGATGTTTAAAATCAGTAGATTGTTGTCCAGCCATTCACAGTCCCTTCATTGTCACCTCAAATACTTCCCACCCCATAATCCTTAAATAATCAACCGCAAATGTTGTCATATCATCTTCAATTGCAAGTCTACACTGTGTGTCTAAATGGGTAACAGTAATTGTATGAGTAACAATAATTATCTGAGTAACTGTAATTGTCAGAATGGGTAACAGTAATTGCTACTTTGAGGCACTCTGCTTAATAATGCATTTATTATTATTCATATTTCCGAAAAACTTTTTACATGGATGCATATATACGTAAATTGGTTAAAAATAAAAATCAAACATTTGTATCATGCAGATTCTAAAAACATTGTTGGAATGGCGATGTCTCTACATGTTAAAAGCACTATGATTATCCTTCATTTCAAAGGTATTGGTGGTAATAAACATCATAAAATTACCTCCTTGCAATATTGGTACATGGAGCCTTCCACATCCACAGATACTGCACTGGTGCACTCATCAAGAATTGCAAACTGTGGCGCATGGTAGAATAAACGGGCCATCTGAAAAAAATATTTGAAATAAATGTATATGAATAGTAGTTTCGAAAGCACTAATATATTGATTGCGATAAAATGTGACAATGGGATGTTATATTATGTTTTCAAATATAAATAATAATAACAATATAAAAATAAATAAAAATAAATATTAAATAAATATAAATAAAAATAAATAATAATAAAAATGGACCAAAACACAAAAACACCGTATCTAATAAGAATGGAAAAATTACCGAAAATAACAGAATTACATTATTAACTGTTAAAACGGTATTTTTCAACAGTTAAAATTAATTTTCGTGATTTTTCGAACCTTTTATTGAACAACCACAACAACAAACCATCACCCCGTTTCCCGCAGGGGTAGGCAGAGAGAATGGACCGCCACACTACTCTATCCTGATATACCTCTCTAGTTTCCTCCACATTCATACATCGAGTCATACACGCACGTCGATTCTTCCGGCTTCTGACATGACCAACCTTTAATATTTGAATAATTTGGTCATGCCATGTTTTCCTCGGTCTACCTCGACTCCTTACTCCACTTACATAGTAAACGTTAATGAAGAGAACTTGGAACAGGTGAGGGAATTTGTGTATTTAGGTAGCATGTTCACAGCGGATGGCCGAACGGACAGTTGAAAGAAGGGTTGGTGCGGGTAACAAAGTGAATGGAGCTTTAAAAGTAGTTGGAAACAAGAATTTATCAATGAGAGCGAAAATGGCCGTTCACCTTTTATCGACATTGGAACAAATGCACATAAAGGTTAGAAAAATTGCGAACATTAATTTTAACAGTTGAAAAAATTATTGTAACACCTGATGATGTCAACATCAGCTGACAAAACAGCTGTCGCGAAAAATAAGAGAATAATAAAAAAAAATTAATACCATAAACATCGTTTTATATTTTAACAATTGATAATGTTGAAGTATCATAGTGTTTCGGCCAAAACAATGGACTATAGAATTACAATAGAAACATACAATAAAAAAATGAACTTACGGCAATTCGTTGCTTTTCTCCCCCTGAGAGTACATCCAACCAATCGGCTACGGCGTCCCAGCTCCCTTCTCTGGTTAAGAGATTTGCGAGCTGAACTATATCCAAGAACTTGATCAATTCCTCGTCAGTTCTGCCACGTCTGATCATCTCCATATGAGTGTGTGGATATATAACCTATAATAATTTGTTAGAACGTATTGAATACAATATCAATTTCTGGGCTTTTCGTTACCACTTTTTCTATTTACTGTAATTTGAAATAAAAAAATTCTAATTGCATTTAGCAAAGTGATGAGTAACATTTATTTAAGTATCTACCTGATCGCGTAGAGTTCCAAGAGTCATGTAAGGCCTTTGTGGAATATAGAAGAGTTTCCCACGAGGTGGCTTGATGAGAGTTCCCCCAAACATGGGCCACAATTCCCCAAGAATGCGGAAGAGACTTGACTTGCCACATCCATTAGGACCACACACCAAAACATTCATGCCTGACCTAATAACATAAATGTAATGAAATTATAATAAATTAGGTGCAATACAAATATATTTTATATTATTTCATTCAGGCAGAAATTAATTTCACAATGACAAAAATGAGAATATAAAGATCTTACTTGACTGTAAATGACAGATCATCGACAAGAATGTCACCATTTGGTGTAACCAGTGGAACATTGATGAATTTAATGACATTATCTTGGAAAACTATCTTCCCCGAGTTTGGTGTGAGACGTCCCATTGAACTGCTTCCTGAAAAAAAGTTGAATTATATTATAATAAATTAAACAAAAAATCATAAGAATGCACTAATAAATACTAAAAAAAAACAAAATTTGAAGAATATGAGCATTATTAATCAATATTTTTACACTTATCCAAAACAAATATCTTAAAAGTTAACTATTATTATGCTGAACAACGATATATCATTGTTTGCAAAACCATTGAGACATGTTTATTTATTTATATAATACACAAATGAGACATAACAAACAAAAAACATTTAGGCGACTCATTTGGACACAAAACGGTGTAACAAAGATAAAACAACGACATGAAACCAAAAAATTATATCAGAAGGAACCCAAATATGTCGACGTCAGTGAGGCAGTACTCTTTCCAGAATTTGTAATATATTTTTTATGAACACCGCCTCACTGACACTGAAAATGTCCAAATCCCAGACGATTAGATTCAACGTCCGAATTGCTCTTCCTACTGGCATCACCAAAGGCAGGTTGGTTCTGCGTGACGGAGCAAACAAAAATTGATGTCGGTGCTGTCGCAAGTAATTATCAGGAACAAAAATACCTATTTGCTCCAGAACATAAGGGTTTTCAATAGAACCTCGAATCAGCTTGAAAAAATGCCTTGCCATAAATCCTTCCCTCCTTGGTCTGAGGGAGTTATACCCTAGCATACCCAAGAGAAATGCCATTGGATAGAGCCAAGGATATACCTCGTACTCTTTCATGTAGAGAGTTTTCAAGAATTTCTTTTTAACCCGCTTCAACATGAGAGAATACTGAGCCTCGTGAGGACACTATATCACGCACCTCCCTTGAGCGTACTTCTGACTAAGGAGTTATATAGAGTATTTGAGAACCCGGGTGTCTCTGAAAACCGTAACAGTTCGAAGAACAATGAACATGTAAATGATGATCGTCGAAAAGTAGTGAATCTCTCTCATATACTAGTATGAACAAGAGAGAAAGAAATAGTGCATATTTGGTAGATGGTCTGTGTGATTTCTCTTTCATGCGTGATCAAGGAAGTATGCACATATATTTTTTTAAAAACTAAATAGGAAATCTTGGTCACCTGGCCCATTAGTCAGTGATGAAGAACCGTCAACCATTGTCCTTTCATATCGACCATTATTCAAGTCATCTAACACGGTGACGAGTTCTGTAACTCGAGATGTGAGGCCTGCCAACTTGGTCAACTCCCTTCCTCCCAGCACCAGTCTTCCGATGGCTTCTGCTAATTTCATCAACATGCGGCCATAGGTGTAATAGTGCTGAAATTTATATATATTTTTGTAAATAATATGTTATCCCAATAAAATGTACACTTTTTTAGTCTAAATTTAACTAAATAAGTAAAAAAAAAATTTATATCTCTCTCAAATAGATGCATAACCAATAATGTCCAATCCCAAGACTTAAATCAAGGAGACATTTTTTAAATTCCACTTCACCGCTCCGTGGACTCCTGAATTAGAGAGATCGGACAGATGGGGGGAAATAGTGGACGTTTAAAATGGATGGTACCCATGGAGACCCTATTGGCCAGGACACAAATTACCGTGGAAAACTTAAAGGACCCTGAACCCAATGCGCAAACATGTTGGTAGATTCAGGCACAACATGGTGAGATAGGGTATCTTTCGGGGCGGTACTAAGCTCGGCATCTGTAGCATGGATCAATCTATGGTGCATATAATGGAGTGCCCTTGCTGAGGAGGATCTGGTTCTCGCGTTCAGCAATGCAGTCCAGCTGGCGGACTTCTGGGCAGATGTTATTTGACCAAGTTGTCTTTTACACGACAAAGAAGATCTCTCTCGAAGAAAAACATTTAACATATAGATCCATTAAAAGCTATTGGTGTATTATTATTTTATAACTTTATATTACACATATACTCGTATATGTGCAAAAAATAATCTACTAACATTATTAAAATTTTATATGAATAATAAATGTTTCAGGAACATTAATCGCAGGAAATAATGTTCACAAACTTACCATAAATCTGCTACTTTTTTCAGACAGAAGTTTGTGGTCAGCGATGAAGAACGGAATGGACACTGAATAAAATCCAATAACAGTGGCGATGTCTAAAAGAAAAACATACATAAATATATAAATAGCAGTTTAAGGTCCTATTGTGAAGGCTGGGGAAATAAAATGTTACAAGCACACATTTATGAATATCTTGTGGTTTATGTTAAGTAACCAGTTAGCGGTTGATTAAACTGAGAAGCATAATAAGGAAAAATATGTATTTTGCATATAAAAACTTACATTTAGCTACAATGTTGTCAATAATTCCCATAAAAGTCCTGAACTCTAAGAACTTCCTCAAATGATTTTTTAATTTGTTGAAACTTGCTAACACCGTCAGCTTTTCTCTATTGTTGCCCTGTAAATATTGTTAATGAAGTAAGAGATAAGTTAATACATGAGGATCAGTGGCGGTACTCGTATAGAAGCCCAGAAGCCTGGCTTGCGTAAGAAATTTTGAATCAAAATCCCCAAATCTAAGAAATCGTGCCCCCGCATAAACCAAAAACCCAATAAATCATTTTTCAACAATGTTCCCATCAGACGTAAGAGGAATAGCCCCAAGAGCTGAACCTCTGTAAGCCTGAAGAGGTTTTGATTCAAAATATCTCAGGCGAGCCGGGCTTCTGGGTTTCTATGGGAGTACCGCCACTGCTAAGGATGTATATACAAATTTAAATAAATAAGGTGTATATAAAGGTTTAAAATACATTGACGCAACTAAAAATGAGTAATAATGTTACATCAATAACTGTTGATTTAGCCATTTAAACAAGCACTTACTTGGTAGAAGGCAATTTCTTCTGAGTTTGTTATTAACCTTGAGTTAACATATCTAAATTCACCTTCGAGTTTCTGTTCATCTACAGTCATTCGAGCTGCAAAAAATAATTAAATAACATAATGAATACGTTAAGGGCATTATTTATTACAATATTTCATTTGAAACCCGTATCAAATATTATAAACAGTGAAAAATAATCATTCTACCTGTTGGTTTCCTTATGTAAGTTAGTAGAATTCCAGAAATGACCAAGTAACCCAACATTGTTGCTGGAGTCTGTAAAAAATATTATGAATGAATTTCGTATACACTAAACTATTTATTGTTTCTAGAACAGATATAACACTTCATAATAAGATTTATTAACAAAAATTAGTTTTTTTAAAATATCAGATGGGTGCTCCGAAGAAAAGAGCCCAAGAGGCAGACCGAGGAAAAGGTAGGCGGATTGCGTGGAAGAAGATTGGGAGAAAATGGAAGGAGCTGGGGAATGGTGAGAGATGGCCAAGGACAGATGTCAGGGGAGGACTGTTGTCGAGAAGGGCAAGTCCCACACCGGGATGTAGCACCGAGAAATTAATAGTAAATTATTTAAAATAAGAGGCATTCTTATATATATTTTTAAAATGAAACTAAATATGACTACAAGTTGTTTTAAAATCATTACAGATCAAATATACAAGAATAATACATACTCTGCCTCCTAGATTGACTGCTAATCTGTACACATAAAGACCGATATCCAGCACAGGTTTAGAAACATTTGTATAAAACTCGGTGGCAGTTTCACATAATTTATCTATGTCGTTTGTGAGGAGTTGGTCAGCATTAGATATTCTGTTATCCAAATTGGACATTTTGTAATACGTAAAACCGCTGAAACAAAATAATAACCCTTTTATTTCACTTCATACTATTTAATTATAATGTTTTATGGGTACAAAGAGTGAATGATATATAAGAATAAAAATTTTAGAACACATTGGTAAAAAAAGTGAATAAATATTGTTAAATTTTGAATTAAACACTCTCGAGGTACAATTTTCCAGAAGAATGAGAACTATGTACACGGTCTTGTCTCCCTGTATGTTTTTCATTTAAAAATTTATGTAATATGGAGTAGAACTTTGATATGCTTACTTCAGATACCGATTGTACAAATTTTCCGTCATATTTGTCCTCAGTCGAAGTTTTAATTCTCCCACACTCCATTTCATTAAATTATTTACTAAAGATACCTGTAAAATAAAAATTACAACAATTATATAAAATAAGCATTAACTAGAGTAAACGTGAGAGGTACGAGTATGTTACCTCTATACTTATATAAAGTTCATTAACTGGAATACTGTTGGATTCACTTTACATATTTACATACAACATACATAATTTATTTACGAATACACACTCACAGTACAGTAAGTCACACTTGTAAGCAATAAAAATAGTAATAATTAAATAAAACGATGTTTTTTAACTATAATAAAAATAGTACATAAAATTTAAAGTGGAAAATATCAAAAATATAAGGTAAAAATTTGAACAAAATTACCATTTTTTCAAAAATTATATATGAATATGTAAGAGATAATAAAAATTAAAACCCATTGTATTAAACACGAACCTCCAAGAATACCTGTAATACCAATAGTTAAATTCAGAAAATTTTTACATAAATATTTGAAGATTATTTTTGTATAGAATCATGTTTACCACCCCTGATCTGTATGTATATAAAGGACTAAGTTTACAATAGTGTTACCAGTCTGTCGATGCCAGCGAGCCTGGCGAAACCGGTCGCTGTCTAAATAAAGACAAAAGTGGAAGTAGTTAAAAAACATCGTTTTATTTAATTATTATTTAAAATGAACTTCCATCAAGAGATTTCAGTAAAATCATTTGATTATCTTAAAAATATAAGGGTCAGAATGAAATTTTAGAAAAAAGATATATAATTTAGACCAGTGATTCCCAAAGTCTACATCGACCTCCGGGTCCACGTCAATGAAAAAAAAAAATTGGGGGTCAATGAGATGAAAATAGGGTTCCATAAGAGTGGATCCCATTTAAATAGGCCATCACCAAAATTTTCGCTTCCCGCAAATGTAATTATCTACCTCAAAAAAGACCTATGTAGGTATTTACGTAATACTTTATTTTTATAGACATAAATTCTCTAATTATATGCATATTCCATAAAATTGTCCCTCCCATTAAAATATTGATTTTTTTTGTATTTATTTTATTTAAAAATGTAAGATTTGCCTTTTTTTTTAAATTAATAAATATATAACTCTAAAACTTAACATATATTATATTATAAAATTTTATTACGTTAATCCTATCAAAGTGAGTAACTCTGTGTCAGCATCATAAACACACTTGTAGTTATAGTTGAATTTGTAAAAAAAATCAATATTAGGAAGGCAGAGAGGGTCTATAAAAAATCGGCAAGGGGTCTACGGGACAAAAAAGTTTGGGAACCTACGAGTTAGACATTGTATTAGATATCTTACAAGTTATAATAACAATACAGGTGATTTCGCAGAATGGGTGAGCATTTACATATGTTTCAAAGTAATTAATAATTTAGAAAATATACATTTAAATTATACTTACAATAGGCATCGCAAAGAAGAACTTCTTCAATCTACTGTGAAAAAGAGGCTTGTTCATTTCTATGATTGAACTAGAAAAAAAAGTAAATTAATGAAAAAAAAAATCATTGAATTTCTTCAAGTTAATAAATAATAGGTGATCTTGTAATAATTTGTGACAATCAATGGAGGGACGGCATTAGAGAGACTGACAGTACGACATGGTTGCGTGTTGCTCAGGATTGACAGACATGGAAGCAGATGGGGGAGGCTTACGCCAAGGAGTGGATGGCTATAAGTTGATGTTCATGTTTTGTGAATTTAAAATAACAATTTGAAAACAGTTATATGTGCATAAAATACTACTAACTAAGTCTCTTCAAAGGGGTTAGCAGAAAGAATGGACTACCACACATTTCTTTCCTAACATTCTCTAGCTTCCTTAACATTTATACATCGTGTCATGCACGGATTTCACATGGCCAACATTCAATATTTGATTTATTTGATCATGCCACGTTTACATAAAAACGTGCAAAATATGATGAATTACTATATTTCATAGTCAATTTTCTGACATTCACCAAGAATATTCTTCAAAATTTGTAACAAATGGGAATCAGTTTTAATGATACATTTGATTTCAGTAAAAGTACCAAATTCTTAAAAAGAATCTTAACATACACATTTTGTAACCAATCTGATAGATTTCTGAGAGATTAAATATTGGCATGTCCGGTATCTGTCTATTTTACTCACAATCTTGAATTTTCAACTTATCACAGTTGGGAATGATTACACACAAGGTCAACTATGCAATACATAATTTTATTTGTACAATCAATTTGAAAAAAAAAAAACCGAGAATATGCTAATTCATTCAAAGTAAAAAATAAATATACATAGAAGAATCAATGATATTTTACAATATGCGCAAAATCCGTTTTATAAAATGCACACTTTATAGATTTATTAATTTTATTAAGAAAATCAAATATAACACCAAAAGGAGACCTATGCATAAAACACAACAATGTTTATAAGTTTTTAATATAGACAAATTATTTAAATTAAAAAAAAACTTTGTGGTTTCCGACAAAATTATAAACCTGTAATGCGTTGATTTTTGTCTTATAATGAATAATTTTGATATTATATGCACATATACTATTACAGATTGCCCAAAAGAATATACGGTGTTATCAAAACAGGTTGGCAAAATATATCAAGTGTGAAAACAATGTTTAATAAAAAATGTGCAGTTAGCAGTTGATGTGTTTGTGGCTAATCCACAAATGGAAGAATGTCATCAAGGTTAAAAAAAATAATGGTGTAATAAAATTTAATTCCGAATATTCCAATAATCAGATTGTTCCAAACTTCAAAGATATATTGTAGATAATAAAATTGCAAGGGATTGAAAATATAAATGTGTTCACAATAAAAGCATTCTTCTTATCTCTATATAAGAGTGCCCTAGAGTGCCATATATTTGACATGGCTTAAACAAATGTTGATAAAAACACTCTATTCACACTGTGGCATATTGATCTGTTATCTTTTTATAAATATGCTACATAAAATGGCCACACTTATAATGTGTCTCTATGAATTAATGATCTTAATATTATAAATGAAATATATAAAATAGTAAGTAAAATAATAAGGAAAAACTATTTCAACAACACTTTTCCATTGCATAATATTCACAGAAAATATATTTGAATATAAAGAAGGCAAATATATAGTTTTCATAGCCAATGAAAAAATATATAATATAAATAATCTGATAACCACAATCTAGGTTTATAACTAGTGCATACAGTTAAATAAAAAAAATTGTAAATACCTCTCAATAAGGGTGGCATATTGGATCATCCAAAGGTCACATATTGTCCTCGCCACTAGAGACCCGGCCACCAGAAACATGAATCCGGTTTCTTTTGACCAGAAACGGGGGATCATAATTTTTAAAAGACTCTTGATTTGAGCAAAAAACTTTGCATCCACTTGTGGTCTGGGTTTGTTAGATTTTTTGTCCACAATCATGAATTGAACTTGATCTTCAGGTTTTGGTTGCTGCGCCCGTCTTCTTCCTTTAATGGAACTGAAAAAATGTATTTATTAAAAACATAACATATAATAGTATTCTCTCAAACCCTATTTATGTGGTAAACATTAAATAAGAATATGACAATGAAAAGTTCGATCAAGAAATGTAATACATTAAAAATAATCATTTAAACTGACTAGCTAAATGTTCTATCCTGACACAACTCTAGCGATTCATCTATTATACATTCACACATCGATGCATGCTCGTCGATTGTTCATACTTCGAACATGGCTGCCTTTCAGTAATTTATTTATTTGGTCATGCCATGTCTTCCTTGAACTTCCACAACTTTTTTTCCATTCACACTACTTGTATCATTTTAACCATTCTTCCCTCATCCATTCGTTCCATATGTCTAAACCATTTTAGTGACCCTTTCTTAATTTTTCATCCGTCTTACATTCCTTTCTTACTTCATCTTTAGGTATCTCGTATTATATCATGCATTGCTTTTTCGCACATTGCTCTTAGTTAATAATTTAAAAAGGGAACAAATAATGAGTTGCTACATTAGATAATGTCTTAGACAGGCGAGACATGTCATTCACACAAAATACAATAAAACTTTTAGAAAACAGACGTTTTCACTTGTATTAATTATAATAATTAATATAGAGTTTTACATCATTGTTCAAGAAAGAATAAATGAGATGCTACGGATGAGTTCTTTGCTTACTGGCAATACATATCAGCAATTCATGGTGTACTGATTTCTAAAAATATGCGTGGAAGGTTAAGACAGAAAAATTATGATTTTTTTTCTCCGTTGAGTATAAATAGGTAATTAAGCATATATTTTAATTATTTCCGAATGGTGTAGTGATTTAAGCACATGACTATCAAATGCAAGTTTGTAAAACAGAATTTATGCAGAAGCCGGGTCCATCTAAATTATACAAATAATATTAAAAATCATTATTTTGGATCACATGCATAAAAAATTTCAATAAAACCAGTTAGGTAAGTGTTATTTTAATAACTATATACATCGGAGAGAATACAAGTATTTAATATTCTTGCCTTACATATGTATGTATGAGCTCCACAAATAAGTAAAGTTCATTGAATTGGTTGACCTCAATAACACTAAAACTCCCGGACAAGGAATATATGTTATTTTATAATAACTAATTTTGATAATCTATTTAAGAACTAATATATATTAAAATTTAGTACTTTGCCCTTAATTTGTTTAACAAACACATTTTTTTCAGTGTTATACAGTGAAATTAACAATTTGCTTGAAACCACATTCTCAATATTATTGTTTCTTGAGCAACGATGTAGAATTCCATATTAAATAATTGAAGACTGCAGGGGAAAAACAAGGAATGTCAGTAGAATGTTAATTTGAATAAATTGAGAATAACGCTAATCAAAGTCTATACATTTCTTAGCAATTAGCAATCGTTTTTGAATATGAAAATTTTACTGTGGATAGATATGTACAAATGCCGCTAGATGGCAATTTATTTTGAATTTTAACTGACATTCCTTGTTTTTCCCCTGTAGTCTTCAATTAATATAAATAAAAGCATATGTTCTATATAAGTTATATTATATATTTATTGGGAATGAAATGTTTATCTTGCTAAGGTATTATGAAATGCCATATGAATTATTCTCAATCTCATAATATTTTCAAAGTATAGAAAAATAGTTTACACATCTTTACAATAAAATTAAAAAAAAATGGAGAGATTATGTATATAAAATTTAATTCAGATAGTTTGGACGGCTTTCATGGGTGTAGTTTTTCAAGCTCCAAATATTCAGCAGTAGCGTTAAAAGCGTACTGCCGTACGGATGTGAGGCTTGGAAATCTACCGTGGACGTTATTGGAAAACTCCAGGTGTTTATAAATAAGTGCCTTCGCTCAATATTCAAGATCTATTGGCCCCAAACATGTCAAATGCTGTTCTCTGGACCATGGCAGGCGAAAAGCCAATTAGAGAACAAGTGACTAGACGCAAATGGCACTGGATCGGCCACACTCTGAGACGGAACCCAGTCTGCATCGCTCAGGGCGCACTAGACTGGTCCCCTATGGGGGGAAAGAGGAAGCGAGGCAGTGAGCCCTGCAGGACGAGGTTAAGGCAGCAGGACTCACTTGGAATGATTTTAGGCATCAGGCATGCGATAGAGTCGGGTGGAGAAGGTTCCTTGAGACTATGCACCACGGAGGTGTGACAGGACAAAAAGAAGAAGAAGACTCCAATATCGGTTCGCTAGTTGCTTTCCACATTTGTATACAGCAGGTTATTTGAACCCAATTACAGTATGCAAGTTTTAAGCTATTGATTCTCATGACATGTGATAGGTAGCTAATCCATCATCATTTTATTGTCACGTGAATACTACATCAGACCAAAGGCAGCGTGACAATCACACCGCCATTGCGGGAATTTCACACTCTTAAGAGTGTAGGATTATTTTCATGCACATCCTTTTCAGTATATAATGTTTAAGAAAATGTATAAATTGTTTGATTAACATATAATATCTTGCTAGTTAGAGAAGTCCGTATTAATTATCCCCATAATACATTATTTGAAAGAAAATTCATAAAATAAACATGTTTAAGAAAATGGTAAAATTACTACAGTAGAACGTCATTTATCCGGACTAATTGGGACTGGAGGTGTTCCGGATATCAAAATAGGCGCTATTTCTTTTACCAAAATAAGGTATAAATCAATTTTTTTCCCTCGGCTCATTTACTAATTATGGAATTACAAATTTTACTGCAAAAACAAGTAAGTATTTACAATGACTTTTCACAATGTACACACGTAATCTCGAATACATAATGACAGGTTGAAACTAACGAGACGACACGTTGAAACTCAAACACAGTGGGAGACTGACTGTTCATAGGTTGCGAGGGAGAGCAAGAGGAGGATGGAAGAAAAATAATGATGATACCCACACCCAACATTGTGCAGATGTGGTAGGGTAAGCTAAGTCATGCGTAGGTCACGGTACAGAACTCTTTATCATCTCGGCTTGTCCGGATAATTGGCGTTCCAGTTAGCTGACATCCGGATAAACAACGTTCTACTGTACTTCATAATCATGTTTTAGTGATCGTCCTAAATTTTGATATTAATACTAGCAATGTATGAAGAAAGTCAATATCGTCAAAAATATTGCAAAAACATATGATTTGATTTTGGTACAAGAAATTTATTTTTGTCACTTTTTGTATCATTGACAATTTTTTTTACATTATTACATATTTATATTCAATTCATAACTGTAATACCAAGTGATGTTTTTATTTTATTGCATTTCAGCAGCATATTTTTTTTTATCTCTGCTATAAAATTTGGGCTAAGTTATTTATGGTCTGTTCTACTATATGGCTGTGAAACTTGGACTCTGAAAGTGACTGTAATGAGCCGGTTGGAGGCGCTTGAGATGTGGATATACCGCAGAATGCTCCGTATACCATGGACCGATAGAGTCAGTAATGCAGACGTACTACAGAGAGCCAGAGCCAATAGAGCTGTTGTCGAGCGTGAAAGTTAGAAAGGTCTCATATTTGGGACATGTGCTGAAGAGAGAAAAATACCACCTATTTCGCAGATATTAATGGGTAAAATAGAGAAACATCCGGGAGTTCGTAGAAGGTAGTTGTCCTGGTTGCGGAACATAAAAGAATGGATAGGAATGACCAGAGTTTAGAACCTGTTCCATGTGGCACAGGACAGAGATGCCTTTGCTGCAATGATTGCAAACGTTGGGGGGACCTGACACAGCACCGGAAGAAGAAGGAAAGCAACGGGAAACTACCACATTAAAGGCCCAAGTGGCATCTCAAGAACCAGCAAAAATGTTACACTCTTCTGCAAACCAATCCTTTGGATTGAAACTAGTGAAAAAGAAGTAATTTATGTGGGGAAGAATGATTGCATTATAGTCTTGCATGTTTCCGCAGAGATATACGAGTAATTGTTTTATACTGCCCAGATTGGTGATGATAATATCATGTATTTGTACATAATACAATATAAATTATTTTTAAAACATATGAGACAAAGGTCATCCGTATGTATTATTATAATTTATATTCTATCCATATGAATATTGATTTAAAAAATAAATATTATATTTAAATGTGAGGAAAAGTTAGCATTGGTCTTCCACTGTTGACCTGTGAAGCATGAGTTTGAAATAAAAATATTTTGAATATGGTTGAATGTTTAAGCACTGACAATATGTATGAATAAATAGACATTAATAATCAATATCAGGGATCAGCTGATGGTAACATTACCTGACCTTACAATAAATAGAAGTACTCATGTGTATATGGCATTTATACATCAGGGTTGCCAAGAATAAATTACATTAATGACACTTTATACATAAGGTCTATAATATCCGTATCCAGTGGGTTCCAAAAATAATGGTTATTGAAACAAGAGTTCAAAATCTGTATACCCTTATAAATTTGTTTGTAGTTTAATTAAAGTAGATAATATAAGATAATAGAAAATGGTTAAACATATGTTGGTTTCACTAAACAAATTGTTACAGTTTTTTAAAAGATCAAATTTTATCTGAACTGATATGCTATGAACTAAACATGGTTGAAAGTTACGAACATAATTTTAGAATTGTGAATGTGCTGCGAAGTCACTAAAGCACAACGTTTTATCTTCATTAGAATATTATTGAATACATTTAAATAAAAAAGGGAAATGAATCAAGATTTTAAATTTGATTTTGAACAGGCAAAATCAGAGAACAGGTAAAACTGGTATAATATGAAAATAAGGAAAACACAGAACAATTTTAGCAGGAATATATAACACACTGATAGGACATTAATCAAACCCTCCGTTGGGTGGCAAAACTAAAAATGTTTAAATGTGGAAGTTCAAAATTCACAGTAATATTATACAAAATAACAGCGTTTACAAGATATCTACTCTATCAAAATATTATATTAACTTTTTTCCATTAAAATCAATTAAAATAAGTAACTTTTAAAACATCACATATATTTAAATATATTAGGTCCTTACATATGAAATTGGCGTTTTGTATGGGAGGAACATAAAGTTGATTTTTTTTAAATATAATATATTTATTTAATCAAAGTATGTACCATTGCTATCTATACACTTTTGCCATCTCATAGGTAGTTCATCGATCCCTTTACTAAAAAAACCATTCGGACGGGAATCAAAAAAATCTTTGAAGTCGGTTTGGACTGCCCCATCGGAGTTGAATTTTTTCCCTTGCAAGAAGTTATCCAAATTTCGAAAAAATAGTAATCTGTTGGGGCAAGGTCCGGAGAGTACGGTGGATGTCTTAGACATTCCAATTGAAGCTCTTCTATTTTAGTAGCCGTCTGTTGTGCAGTGTGTGGTCTAGCGTTATCATGAAGCAGCAGTGGCCTAGAGCGATTAACCAGCCTCGGTTGTTTAGCAGCTAGCTTTTCCATCATGGTTTGCAGTTGCTGACAATAGACATCTGCCGTAATCGTCTGGCCAGATTTAAGAAAGCTGTAGTGAACGACACCAGCACTAGTCCACCAAACGCTCACAAGTAACTTTTTTGGAGTCAATTTTCGCTTGGGGCATGGTTTGGCTGGTTCGGCAGGGTTCAGCCATTGCGATGAGCGCTTCCGATTATCATACAGGATCCACTTTTCATCACAGGTAATGATTCGATTCAAAATCCCTTCATTATTGTGCCGGTTGAGTAATGCAACGCAGCAGTCAACGCGCGTTTGTTGATTTGCTTCACTCAATTCGTGAGGTACCCACCTTTCAAGCTTTTTCACCTTCCCAATTTGCTTCAAGTGGATTAAAACAGTTTTATCACTAACACCGCAGTCTGCAGCTAACTCGGACGTGGTTTGCGATGGATCCGCTTCCACAATAGCCTTCAATTCTTCATTATCAACTTTGGTCTCCGGCCGTCCACGGGGCTTGTTCTGCAGGTCGAAATTTCCAGAACGAAAACGTTGGAACCAAAAACGCACTGTGTTTTCTTTTGCGGCACCGTCGCCATACACATCATTAATCCTTCGAGCCGTTTCTGCAGCACTGGTGCCACGGTGGAACTCGTACTCGTAAATAACGCGATATTTCAAGTTTTCCATTTTGTAAACTGAGTGACGCAAAGAAAAAAAACAATTGAGGAAAAAACAAATAAATTATAATTTTCGAAACACAAATACTTGAGTAAATAGCTGTATAAATTTGAATTTGGAATTCCTAACCAAAGAGAAGATATTTGAGATCAAAGTTGCCAGTACGGCAAAACGCCTATTTCATATGTAAGGACCTAATATAAGTCCCCAATGCTAGGTCAACATTATTGACAACACAATCCTTGAGATTGTTTCATATTGTATTATATATGCAAATTAATAACTATTATTAATATACAAAATATGATGTATGACACCTCAAGTTGGTAAATTGACTGAATTTTGTCCATCAATAAAATACGCCAAAGTTAGATTTGGGGTGAAGTATAACTGGTTTTTAGGAAATCATATTAACCCTTTGGTGGCCAATAGCCGATGTATCGGCTTTTGCTACACCAGCGAGGAATGCCAGATCTGACGGATCAAAGTCTTGATTTATAAAAGAATCTTATAAATTTTAGACAGAGTGAGAGGGAGTGAGACAGTGGTTCATATTATTTACAATTTAGATATATCTTTGCTAAATTAATCATTTAGAATTAAAAGACAATTCATAAATTAAATTCATCAATTCCAAAATTGATGGCCACAAAGGGTTAAATAAATATATATATATATATTTTATCATAGATTCAGTATTTTGGTTACTAACATATACTCGTATTGAAGAACAGGCAGAATGCATACACTTAAAAATTGTTTTTATAATATCCTGGCCTTGGATTTTGAACAAATCGGGTTCACACCATTTTATTATGCACCTTTAAGTGTATAATAAGAATATAAAAATGTTAATTTGGACTAGGACTTCAGTCCACACATGTTAAATTGAATACAGTGCAATGTTTAGTTCACGAACAATCTCCCATTTCATCGGAAATGATAAAAAAAAAACTAAAACAAGATTTAGTGATCCAACCATTTTTTTGTGCTCTTTCTCTGAAGAAATTATGGTGTGAATTACAATACATAAAATACGAATAGCATTTTAGATACATTATATGTAAATTTTCAGCAAGTTTGTGAACCTATGAAAATCCCACTGGTTTCTATAACGGATCGGTTCATTCATACCAGTTATAAATGAAAGAAATTAACTATATTAAATATTACAAACACAATAATGATTTTAAGATAACCCACTTTTAAAACACAAGCTAAGATTATGTTAATGGCGTGGCTATGTTTGTTAATAATTATGAAAAGGTAAACCAGTTTAAAAAAAATTTAATTAGCATATTAACAATGTTTTGAAATGAGAATTATACAAATATCGTAATTTTTGAGCGACCGGGAGCATATCACAAACACTATTTCTGTAATAAATACAAACCATTTACTAAAATTGTTATCTGGTATTCAAGATTAACAAGTCATTTTGGAGGTGTAAAAAAGGTAGTTTAATTTCTCACTGATGCTTAATTTTTTCGCCATTTGTGTTGAAATATATAAACATAAAATGAGTTAGCAAATACGTTGATAAAAATATACACTTCAGGGCTTAATTTGTATAACACATTGGTGGAAGTGGGCAATATTAGTGAAGAATCTAAAATGATGAAATTGAAATTGCTTAATTGCAAAATACACACTTGAAACCTTAACATAATTACAATACTTGTAAATATTTCTAACTTACCTTTTCTTATTGTATCCATGTTTAAAATACCAAGCAGCTACAACTGCTGATAAGGCGCCAATAAGTTGTACTTTATGATCACATGCTAATTTACTTAAATTTGGAGCCATGTTGCTCGTGTTTTGATGAAAAATTCACTAAAACATTGAGAATTCAACCTAACCCAACCGGTTCTACGCGGAGTAAGTTAAATCGCAGGTACTAGCGAATGAGAATGGAAACGTACTTTAAACTTATTCAGAACTTGAACTAATCGAGTCTGAATACCTGTACGCAAGAGCTGAGCTGCTAAGCCAGAACGGTAAGAGCGCACGAGCGCGGCGGAGTGACAGTGACAGAACGAGCTAGGAGCGAACGTGACGATGACAGTAAAGAAATACTTGCCAGAGTAAAAATATTACCAGTATAAAAATATTTCTTGCATACTTATGGGAAATATGAAACTTACTTACAAATTTCTTATGAGGAACATAAACATACCTGTTAGGAGTTTCTCGTCGTCACGGGGTGAAAAATGAATTTATTGAACTCATTCACTCCCTCTATCTATCTAGAGCAACTTCCCAACATTTGCCCATGTGATTCGTTAATGTTAACATTATATTATATGAGATATGCTTCGGGATGTATTATGATATGAGATTGAAACCAATATTTACTATTTAAAAATTACATTTATTGAAACAACAAAAATTACACACTGAAACAGAAAACTTAAGATCTAAGGAAAACTTACGAGTACATGCTATTCGCTGGCCAACGAATTAAAACTAACGTAGACTACAAGACGATCACGCCATGAGGAAGGCGGTGATCTGCGGCGAGGACCGACGCTGACGGAAGCCGGCGTGGCGGCGTGTTGGCCAGTACGAGGACTGCCAGAGGCTGCACGGCACAGAAGACTTTTTTTTTTTTTTTTAAAGGAACATAGAAGTTCCCGCCACATACCCGAGGCTGTTATAGGGCGTAGCGGCGCCCTTTTATCAGCCTCGCTCGTACACTCCCTGGGCCTGTCCCCGGTCCATCCGGGACTTACATTTAAATACGGCAACAACAAGGGGGTGCCAGACCACATTTAATCTACTCAATCTCACTTCTATGCTCCGCTGTACTTTATTGAATAAATAAATAAGCATAATATATAATACATGAACATTTGAGGAACATTATATAAAATATAAAATATACACCACAGGAATATACAGCGGGAAGAACAGGAGAGGCCGAGGAGACAAATGCGGGATGGGAAAAAAAATTAAATAATAATAACGTAGAGTACAGTTTTTGGCATGTAGGACAAAGGACGAGGTTTAGGAAGCATTTCATAATAATAAATAAATAAATAAAACCACTGCAAAAATTATTATTATGGCCAACAGGGAGAGGAACGAGACCCGGCGACTTCGGCACAGAAGACTGCCCGGCGTCCACTTCTATCTCCCGGGTTGCAAGTATCACGCAGATGAAGGGCCGAGGAGGGCACGGGTCTCCTACATAGCGACAGCGGTGGCCAGCATCAGGCCCCAATGGTGATAATGGCCCTTCATGGGCCCTGTACGAGGTTGTTTGTCAGCTGGCGCGGGCGCTGTTGCTGGCACCATGCGGCAGGTATTCCGCGATCTCCTCCTTGTTCAAATTATCTCCCCGGCGTTCGACCGTCCGTCGGGCCGGGAGAGATGTTGCCTCGCCGGAGTCCGGGGTGTAAGAGAGCTCCCCCACTCCTCGAGCCTCACGAAATTCCAAAAGCCCGCAGGGTGGGGGATGAGATCACGTGGGGTGGAATCCCGCCCCCAAACTGTTGCCACTCCCAAAATTGTCACTTACAACTATTATCGTTTTTCACTATCTTAAATTATTATCACTAAATAAAATTAAACTTAACATAGATGAAACCAGCCTCCAGAGAGAAAACGTATTTTCTGCCATGTAAAATTTGTTTATTGCAATCTCACCGAGTATGCCATAAAACATGGCTCCATCATATCCATAATCTTTTAGATTAGTTGAATAATTGGAACGAAAAAAAGTGTACCTATATCAAAAATTTTAATATCATAATTGGAACCAACTAAATTATTGTCACACTGTCATTGGTCTGGTGTAGAATTCACGTGACATTAAAATAGCGATAGATTAGCTACCTATCACAAGTCATGAGAATCAATATGAACGCTATACCCTTTAAATCGATTTGACTTGGGATGTAATGGTGTAAAGAACAATTCAATATAAAACGAAAATTGCGGTAATAAAAAAAGCCGAGGGTAAAGACAAAATATTTATTTTTCTTCTACAAGCGGATCTCTTGGATCTCATATTCATACCCAAATTTATGCCATAATCAAAACTTAAGAACATTATTTACAAATCGCTGTTTTAACTTACTAGATATGTTGTTAGAATTTGGACTAACAGAGAACCAACAAAATGGAAACCAAGCGAGTACACATATTTTTATTAAGCTTATTTACAATTTGTGTCTTTTAGATTGCGTATATAAATATTAAAAAATTAAATCTCATTTTTACGTGAACATTTTAATCATTTTAATTATCTAAAAAAAATAAGAAGACTCTGAACAATTCGAACATTCTATAAAGAAAACTATTTTATGTGTTTTTATTATTATTATACAATATATTTATTAAGCCGTATATTTGAAAGCACATTAATTTAATTGTGTTCAAACAATTTTAATAACTTTTTTTTTACAATGCACGATTGCCATATACGAGTATGCTTTGGAATAATATTGAAGTATGCTCTGGACAACAAATCATCACATTGTTTGGAGTTACCTGTTTAATCTTCGTTGATTTTATTCATTGGTTAAATAGGAGTTATTTTTAATTAATTTGAAATTTTCATAGCCGGCAGATACACAATATTCAAGTGCTTGTTTAAAACGAAGAGAAGTCCAAGGAGACATAAAGTTACATCTGTTTGTATGCCAATACGCATCAAGCGTGTTATGCAATTTGATAACATCCAGGCGCTTTGAACACGTATAATTTTTTATACAGCAATTTTGATTTTAATATGTCTTACGAGAGTAATAATATAATAATTCTTTTCTTTTGGAAGGGAGTTGAAAAATAATAAGGTTACTATTTAAAAAATAATTAGTTTGGGTTGGGCTGTTTCCGTAAATTAGACCATATATTGAAAAATCCACGAACCCCCATTAACCTTAAGCGGCAGGTTTGACTGCTGCGTCCTCAGAGGCGGATTTGCCCTAGGTGATTTGCCCCTTGCAGTAGGTCCGGGCCTAGGGCGGCCAGATATTAGGGGCGGCCAAACGTCGCACTGTCATTCATACTATTGTAAACGATCTCCCTGTCGTGAACGGGGTCTACTACACGGCCTAGGGCTGCCAAGACTGCAAATCCACCACTGTGCGTCCTACCGGAGTTATCTTATGGGTTTGAAACTACAACTACAAACTACATTGTCTCAGAAAAGCGCAAATAAATTTAGAATTGGTCAAAGAGCTATGGAAAGAGTAATATTTAGAATCAGTATAGTGGACAGCGTGAGAAACACCACTATTAGAGCCAGAACAGAATGACCGCTCTAAAATGGTGCTAGGCAGGCTATGTCGTTCGCAGCTCTGACGATACATGGACAAAACGCCTCCTTTGCTGGTGTCCTAGAACTGCAACCCGAAACCCAGAACGTCCTCGACTTCATTGAAGGGACGAAATTAAAGCGACCGCCGGTACGACATGGATGCGTGTTGCCCAAGATCGACAGACATGGAAGCATGTATATGAGAAAATGGAGCGACTTGAATACATAAATTTAAATGTACTTAATAATTCCACTTCAATGTCTTGTAAAACCCATTAAAATATAGATTAATTAGAAATAATTGAAATCTTATTGTATTTTCAATAAACAAGTTATTTATAAACATATTTTTTTGGCTAAATAGTGACAATCATGACGCAACCATTAGAATAGGGAGTAAGTTAACAACGTACAGAATTTATAATATAATACTTATGACGTCACCGTTGTTTTTGCACCAATTTTTTATATAAAATAATTAAGAAAATTGAAAACTTTAATAAGACGCACTTTTTAAGATTGCTGAAAATTAAAAAAAAAGTGTTTTTTTTTGTTCTCAATTCTTATATATTTTTATGTGGTTTGTAAGAATAAAACAACGGTAAATATTGTGTATTCTTATTTATTGTTTCTTAAACAATGATGTAAAATTCCATATTAAATAATTCATAGGAATGAAAACGTCCGTTTTCAAGAAGGTTCATTATATTTTTTGGGAATGACATGTTTCACCTTGCTAAGGCGTTATTATTTGATATTGACTTTGCAATGCGAAACAGGTCATTCCGGTAAAATACTCGTATAACAAAACTTCTAGAAAACAAACGTTATCATTCGTAACAATAATTGTGTATTCTTAAACGAGAACATAATTTAACTTTAATAATAATGGACGGAAGGCTTAAATTAATAAAAAGTTGATTAAGCATTTAAAATTATTTTTAATTATGATCAATCAATTTACTATAAAATATTTAAGCAAAACACATATTTTCACATATGCATATTTAAATTTATTTCATAGTTTATTTAATTAATATGTTAGGATAAAACTGAAAACGGGTATAGAAATCAATCAAATAAAAAAAAAATAATGGATGGACCCTTTAAAATATTTCTTTTTTTTTATCTAACACAGATAAAAAAATAATTGTAATTTTGAGAAGGGAAAGCTAAATTATTGTGTTTGAACTTTAGAAAACATAGTAAAAATGGAACAGAATTGTATTTTAATTTTTTGTCAAGAATATTCAATAAAAAAACTTAAATCTTAACACCTACGATATATCTAGGTATATAGTTGACTAATAGTATACAATAATATGTATTTTCATGCTTATCACAAGTCAAATTTAGAACGATCATACATATCTTAAATATAATATTTACGATTCATTAAGTAAAACAGCCATTAGATAGAATACATTTTCATCCATCGATGCCTAGTAGACATATTTTGCAATTCTTCATTATAAATTATTATTTTTTATATCTTAATTAGCAATAATTTGTGGTTCATATATCAATTCATATTACATGGGATGGTCGATCCAAGAAAGACGTCGATAGTCGTATCCACCAGGCTAAACTTGCCTTCATTAAAAAGTCTAAAATATTCGAGTCCAACAACATAGACCTGAACCTCCGAAAACAACTTTTAAAAACATTGGTGTGGAGTGTTTTATTGTACGGCTGCGAGACCTGCCTGGGCGAAAGAGAGCGCAAAAGAATTGTAATGGAGGGACCACATTACAAATGAAGAAGTTCTCAGCAGAGTTGAAGAGAGTAGACACGTGTTGAACACCATAGCGGAGAGGCGCGCAAGATGGATTGGTCATGTGTTGCGACACGAATGTTTCCTGCATAATGTGTTGGAGGGAATGGTCGAGGGATCGATTGGCAGAGGACGACCTCGCCAAGAGTACCTAGACCAGATATACCGAGATATGGGCTGCACCTCTTATGCGGAGTTGAAGAGAGTTGCTGAGGATCGAGCGGAGTGGAAGAGGAGATACGTCGTCTTGCTGCAGACCAATCGCTAGATTGAGACCGGAGAGAGATATCAACTGGTTCTATTCGGTAAGAATTTATAAATCTTGTGGTTGGATTAATATGAATGTTAATTACGAGTGCAAACAGAATTATTTCAGATACCCTTGAATTCGGGTGATGTAATATTGTATCGTCATAATAATATGTATAGTTAATTTTTTACAAATATTAAAAATCATTATTTTATCAAAAAGCTATTGAGAATATATAACATTTATTTTGATCGATTGTTTCGATGCTTTGGCAACTTATTTTATGAGACATTTTCGATGAATGAATCGTATAATTATATTTATGAATCGCTTCACAGGAATCACTAGTTAATAATACAGGAAATATTTGGCGAATACGATTACATTTTGGCTGTCAAAACTTTATCTTTTAGTCTTATTTTTTATTGTGAACCGTCTCCAGAAGCTGGTCTTCTCCCCGCCGGGCCCGCCGCCGTCCTCCGCCTCCGGCTCGCTCTTGCCAAGGGTGCAGTAGTCCTCCTGCCCTTGGCTTCCTTTACCCTTGGCCTCCCCTCTCAGCATGTCCAGGAAGTTGGAGTCAGGGCCGTGCCTCTTGTTGTGCTTCTCCCCGAACTTCATGGCCTCAGCGCTCAACTCCGCCTTCAGCTGCTCTGGAGTGGAATTCTCGGTCTTAAACTCATCCGGATCTTCTACAAACGCTTGCTGAAGATCTCGCATAATTTTCTTCCTAATCGTTTTCTTCATACTCAAATGCCTTTCTAAAGTTTTCACATCCCCATTTGTAAGAGTTTTATAGTTGTCTTTGTTTTTAGAAGACTTTTTGGTAGACTTTTTAGATTTATTCTTAGGTTCTTCGAAGTTTTCGATGTTTTTTTGATTAGGGAAGTTAGCAATTTCACTGTAGCCAGAATGGAATGCCTGTCCCCCCAGGCCGAAGATGTCTCTCAGGTGAGGGATGCTTCTCTCGGAAGTCATGTTGGACCGATGGTTTTTCTCTTGCCGTGATCCTCGACTGTTAGTGCTGAGACATCCTACTGCCGGCAGGATTCAACATCTGAAACAATGATACCCAATTAATTTTAATGACATAATTATCACAAATTCAGGGAAATAGATTTTATCTATTCAAATTTATCGTAAAATTTATTAGAATAATCAGAATCGCAAACTTCCATATTTAGGTAATTTTATGAAAAATTAACAAACAAAAATACACATTTTATTTTTCATTTAATTAAAAACGCATACAACGATTTCTTTCCATTTAACAAAAAAATATTTAACCAAGAAAGTTGAATGACCCGACGAATAATTCTCGTACCTATATTATTGTTGTAACAATAACCTTTACGGTGAATCCAGAAACAAATGACATCCTGTGAGATAGACGCATAACTGTCGACCATAATTATCGAAAAATTATTAGATTCATATAAGATGCGGAATGTTTTTCATCATTATTTTTATCTTTTGTTTTTGATTGTCAAATGCGATTGTACCCATTCACAAATTTCTATGGTGTTTCTTATATCACATTAAAGAAGGCACTAGCAGGGAATGAAAAAGTCTGAAATAACGACTAATGCTGCAATTATTTTAATCTCCGGTGACTTCTCGCCAGCGGTGGCGGAGCATATAAAAACTTTCAATTATTTTTGCCTTCTGAACGTTTCCGGTAGGGAACAGTTCATTCTGCCATCTTACGCAAGACGTGTTCCATAATGCAGTTCATAAAGCGTATCTATAAATCCAACGACAATATTTAAAAATAGAACTGACGAGCGCATTACTTCAGCGGTTCTCAAAGAAAATTAAATGATTATTGTTTTATGTTTAATAAGGTAAAAAAATCGGAACGAAAAGCGCTGGATCTTGTATAGAATATTATCAAATTTATGTCCTCTGTACAGGATTTATGCTTTAAGTTCACTAGGCTAGTTACACCTGGATTAAGTTTACTAACAAACGATTGAGATTGTTGCTTTTGTATTTTTATGATAGTATAATAAATGTTTGAAATTAAATTTCGTCTCCGCTTTAACTGTTCCATAGAGCCATTATTAACTAGTACATTTCATCACAGTTCCCAAGGTCAACCCTTTAAAACAAAGCAAAACTGAACACATACATTTTCTACAAAGAAAAAATATATATTGCAATAGAAGATAAAATCTTGAGAACAATGAACCGAGAAATTTTGCCTTGAATATTTGTGAATTGAAAATATCGAAGTAAACAGATCAAAATTGATCCGGCGGGCTTATCGTGAGAAGTATCTCTATTATTTTATTTGGAACAATCGACAGAGTTACGTGCACTTTTACCGGAAACACTTTTTTCGACCAAAATCACTGTTATATCGCGAAAACTCGTGTTTACATAATGGCCATCTTCATGCCGCAGAGAACAGAAGACCAACTAATAACAGACATCATTTTCGATGCCATTTTTCACACGATGGATTTATTTTGAAGTGTGCAGTTCTCTCTCGTCTAAGAAATTATTTAAAACAGTTACGTTTAAATATTGCGCAAGAAAGCCATTGTTATTGAAATTATAGCGAACAGCGAAAATAATTTTTAAATTAGCTATTTGAAAAATGACAACTTAATGGAGCCCTATCAAATTATAATTTAGTATGAAATAAGTAGATATGATGTCGACGACTGCAATTTTGAAGATTTTACAAAAAAAAAATTCTGTGAAGCGATACCCTGCTGTGGGCAAACTTTAAGCAAATTTCGTGTTGCGAAAAGTTAAATGATTTGTTAGAAATCTTTGCTTACACGGTATAACTCGGACTGAGCCACCAAAAATCAGGAATTTTCCTAATATAAGGTCTTCAATAGGGACGCTCCATTTTAAATCGCTCATGCGGAATGGTGTGCGCTGTGCGCTACTTAGCTTCGTCCTGTTGGAACCATATGCTGTCGATATCCATATCATTCCATTTAAGCCCCAAGAATCTCAAATTTATGCATTAAATGGCGTATTGTGGACTCTGCAGGACGGCCATGAATGCCATTCATTGGCGAACAGAGCACTAATTTTGATAATAAATTTTAACAATTTCAACGCGTTTTTGAAGCGTGTAGCGTTCCATAGTGAAATGTCAAGACTAAATAAGTGTTGTTATCAAATTTGACAGCAATCGCTTTACCAAAGCGTCCCTATTAAAAAACCTTTGACCACCAGGATACACCACCTGCAGCGAAGCCACGGCAGCCATCATCATCATCATCATCATCATCAGCCGTCTGTCATCCACTGCTGAATGTAGGCCTCTCCCAAAGCCCGCCACCACCCCCTATCCATTACCGCTCCCATCCATTCATGTCCAGCAATCCTCTTCAGATCGTCGGTCCAGCGGGCAGGGGGACGTCTAACTCTACGGAATCCTTTACGCGATCTCCACTCCAGAACCCGTCTTCCCCATCGGCTGTCGGTTCTCCGACAGATATGGCCAGCCCACCGCCACTTCAGCCCGCCTACCCGTAGAGCCACCTCAGTCACCTTGGTTTGTTGTCGAATAAATTCGTTTCTAAATCTGTTCCTCAAGGTTATTCCAAGCATGGCCCTTTCCATGGCGCGCTGGGCAACCTTGAATCTGTAGACTAGACCTTTTGTCAATGTCCACGTCTCGGCTCCGTACGTCATGACTGGCAAAACGAGAAAACAAAACCAGAAGCTATAAAACTCAATAAAAATATTAAGATTTAAAAAAAAAAATGATAAAATTTAAAAGACACACCAAAAACTGTGTGACAATCACATTGCCGTACACTTATGACCTCTTAAAGGTTGTCCTGACCTCTCCGGGCTATGTGACTATTTTTTTAGCACTATCTGAGAACGCACCCTCGAGGGTCTTGCCTCACGATCATCACCCTTCACATGATAATTAATCTATCGTTTGATACTAATACCCCCTAGAATGGAAAGCTACAGTTAGTACGCATAAAAAAACTTGTTCTAGTTATAATGATAAATAAAACAGTGATCAATAAATACATTTTCCACTATAAATCTACGTGTTCTTGCCAACAGCATACACTTCTGTTTAAAATTGTGAATCTCTCGAAATAAAAATGTTTTCGTATATTCATAATAACTCTAAGTAACGAGCATTTGTACGTATACAGGAAAATCGTGGTAATTCTATCAATTTAATAACTTATTCACGCTTTTCATTTTTGTTAAGAAACTTTTCACTCACTGGATAATGCTATTATTGTATTAACACTAAGCTCTTGAAAATATACAAAAACATAATAATAAAAAAACACTGCATTAGCGGTTGAAATATTTTTTTGACGTATTTCGGATGCTACTTATAATTTAACAATGCTGTTTGAAGTCCAACACATCTAAGTTTGACATAGTTAAGTGAAATGTTGTAATTAGCATTTTCTTGCTTACCGTATTGCGGGATTTATTTTATATTTAGATTTTTCAAATATATTATATTTCGCGACAAGCTTAGTAACAAGCTTTTCTAGGTTATGACGTTTACGAAGACCTATCAGATTTTATGACGTTTCTAAGTGTTTTAATATAACTAACTAACTAATTAACTAACCACCATGCCATTTCTCCGGAGGGGAAGGCAGAGAGGATAAATCGCACTCAATACACACTGGATTTTTCCGATTTCGAATGTGGCCGCCTTTTAGTATTTGATTAATTTGGTCATGCCATGTTTCTTTGGTCTTCCATGGTTTATCTTTCCACTCACACTGCTTGTATAGAACATTTTAACCATTCTTCTTTGAGTTCGTTCATTCATTAAGTGATCTCATTTCTACAGCATTAATCCTACTTTCAACCTTCTTTTGTCAGCACCAAGCTTCACTTTCATACATAAGGTTGGAACATGGAAGTTTATGTATAGAAGTGAACCATAGAACCGGTAAAAGAAGGATGAAAGTAGAATAAATACGATAGAAATGAGATTTCTTAGTGTTAAAATCTGTGCATAATAAAGTCTCGAATGTAAATACAAGAAGTGAATGCAGTGCGAATGAAAGTGTCATGAACAAAATATTGAATGAATCATTAAGATAGGGCGCGTGGAGAGAATAAATTAATAAAGAATTGTAAAGAAAGCAAATGTTAACGTCGTAAACGAAAATAAAAATAGTGGAAGATGGAGGAAAACGTGACACGATCAAATAAATTAAATATTAAATGTCGGAGAAATCGAAGTGCGTGCATGACACGATGATGAAATGTTGAGAAAGCGAAAGAAATAACAATGTGACGGTGCATTCTTTCTGCCTACCCCTTCTGGGAGACGGCGTGATGGTTAGTTAGTTTGTTATTTAGACACTAATAAAAACAAATTATGGGCAGGTGCATTGTAGCATGTACTGCAACAATAAGTATCTGAAACGGTATTCAGTGTCATGGATGTGCTGTTTGTGTACTGTTTTGATTAGCAGCGAGCGTTTCAGAATTACATAATACCATCTAGATATAATAACGTGTGAAATGCGACATAACATATAAGATTTCTGTAAGCCTTACATTAGAGTTTCAAATATTTCCACTATTACATTGTGATGATAATCTCATGACTCTTGACCTTTCTTTGTCTGCTGTTTCTCGAGACATATCGGTAAAACTGTGTACCTACATTTTATCGTCATATAAAATGCACCTACGTCATAGAAATACGGAGGTAACTGGTGCCTGGTACGTTTGTATTATTTAATTTAAGAATCAGGTGTTTGTTATCGAACACGTAAGCTACACAACAAAAAAACTGTACCAAATAGAACTCAGCCATATAATACGTAGGATGTTTTTTTATTATTATTAAAAGGTTTGATGTCTTACCGTGCGTTGAAATTTTTAAGATATATTATGTAATATTTATTTTATTTACAAGCAGCATATTTCACTATTCTTCCTGAAGTCACATTTTTTTGCTTTTTTTGTATAGAACAGGTCATTTGAACCCAATTACTGTATACCATTTGTTTTTACCTATTATATTGATGCCACACAAATGACATTTTATAGTCGCGTGAATTCTCAACATCAGACTTAAGACAGTATGAGAATCACACAGAATCACTGGGACCATCGGTGTGGTAGTCATAGTTCTTGCCACTCTGCCACGAAGGTCGTCGTCATAGATTATATTTCTTAGGATTTCTTGCATATCCGTGTTTCCTAGTATCGTCTACGGCCGATGTTTCGGAGATCGTTGTAGACTCCATCTTCAGGATAGTTATAACTAACTAACTACTTAACCAACAAGCCCTTCATTTCACGTTTCCCCGGAGGAGTAGACAGAAAGGATGAACCGCCATATTACTCTGCCCTGACATACATCTCAAGTTTCCTTTACATTCATATATAATAACATGCACGCTCGTCTACTTTTCCGACGTCGAATGTAGCCGTCTTTTAATAATTTATTAATTTGGTCATGCCATGCTTTCCTCAGTCGTCTTCAGTTTCTTTTCCTACTCACAATGGTTGCATAAAACTTTTTAACAATTCTTTTCTCATCCATTCGTTCCATATATCCATACTATCCCTTTTCTAATTTTACTTATAATGCAATCATTTGTCTTACCTTTCTTCCTAATTTCATCTTTCGGTATTCTATCATATATCGTTTTCCCTCACATTCTTGTCAGCTATTTTATTTCTACAGTATTTTGGTATCCTACTTTAATTCTTATTTTAACAGCTCTAAGCTTTACGAGGTAGTTGTTATGATATCCAACAAAATGTCGGATGAAGAAGAAACCACGAGACATGGACATACTCGTTCATACACAAGAAGAAAAAGTTGACGACCTTCGTGGCAGAGTGGTTACGAGCTCTGACTTCCATGCCGAAGGTCCTGGGTTCGATTCCCGGCGATCACAGTGTGATTGTCACACTGTCTTTGGTCTGGTGTAGAATTCACGTGACAATAAAATGGCGATAGATTGGCTACCTATCGCATGTCACGAGAATCAATATAATAGCTAAAAATAAAAATTGTATAGAGTAATTGGGTCCAAACGACCTGTTGTGTACATAAAAAAAAAGATATAAAATTCAATCTGAGATATGTATATTTTTTTCTTCATGACTTTTTATATACAAGTTATTTACAATACAATAGCGTGTTCCATTTAATAATTGTTTTTCTTAAATGTGTATGTAAGAATACATGAATTATCTCACATCATATTAAGAATACATGAATTATCTCACATCATATTAAGAAAGTAAAATAATAATAAATAGTCGTGTGAAAAGAACAACAATATTAAAAATAAATGTTTCTTCCAACTTAACACAGATATTAAAGAAAATCAATAGGTAAGTGTCTTAATAATATAGGTAAGTACGTACTTAAACAACTATGTGATACATTAAATAATCTATGAGATTCGAAACACAGAACATTGCGATAATGACGTTTGAATGTACAAGTGATGTCATTCATATTTTTTAGAAGCTGTAACAAGTTTAACTCGTTTGCAACCAATATGCATGCAGTAACAACCCATTCGTTTTATTTATTCAAAATCATTAAATTGATATTTAAACATATGTTTGAACTTGACTGATGGACTTGGATGACTTTGAAAAGGCTGAGTAAAATCAATATTTGATACTTAAATAAAGCAGATTTAAAGTGTTCCACCACTTAAATGCTATCAAGTAAAATATATTTGTTTCAAATTGTTTAGACTCTTCTTAGGTTAAAGACACGCCGAGTGCTAAGTTTATTAATCACGTAGCATGGCGCAAAGTGTGAAAACGCGATTGTTTTTTCGGTTTTACATTGATTTACTTGTACATAAAAATATATAAACAATAGTTACAAATTTGTTTATATATTTGTATATATAAATAAAACATACTTTTCTCGTTTCCTTAACATTCATACATCGTGTCATGCACTCCGACTCCTCGCGTGAACGAAATTTAATAGTTCTAGTTCCATTTACATCGTAAACATATTTTTTTACCATTCTTTCTTCATTTATTACTTCCAATTTTCCAAACCATCTTAATATTTCTTTCATTATTTTGTTCATAACACTTTCATTCGCACCGTATTCACTGCTTACATTTTCATTTGACACGTTATCATACACAGATTTTACACGCATTCGTCTAAAAGATCTCATTTCTACTGCATTTATTCTACTTTCATCATTTTTATGTTAGTTCCATGCTTCGCTTCCATACATGAGGATCGGTACAAGAACATCATTGCACCATTAATGTAAAACCGAAAAAAACAATTGCGTTTTCACTACACATTTTATAATGGAGTTTTACCATATTACCATATTACCAACCATCAATAAGTATAGTGTACGTTGATTCACTAGGATGTCACCTAGTTCGCAGAGTAGCTCCGAGCACCAAGCGAGGGTCCTACTTGTGTGGCCGTAACCTGAAAGACAGATAAGTTTTATTTAAATAAAATGTAATTAGATTAAGTATTTAAACCCTAGATGTCGTTAAATTTTGAAAGTTAAGTAAAAGAAAAGGTGTTAAGAAAAGGTGAGTCAAAGAAGATTCTCATATTTTAAAAACATTAGAATTAGACAGATTTTGGAATGTAGTAATTCTATGACATCGACAGGGACAGACGATTCGACAGCTTGCAAATGGGGTTTATGCTCTAGTTAGATAATCGTCCAGGCTTTAAAATGGATACATTATAAGAAAAAGAATGATGTAAAATACAATGTTTTTTACTTCAAGAATAGCGTTATAATACAAAGTGTTTGATGTGATGTTTTATCGACAGAAATCAAAATAAATCCATCGAAACATGGGCATTGGAGTATCAATTTTGAAATTTAATTGTTAAAAAATATAAATAATTAGAAAAAAGGGTCTGGATTATTCCAAGATTAACCGTATCCAAATCATGAGATTTTATTTAGAAACAATGTAGGCGCTGGATGCTTGTAATAATAATAGGCGTAAGAAATTTGTAGATTGAAGCAACCTTAAAACAAACTGAGTAATTAACAAACCAATGGCTTAGAAGCATGATTGCTCGTGCTTATTAAAGGATTACTAGAGAATTGCCCCCCTGAAGCTTCCGGGTTCGATTCCCGGCGAGGGCAGTATGATTGTCACATTGTCTTTGGTCTGGTGTAGAATTCACGTGACAATAAAATGGTGATAGATTAGCTACCTATCACATGTCACGAGAATCACTATGATAGCTATAATACCCTTTACATCGATTTGGCTCATGCTGTCATGGTGTAAAGAGCGATTTAACAAAATAATAATAATAATAATAATGAGTGCGATTATAGAGAAAGCTTAATTAAAAATGTGATAGATAAATTGAATTAAAAACATATTATTTATGTGATTAATCTAAGCCAGGGATGGCAAGGAAGATATTTTCAAATGGAGTTATACAAAATTTAACACCCGACGTCCATGAAAACGACACAAATACGATAAAACCTACATCAACAGTGGAAAGAGAAAGAGGAGAGATAAGGGATTAACGCGAAGAAGAAGTTTAAGTGACTGCTTTGGTAAAAACATGATGGCTTCAAACATAATCAACAGTAAAAAAATATGTGAAATGAAGTTAAAACAAAGCATATTTCTTTCATCTCTTAAAGTTATGTTTACAACTTAGTAAACAAAACTAAATAGAATAAAAATAAAGACAACAAATCATGGCAAAAACATCGTATTGAGAAGAACATAACAAGGTTCTGTGAGAGAATACACTTGATGCATTTGAGTGATTCATACTTGAGTCAAGCAAGCGAGCGAAACGCGAATCAGATTTTTTCATATTTATGTGTGTGACTCCGCTTTAAATGAACCCGTGAACTTCCTGAGAGACGAATGTCATCGTGGAATACTACGCTTAATATTTTATAGCACAAAACGCTTGAATATATGCGTTAACGCTTGAAATTATTGTCTACTTATATACTTATGAAAAATTGTGGGTACAGTTATGAAAATATTGTTTATGACCCAAATAATTCACAAATGTTCCAAAGGTGAATTATTGTGCTTAAATTCATACGTTAGTATTTAAACGCACTTGGGTCGCTTTCGTATCAATACTGATTTCTTTTGTATTGTTTCATGAAGAATGATTTAAAATTCCATATTAAATTATTAATTCGAACGAATATGTCTGATTTCTATAAGCAGTGGTGGTACTCCCATAGAAGACCAGAAGCCCGGCTTACGTAAGAAATTTTGAATCAAAACCTCTTCTGGCTTACAGAGGTTCAGTTCTTGTAGCTATTCCTCTTACGTCTGATGGAAATATTGTTGGAAGATGATTTGGTGGGTTGTTGGTTATGCGGGGAATGATTACTTAGATTCGAGGGTTTTGATTTAAAATTTCTTACGCAAGCCGGGCTTCTGGGCTTCTATGGGAGTACCGCCACTGTCTATAAGTTATGTTATATTTTATGGGAATGACGATAAACCAATAAAACTTCTGGAAAACATATGTATTCATTCGTATTAATTAAAAGTGATTTCATTTCATTCGCTTTAAATTTAAATATGATCAACAAAACATGATGATTATTATACAGATTATTATACTAAATCGTTTTTTTTGTAACACTGAATGGAATTATCGTTACTTATCGAAAGGGAAAACAATAAAATATTTTTTTAGTTAAATACGTGTTTTAAAAAATAAATGACAAATAAATTATATTTGAATAATGTTTTTAAACGCAGAACAGGCGGAAGGGATGTCTTCGGTAATCATATAAATAACATAGGTGCATTGTATATGGTACATTTCCAGTCACTTAGTTACGTAATCAATTGGAAAAACCATCGCATTGCATCGCTAACAGTCCTTTCCCATTAAAACGTGATATGTAGGTACCGATCGCATGTGGATTTGTTTGCAGATTGCGGTAATGTTCCAAATTCGAAATGTTTGTACAAATGAAATCAGCGAGCAAATAACAAATGAACAATTTTACGAATTGAGTGCAAGAATAGTTTTTCAATGATGTGCCATTTGAATAACTCTGCAACCCATTTTACTAATTGTAAGTCAATTTGTACGGAAATTGTGTCACCATTCTAAGAAATGGTTTCAAAACTCTATATTGTATTGAACAATTGTGTCCTTTTAAATAATTTGTTAAAATCCCCAGACAAATGGTTTGATATAGTTATTTTTCATCAAAAACATTTAAACATTGATTGAATCCTCGGAAAATATGTAAAAATATTTCTGAGGTTATTACAATTCTTCTTCTCCTGCTTTATTTGGGACCGTGTCTTGTTATTATTCGAAGTCTGCTCCTGGGATGTAGATATCCATCTGTCTTGCCATCTTTTGGGTGGTCTTTCTGGAGGTCGGTTGTCTGTTGGTACTATATTTACCACTTTGCTTATCACTCTTTCAGAACATGCTCTCTCCACAAGATCTTTTCAGTAACGCCTTCACAGTCATCCCCACTGCACAATCTTCGACATCGCAAATCTTCCTTATTTTCATTCTGACTCGGATTGTCATTTCCGCAATGGATCGGAGAGTCCTAATTTCTGTGGCTCTTAGGAGACTTTTGGTCTTATGGTGTCATTCCTTGTCTCAGTTCCATATCATCATCATCATCAGCCTTTAGTTGTCCAGTGCTGAACATAGGCCTTTCTTCCCGACTTCCACAACTCTCTATCTATCGCTGCTCTATGCCGTTGACCTCTTGCCACTAGCTTGATGTCATCAGACCATCTGGTTTGTGGTCTGCCAGGATTTCTATGGCCGGTTCTCGGTCGTCACTCTAGGGTGCGTCTTGTTCACCAATCATCCGTTATCCTCGCTATATGGCCGGCCCAATTCCACTTCAACGATGCCATTTTGCACGCTACGTCCGTAACTGTGGTCCTTTCTCTGATCCATTCATTTCGCTTGCTGTCTCGCAGACTGGTGTTTAACATCCTTCTCTCCATTGCCCGCTGGGTCACTTCGAGTTTCTGTATTGTTCTTCTTGTGAACGTAACTGAGACAACCAAGAAGCCGAGATCGAACGTAGGCGAGGTCTTGCATGGGCTGTTTTTGGTAAACTGTCCTATATCCTTAAGTCCAAAAGATTCGCAAACCATCTGAAGAAAAATATATTTGATATGTGCATCCTCCTGGTACTAACAAACGGGTTGGAAACCGTTATGTTCCATATACCATTAAATAATATGTCGAACTCAAATCTTATAGATTCGTATTTTATTCGATAAAGATTCGATTTTCAAATATATTCCTATGAATAATATAGAGTAATAAATCGAATCGTATTATACAATATATACCATATACTTTTATATCTAAGATACCTTGTATCTAGTCTTAATTTGAACAAAAAAACATCGGTTTCTTATGTTAAAAAAAAGAAACCTAGAAAGTTCACTCAAAAGGAAATATTTGCACAAAGCAATATAACAAAAAAACGTTTAAATTTGTTGTTTTTTCCCCCACAATGCACCAACTGCAGTACCTTAACTTAGTCACGAACGTTTTGAAAGAAAATTTGATTATGCGCTTAATACTTTAACGGAATAATTAAAGATTACGTATACCTATTTTAAGACTTTTCTTAAATTAAGCCAAGAAATTTGTTAATTGTTATATTAGCTTTTTTAATGATAATTTATTCTTAATATTGGAACTACACTAAAATGTTATTTAGTTAAATTAAATAGGAGTTTTCGTCGTCGAATCCTAAATCGTTCTCTATCGGTTATTGCATGGAGTTCGGAATTGCTAAATGTATTTACCATCGTAATAACAACTTTGCTCATGGAGATTGTACTAAACAAGAGAAGGTACGTTCAGAAGACTCTTGACTTTAGAGAGTATCTTGTCTTCCTAATGTCGAACCATCTCTCACGCGTTCCCGGTATTATATTGTATATATTATATTTTACCTCTACTCAATAGATGCCTTCAACGTTAATATTGTGTGTAATGTCTGTTGAGATAATAAACTGATTTGAATAATGAGTTTGTTTTTAATTTGTAGTTTTAAATACGTCATAATTTATTCATAGTAGAAACACACATGCACCCAAATAAAATCTATAAATGGGTGCTAGGACACAAGTTCTTATTTAAATATCATAGACTTACTATGAAATAATTTTATTATTTCTTATAAAAGAATAATGTCAACATAATTATTAAAATTGTTTATACTTCTACCTTTGTCTTAGCTAATGCTGTGAGATCATATTTGAAAAAAAATTGAAGCACACTTTGTTATGATATTTATTTATGTATATTTAAACAAATATATAAATATATAATATATCGCAATACAAGTATAATAAGAAAACAAAACATAATATACACTGAAAGTAATGACAAAAAACCGTGTTGACAAAGAATCATATTCATGTTTTTAAAGTCGATGTTTGGCCTCGCTCGAGTGATATGAAATTATCGCCCCAGCAAAGAAAAGTGCTGATGTGAAACGAAATAAGGTCTTAATGTATCATTTATTATTTCTAGGATAAAAAAAAGGTAACGATTCACAATTATAAGTTTAAATAAAATGTATATCTGTGCATGCGAACATATTGATTTGTTTACTATGTAAAATAGGAATGTTTTCACTACACTCTATTAAAAAAAACCTAACTAACTAAGCATCACGCCGTCTCCCCGAAGGGGTAGGTAGAAAGAATGGACTGCCACACTTTTCTTTCCTGACATATTTCTCTCGCTTCCTCAACATTCATACATCGTGTCATGCACCTCACATGGCCGACATTCAATATTTGATTTATTTGATCGTGTCACGTTTTCCTCGGTCTTCCTATATTTCTGATTCCATTTACATCGTTAACATATAATTTTTTACCATTCTTTCTTCATTCATTCTTTCCATATGTCAAAACCATCTTAATGATCCTTTCATTATTTTGTTCATGACACCATCATTCGCACCGCATTCACTTCTTATATTTTCATTCGACACTCTATCATACACAGAGTATCTACACATTCGTCTAAGAGATCTCATTTCTACTGCATTTATTATACTTTCATTCTTCTTTTGCCAGTTCCATGCTTCGCTTCCATACACTCTATTATTTTTACATATTTTAGTAAATTTCTGTGATGGTGACTACAGAATAGTGATACTATAATTTCTAGTTGTTATAAAAACTAAGCGCAGTATTAGATTGAACTGATTTCTCGATAATTTTGTGGTAAAGATATCATAAATTTTAATATCTAGCATCGTGAATAGCCACCCCGGTGCTCGGCCCACCATTCTCCTCGCTCCCTTGCGCAATCGCCGGTGAATAATGAAAGTTTCCTCCGGTTTAGAGGTTTTTGTTTCACACCAACTCATTTGGAGTTGCGGCAGCCGAATTGGATCCGTTTAGTAACGTTGTTCCAGGCCGGGCTCGGGCTCCGGCAGCGGCGGCGATGGTTCGCCTCGTCTCGCCCTGATTGTCAGCCGAACAAATATGCTTTTCAAAATATCGCGTTATTTTCCATTAACAATTCCATGTCATAATCGTTAGAATGGGTGTTGATTCGCCGTATACCAACAGCGTAATAGGAGAAAACTTCAACACGAAGATCATCTTATGTAATAAAAATAAATTGGATTTATTTTCTTTCATTCAAACAAACAAAATGATGCCTTGACAATTTTCGTTGGACTTGCGTAAAACGCAATTTTACGAATTTATAATTAAACTAGAATGCGAAAGAAAATCCATAGATTGTTTTTCATCGACCAATAAATTTACATATGATGGAGTGACAAATGCAAGTATAAGAAGTGAATGTGGTGCGAATGAAAGTGTTTTGAACAAAATAAGGAAAGGGTCATTAAGATGGTTTGGACACATGGAAAGAATGAGTGAAGACAGAATGGTAAAGAAGGTATATGTAAACAGCGTGAACGGAGCTAGAAATAGAGGAAGGCCGAGGAAAACGTGGCACGATCAAATCAATCAAATATTGAATGTCGGACACGTGAAGAGTCGGAGAAATCGACGTGCGTGCATGACAAGATGTATGAATGTAGAGGAAGCGAGAGAAGTATGTCAGGACAGAACAGTGTGGCGTTCCATTCTTTCTGCCTACCCCTCCGGGGAGACGGCGTGATGGTTAGTTATAAATTTACTAACACAGAGAGTAGTATTTAGGGTAAAACATAATTTTGATTACTTTGATTAGTATATTAAGGGTAAAACATAATTTTCTCCTTCTTCTTCTTCTTCTTTTCTTCCTTATTGTAGACCTATGTGGTCTGTTCTCCAGAGTGTTGCTCCTCCTGTGAGGTAAATTCCCAGCTGTCCTTCTATCTTTTAGGAGGTCTTCCACGAGAACGAGTCCCATTAGGTTGATTATGCAATGCAATATAGGGGGGTCTGGTGGTGTCCATTCTTTGAACATGACCGTACCAGTCCCAATTTCGCTGTCTGCTCCATCTGTAATATCCTCAACCTCACATATCTCTCTTATTCATAATTTTGTACACTGAAAACTACTTTTGGAGAGACCACGTGGACCGCATGGAGAATACAAGAATTGCAAAAATTGTTAAAGATGAAAACCCAAGCAGCAAGACATTACCAGGAAGGCCGCCAAAGAGATGGAGAGATGGCTGGACATCATCATCTCAGGACAGCCCACCGTCACAAAGAGGTCATACAACCTAAACTAAGAGGAAGAAGAAAAAGAAGAAGCATATATACGAGTAAGTACTTTTGACGTAAAACCGTATTTACTCGACTATTAAAAAAAAATCAAATTGGATGTATACATACTACGTAAATATTGAAAACCCATTGTTTTTAGTTTTTCTTTACGTATAAATACGACCACGAGGATTATATTGAAAATGAAATCACAAGCCTTTCATATATTATACGAGTATATGTCATATATGTTATATGAAATATAAATTGCCACCGGGACGATTAAAATCAAAATATGGTCTCAGCTTTATGGCTTGTTTCATTGCTAGATACGCACAAATATCTTTACAATATAAGCTGTGATAGAAAGTAGCGAAAATCGAACACTTTAAGAAAATCGTGCGGTTCCGTTAATTTTATTTTAGTATATAGACGTCAACGATTATGTGAAATAATGTTTTAAATAAATACGATGTAAAATACTAAGAATGTTTACGTCTCGACACGTGTAAACTAACTATCTAACTAACCATCACACCGTTTCCTGCTTTGTCATGACCTCTCGAGCTTCCTCTAATTCATATATCATAACATGCACGCTCGTCGATTTTTCCAACATCGAATGTGGGGCCTTTTAGTATTTTATTAATTTGGTCATGAATGCTTTCACTGGTCTTCCACGGATTCTCTTTTTCCATTCATGCTAATTGAAAGCAATATTTTCACCATTCTTCTCTCATCCATTCGTTCCATATGTCAAAACCATCTCAGGGATCTGCATTACATTTTTTTATTATTTCGCCGATCGGTATTCAACCGTATATCGTTTTCCGCACATTCTTCTAAGTGATCTAATTTATACGGTATTTATTCCTACTTTCATCCTTCTTTTGCCAGCACCAAGCTTCACTATACTACATAAGGATTGGCATAAACATGACCGTTCACGTGTAAATTTACATACATCTAATCATTTTGCCAGTTGATGAAAATAAACAGGATGCCGCTCGCAGGAAACCTCTGCAGGGAAACAAAATGGCACTAGTCACAATGTACAAAGAGCTGTGATTTCCTTTCCATTGAATGTATTGAAATGGTTTTTGTTTATCTTCATTTACATGCATGACCTACTCCGAGGAAGATGTTTCTAAAAATTAAGGAATTAATAATTGAACTTAGGTACCAGTATTTTTTCACATTTGTGACGCTAACGATTGGTGATAATTCTTTAAATTATATTTAATAAATAACAAATTTTGATGTGTGTAGTGAGAAGTTTTTTTTTGTAATTATGTATTTACCGCTATAATTTTTACGACATCTCATTATCTGTCAAAAAATTTCATAAGATATTGTATTATTAAAAATTATAATTGGAGATGATAGTGCATCTTTAGCGCATCAATTATCCAAGGACTATTAAGGTAAAACATATTTGGAAAAGACCCTTAAAAGAGGAAAAGACTCTTCTAATTGGTGTTTTACAATATAATGGTCTGTATTACTCTATGGCTCGGAGACTTGGACCCTGAAAGTGCACACTATGAACCGGTTGGAAGCATTCGAGATGTGGTTGCACAGGAGAATGCTTCGCATATCGTGGACAGATTTCGTCAGCAATTTGGAGGTTTTGAGGAGAGCCAATTGTAGTAGACAACTGCTAAAGGACGTTAAGGTCCGTAAGATTTCATATCTGGGTCACATTCTGCGGGGAGATAAATACAGTTTGCTCCAACTAATACTGATGGGAAAAATTGAGAGACAGCGTGGTCCTGGTAGATGGCAGCTGTTCCAGGTTGCGCAAAATAGAGAAGCCTTCGCCGGAGTGATTGCCAACGTCGGGGGGACCTGATACAGCACGCGAAGAAGAAGAATATAATGATGCGGAAGAATTTGTAGTTATATAATGAACAAGTGAATAACCTGGGTGATAAGTCGATCTCCACTTCATGGCGGGCAAAATGTTATTCGAAGAACAAAATTCACCATGCAAATGACTACAAATTGAATATATTCTAAGACACGGTACAAACAGCAATCGCCCAAAACGTTTTTGACTTGACTCCTGCAGGCGGGAAAGGTAAACTACTACATCTAAATGTACCTGGAAATTACTAATAATATTGGGTGAAAACAAGGCTTCCGGTTATACATGTGGTAACATTAAAAATAAAAGCTTAACCCATAGGGATCATATTTAATATTTCTTGAAAAATAGAATTTTGAATGTGATCTCTCCAGGGAATTCGTAGGGTTCGTCTATGGGTCTACATCTCGAACGCCTGCATTATTTTAAAATTTCTATCTGTAGCACGTTTTGTCGCAAACGAACTTCAAAATACAATTCTACTCGTATATTAATATTACAAACTTGCGCTGTTTGTAATGTCTGTTGAGTTGACTGATTTGATTTGATTTGAATTGATTTGAACTGATTTGATTTGATTTGTTTACATATTGCAATGGTATATTGTCTGAGATAAAATTTGGGTATTTTACATTGGGTAGTTGAAGAATTTCATCGAGTTTCATTGAGTCAAAGAATTTCATTCAGTCGATATTTTCATCCTCGATACCGCATTCACAAATGGCAGCGTCGAAAATATGAATTTTGGTAAGATGCGCTCTGTGACAACTGTGTCCGATGCGCATTCAACAATCGAGCTGGTTTCGTATTTATATTTATTAGATTCGAAATTAAATAATAATCGTACCAAGGGAGGATTCTTATCTTGTCATCTTGTGAATCTTGTCATCCGAAACATGTATTTGAACAAGCAAAATTGTGGTTTAAATATTCCAAATATTTTAATATGTATAAAAATGTGGAGGCTAATTATGTGAAAACACAAAGTGAAGGCCAATTATAAAAGAAATTTCGAAGTTTTTATCGAACATGTCAAATATTAATAACGGTTTTTAATGGTGACGATAAAAAATAAATTATTTTTGACACATGATGCACGGTGACCATTGAGATAAACTAACTAACAAACCATCACACCGTTTCCGTAGACAGAGAGGAAGGACCGCTATATTGCTCTGTCCTGGCATATATAGCTTCCTCTACATCCTAGGTTCTCAAAGTGGGCGATAACGCCCCCTTGTGGGCGTTTGAGACTTTCAGGGGGGCAGTAGAAGACCCCAAAAAAAATAGAGAGCTTGGACAGATAAAAAAATATAGTCTAAAAAGGCAAAAAAAAACCACGCTAATCACTAGGTACTAATAAAACAAATTAAACTTAAATATTGGTTTATTTTGTTATTGTATGTATTGTAATCATTTTCCCATATTCCGAATATTTGGAATAACTTTTATGGGAGGGGGGCGTTGAACGTTTATATTTTTTGTAAAGGGGGCGGTGGTCCAGAAAAGATTGGAAACCTATGCTCTACATTCATACATTGTCACATACACGTTCGTCGACTTTTCCAACTTCGAATGTAGCCGCCTTTTAGTGTTTGATTAATTTGGTCATGCTATGCTTTCCTTGGTTTTCCACGGACCCTCTTCTTCCCCGCACACTGCTTGAAACAACATTTTAACCATTCTTCTCTCGTCCATTATTTCCATTTCTCCAAACCATCTCAGGGATCATTTTTAATTTTACTTATGATGCAATCATCTGCCTTACATTTCTTCCTTATTTTGTCGTTCGGTATTATGTCATATATCGTTTTTTCCGCACATTTTTCTCAGTGATCTCATTTCTACGGCATTTATCTTACTTTCACCAATTTTTTCAGCTCCAAGCTTCACTTCCATATATAAGGGTTGGCACTAGAACTCCATTATGTAGTGCCATCTTTGATTTAGTGAATATATTTCTATTTGCAGTAATGACTTTGAGAGCGTCATTTAATTTTTCCCAACATTGACCCTTCTTTCGATGTCTTTCTCCATTTTTACATCTTCATCACTTTCATTGTTTCATTGTTTTTTTTGTGTATTTGTACGAGTACATAGCAGTTGTAGTATGTTATCTCCAAGTAAATCAAATATAACAAAAACAGTCAGACTCTGTCGATATCTTTAGATTGGGTGATTATAACTTAGTAGTCAATTGGATAGCCAGTCATAACAAGGATGCGGTTGCTTGAGAAGAAGATATGATACAAACAGGTGGAGGAACATAAATCGATGAAAGCCAAGAAAAAGACCAGAGCACCAGAGCGTGAATACCTTAAACAATCATCAGCCAACCCAGATAGCTTGTACCCACGATTAATTAAATTCAATCAGTTGTGAATACTGATTAATTAGTTCGAGTTTAATTGCACGAAACTTATTGGCAGGTCTTGGAGAACAAACAAGCGATAAAAATTATTTTAATTTAGGTTAATCTAACTGTAACGCCGTTCCTTGTCGAATTCAAAAAGAAATCTTCCATTTCTCAATTTGTGAGATCAGCAAAAAGCATTTCGTCAAAAAATATTCTTCTTCACGCAAATTATTCGCAATTTGACAATATACCTACATTATTTTGTTTAGTTAATTGCTTGAATCAAATAATTAATTAACATTTTGAATGTATACAAATACTTGTAGACGAATGCTGGATTTCACTCATTGCGGGTTATCATTTTAAGGATTAATTGTATCTCAATAAAGACGAAGATGCTAATTGGAAACAGAATATGGTGGTCGAGGCGTTTAGGTACAGGACTTGGATTAAGCGCACGCTTTATGTAATACAACATTTCCCCATTACAAATAATAAATTATTGATAATCTTAAGTCAATGACATAGTGGAATTCTATAATTATGATTTTTTATGCAACGCTGCAATTTTTTCAAAATTTGTGTAAAAAAAAACATGGTTATAATTCTTAAAAAAATCATATAATTTTTTAATAACTAATAAGAAATAAACGTTTCCATTTCATATATAATACTTTGTATACAGCACACACTATATTAAAAAAAATAAACTTAAAAACCAAACATGTTCCGGACACACAAGCCTTTCATCAGTGATATTATATAAATATTAATATTAAATAATGGCAGTGCACAATGGTGTTCTTGTACCGACCCTTATGTATGCAAGCGAAGCATGGAACTGGCAAAAGAAGGATGAAAGTAGAATAAATGCAGTAGAAATGAGATCTCTTAGACGAATGTGTGCATACTCTATGTGTGAGTGTCGAATGAAAATATAAGAAGTGAATGCGGTGCGAATGATGATGTTATGAACAAAATAATGAAAGGATCATTAAGATGGTTTGGACACATGGAAAGAATGAATGAAGAAAGAAAGGTAAAAAAGTATATGTTAACGATGTAAATGGAACTAAAAATAGAGGAAGACCGAGGAAAACGTGGCACGATCAAATAAATCAAATATTAAATATCGGCCACGTGAGGAATCAGAGAAATCGATGCGCGTGCATGACACGATGTATGAATGTTGAGGATGCGAGAGAAATATGTCAGGAAAGAAACGGGGGGCAGTCCATTCTTTCTGCCAACCCCTTCGGAGAGATGACGTGATGGTTAGTTAGTTAATAAATTTTAAAAATACATAATTTTTTTCACGATTGTGGTTAGTTTTTACAGATATTAAATATGATAATTTAATAAGAAATTAACTTATAATAACTCGTAAGTGTGGATAATTAATGTATACGTTCTCATTACGAACATTAGGTTTTGTATGGTAACACCCAAATTCTTTAAAGAAATACATATTTTAAATTTATTCGATCCACTAATATTTATACCAGAAGGAAGTAATGTACAACTAATGGATAATAACTTGTACATCTAAATAAATTTTTTTGCATCTAAATTAAAAACCGTTTTGTGTGGGGAGGTACTTAGTGTACTCAATGGATGACCCTGGATCCTTCTGGAACTACGTAAAAAGTCTACGAAAGGATGGGGGCATCCTAAACACTATGATGCATGGGGATAGGGAGGTTGAGGGTGTAGATATAGTGAATGCATTCGCTAAACACTTTCAATCTGTCTATAGCAATGTTCCCCCGCGGCTAAATTTCAATTCAGCGACTGAGTTAAGTGCCAATTGTTGTGGTCATGGCTTTGTCATATCGCAGATAGAAGCGAATGATATTATATCCTCCATTAAAGCTATGAAGAATTCGCACTCGGTTGGTCCTGATTTTCTTCCCATTTACTTCTTAAAAGGCTGCTCTGAGCTCCTAATATCTCCGCTGTATTTTTTATTTAACCTATCGTTAAGTACAAATACTTTTCCTGATCTCTGGAAACTTTCCAGAATCAGTCCTATTTTCAAGAGCGGCGCAAAAGAGTCGGTCGAAAACTACAGACCTGTAGCGATACTGTCGGCTCCAGCCAAACTATTTGAATCAATTTTACACAAATTGATATTTCCCAAAGTCGACCCCTATATTATAACAGAACAACATGGATTCAGGAAGGGGCGCTCGACTGAAACTAATCTCATGGTATTCACAGACTACATTGCAAGGGCCTTGGATGATGGTCACCAAGTTGACTGTTCATAAAATGATTTCTCAAAGGCCTTTGACACTGTGAACCACGACATTCTGATAGCAAAGCTATCTCAAATTGGATTCTCTTCTCAGTTGATTATGTTTTTCATTAGTTACCTCGAGGGGAGAAAACAATACGTCTCATACGGAATTTTTCAATCGGAACCTTTTCTTGTAAATTCAGGGGTGCCACAAGGTTCAAACTTAGGGCCACTCCTCTTCACCATCTTCATAAATGATATTGCGAAGGTGATAAACTTCTCGCGATTTCTTTTATTTGCCGATGATCTGAAATTATTCCTGGAAATTAAAAATCCTGGAGACTGTCTTCGCCTCCAGTCGGACATCAATAATATTGTCAACTGGAGTCACAGTAATCAAATGCAATTCAATGTCTCTAAATGCGTTATGCTATCTTTTACTAGAGCATTGAGAACTGTGTATTATAGATACACAATGAACAACCAGCAACTAGCACATGTATCTACGATGAGAGATCTCGGGATCATCTATGAGAGTAAGCTGACTTTTCGTGCACATGTTGAGAGGATTTGTGGCACTGCACTGAAGATGGTTGGGCTTCATCGTCCGGACCGGCAGAGTTTTCAGGGATCCCAATGTGCTCAGAGTCCTATACAACGCATTGGTTCGGAGCAGACTCGAAAGTGGTTCTGTGATATGGAGTCCTCACGAGGCGAGATATTCCATTATGCTGGAGAGGGTTCAGAAAAAATTTCTGAGGTATCTCTACATGAGGGAGTATGGTAGCTATCCTTGGCTCTATCCCACGGCATTTCTTTTGGGAATGCTCGGAATCAATTCTCTACAGCTTCGAAGAGATGGACATCTAATTACCCATTTCTTTAGATTAATTAGGGGATACTTCGAGAACTCGGCCGTACTGGAGGGTGTTCGGCTTTTTGTCCCCGATAGATATCTCCGACAGCGACAGCACAGATTGTTTTACCTACCGGCTGCCAGAACCAATCTGCCTCTGGTGACACCGGTGGGAAGAGCAATTAGTCTGCTGAACGCGGTCTCCTCGGAGATCGACGTCTTTCATGTTAGTGAAAGTACGTTCAGAAGGCAAATACTCTTAATTCTGGAGAGTATCCTGTCTTCCTAATGTTGAACCATCTCTTATGCGTTTCTGGTAGTATACTATATATAATATATTATTTTACCTGTTCTCAATAGATGCCTTAAAAATAAATTTTGTAATGTCTGTTGATGAAATAAACTGATTTGATTTGATTTGATTTGATCAAGCGTACTTATATAATTAAATTATTTATCAATGTACACATTATTTTAATTTTACATATTTATTCAATATTTAAATTTAATTATTTGCATATTTAGACAATTAATAGTTTCCGATAAAAAAGGGAAACTTGAATATTGCATGTTTTTATACTCGTACATTAAAATTATTTTGTTATGATAAAAAACGTTTGATTGAAATTCTTAATAAATGCGGGTTATTAGTATATCTCGTGGATTAAGTATGCTTGATATGAATAGTTTATGAAAAATTATGTCTGTGAAAAATATAATATTATACAGAGATACGAAAATATGCACGATCTGAGATGGTAAATGGTGTGTATACTTTTGACACGTTACATGAATTTCAACCTAGAGAAATGCGGCGGTCCAGCCTCTATGCCTACCACTCCGAAAAAACAGAACGATGGTTAGTTATTTACTTTTCTTAATAAATCTGTAATGTTTCTCTATTTTCACTGATGAAACGGGTCACATGAATAATAAACTTAGGGAAAAACTTTTCTGAATTAAAAAAAATATATATTTACGTATTACCTAAAATAAGTGGAAATATTAGGTTATGTATTGTTTCTTGAACAATGATGTAAAACTCCATATAATTAATATTTTTAATTGAAAGTTTTTGGTAGAAGTTCATATTAAATAATGAAAACAAAAAAAAATTGATACGAAATTTCTTTATTAATATATTGATACGAATCTTTATTAATATATTGATAAAAAAAATTGATACGAAATTTCTTTATTAATATATATATCGTGTGATTCCACTTGTGTTTATCGTCGACCGGTTTCGGAGACATCTTCCGGGAGAGACCTTCTGGGTCAACGATAAACAAAAGTGGAAGCACACTAAATATACTATAATAATAAAGATAATTTGTATAAAAAAATTTGTGTTCATTATTTTAAACTCCATATTACATAATTAATTTTATTAAAAACGCTCGTCTTCAAGAAGTTTAATTATAATTTTTGTGAATGACGTATTTCGCCTGTCTAAGGAATTATCAAATATAGAGAAAATCAAACGCATTTTTGTTTTTATACACGACTTTAAGGAGCAGAATATGGTAATTAAGGTAATTGCCTAGGCTTAACACATTGATGAAAATAGTTTAGGGATGAGCCCCAGAATGTAAGAAAGTATGACCAGAAACTATGTATCTAGTTAAATTAAAGTTAATAAGAATACTAAATAACGTTATATACTAGTAAATCAGTAAGGTATTTCTATGTTCAAAATAAAGGGTTTCTGACTTTTAAACAACTTTTTACAATCTATGTTAATGATTTTACATATTTCAAATTTGTTAATGATTCTAAGTACATCAAATTGCTCTTCTAAGATGTGAAGAAGATGTGGTGCTGGTCTCGATCGGAAATTTGTGAGAATATATGGATTTGGTGAAAATGTGTGCTGATTAAGCGCTGTCTATAATTTGTAAAAAAAATAAGGCATTGTTTATGATCGTATTATTATAAAAGTGAACAATCCGATAAGCGCATAATCAAATCCATGACTGCTATTGTTTGGTTTGTGGGACTTTTCATTACGAGAAAATTCATATATTATTTTTCATTCTCGGGCTGCTATTGCGTGATCTAAGGTCGGCTTTTCTTAAGAGTGATACAATAATGCCATGGTAACCTACACGAATGCTGCTGTGCTTCTGTTGTTGGCTTCTGATTAAATAGAACACGAAATGTGATAGTATGAGTACCGAAGGCTCAATAATATCATGTTAAACACTCACTCACGATCTCATGAATTATGTAGATAAAATATTTCTTTTATCTTGCGTGTTGAATAAAAGTGTGTTTTGATGTGAAGTCTATATAAAAACACCTCTTGGGATTCCACGTCAGTTATTGAAAAATGAAATATGTTAATAGGATTTAAAAATATTACGTATTATACAAAATATAATAATAATATTATGTTTATGATCATAAAAGAACAAAAATATACTGAAAATAGTTATGTAATAACATATTATATAATAATATACGTTAAAATGATTTATACTGGGTTTCCATCATTGTGATTATTTTAAAATTAAAACATTTTTTTCCACTTTTCAGTTTATTTTTCTAGACACGTATCTAAGGTAACTTCATCGGAGGGAGAACGATTTAACTAAAAAAACTTTTCTACAGACCTATATTAACTGGCAAAAATGGTTAGTTTGTATCATTAGGATGATGAAGGAAGATATTCACTGAAATGTTTCGACAAAAATAAGCTCAAAAGTGAATAAAATAGTCTATTAGTCCAAAAAAATTAATTT